>CAJQZJ010032684.1:1508137-1552231 GCA_907164525.1 Lophiomys imhausi
AAAAAAAAAAAAAAAAAAAAGAACTGGAATACTTGTTCTCTGTCATTGTATGTTCAAGCATGTGATTCGTTTTTCAATTAATGGGAACTCACAGTTATGAGACTGTCTTGAATCTCAAATGAAATGTGAACTTTGGACATTTAAACTGTTGGAATTGTTAATTGACTATGGGATCTTTTGAAACTGGATTGTATTTTGCATTGTGGGATGAATAGGAGACTTTGAGGATAAGTAATGGAAGGTTATGGTTTAAAGTAACGTGTTTGGGTATCAAGTTGACAAGGGACGGATTTGTGATGGCTAACCTCAAATGTTAACTTGATGAGATCTGGAATCACATGGCCTCTGGCCGGGCTTTGGTGTGTTAATCCTGGTAGGTGGATTGAAGTGGAGGAAATACCTACTGTAGGGGGCACGATTTCCTGGAGTGGGATCCGAACTGTATAAAATAAAGAAGCCAAGCATAAGCTTTCATTGCTCTCTGTTTCTTGTCAGTTGCTACAATGTGACCAGCTGCCTCAGCCTCTGCTGCAGACAGTTTCCTGTCACCATGGACTGGGAGCCCCTTTTCCCTCATGTTGCTTATGTTAGTGTATTTTTACCACTGTAACAAGAGAAGTAACTAAGACACTGTAACAGGGTCTGTTTGGGTCAGGAGCTAAGACACTGTAACAGGGTCTGTTTGGGTCAGGAGCTAAGACACTGTAACAGGGTCTGTTTGGGTCTATTTAGGTCAGGATTCTAGAGGTTGTGAAATCCAAGAGCACTAAGCCAACATCTGCTTAACATCTGGTGAGGGCTGTCTTGTCATTACATGGTGAGGGGGGAGTACATATCACATGGCAAGTACAGCATATATGCTAGCTAGAGTCTCTCTTCTTCTCAAGTCACCCATACCAACATGGACACCTATCCTCATAGCCTCATCTCATCATAATTATTGGCCAGAAGCCCTACTTCCAAAGGCTAATAACACAGAACTTTTAGAATTAAATTTCTAAATCTCAAATCTTGGAAAAAATGCATTCAAACCATACGGACTTAACAGGGGAGTTTTGTGGTCTTCAGGCCTCACAATGTCAATGTGTACAGTGAGCAGGCTCTCAGGGACTGTTGCATGGTAGCTGGACTCACTGAGCATTCATAAATGAGTAGAATACCAGCTCAAAATAAGAACACTTATACTCATTGACATTTATACATACATATATATATATATATATATATGTGTGTGTGTGTGTATATATATATATATATCCTACACACACGCACACACACACACACACACATGGGTATTGTGTCTCTCTCAAATTCACATGTTGAAGTTTTAACCTCTAGTACTTTAGAAAATAAATTTGTTGGGGGATAGAGAGATGGCTCAGAGGTTGGCAGTGTGTGCCACTCTCTGAGAAGTCCTAGGTTTGATTTCCAGCACCCACATGGTGGCTCATCTCTAACTCCAGTACCAGGGGATCTGATGACCTTCTGTGCTATCCCAGCACCAGGCATGCACATGGCTCACAGATATGTAAGCAAACCACTCACACAAATAAAAGGAATTAAAATGAATGAGTGTGTGTGTGTGTGTGTTTAAAGAAAACAAATTTATTGGGAAATGTGGTCATTGCAAATGTAATTGGATAAGATGAGCAAGATCAGACTTGAGCAGAGTGGGTTGGTGATTTTTCTTTTTTTCTTTCTTTTTACATTTATTATTTTATTTATGTGCAGGTGTGTCTGTGTGAAAGTGTCAGATCTTGGAGTTACAGACAGCTGTGAACTGCCATGTGGGTGCTGGGAATTGAACCTGGGTCCTCTGGAAGAGCAGTCGGTGCTCTTAACCACTGAGCCATCTCTCCAGCCCCCAACTGGTGATTTTTCCTCATGGAAAGAGAAAAATTTGGACACAGACATACAAGAGGGTCTCCATGTGAGGAGGAGGCAGAGAGTGGGTGATGCTCTATAAGCCAAAAGTTGTTGTAAACCCCAGAACCTGAGAAGAGGCAGAGAACAGATTCTTTCTCTCAGCCTCAGGAGCTAACTCAGGAGATAACTTTCATCTCAAACTTCCAGCCTATGGTATGGTGACACAGCAAATGGTTCAAGCCATCTAGTTCATGGTGTTTCTTTTTTTACAACAGACCTAGTGAACTAATACAGATGGTTTTGAGGGCTGTTTACATGGCAGAGCTTGACAAATGACCTTATGACTCTGTCTAGTGACAAGATTAATGGCAATCTCTGTTTCTTAGCCAGTACTGGAAAAGCCCTCCCCAGATGTTGGCTCATCTTCCTTCTGATGTGCTAAAGTCATTACTATCCCTCAGTTCTCTTAACCACACTCTGTCATAGCACCTCCCAGCAAACATGTCTTGCCCACCAAGCAATTGCAGGAGCCCCAGACTATCCCAGTTCCAGGATAGTTTTAGGCCTATATTCAGGCCTAAATATTCAGGCCTATTTGTTTTTAAGAGCCTTTGGAGGAACTTTAAGCTGGATGGAAATGGGCACTTTCTTCCTTTCATTTCTCTCTCTCTCTCTCTCTCCCCCTCTCCCTCTCTCTCAAATAAATAATCCCAGATAATCTTGTTTGTTTTACTTGCTTGACCCTATTTCCATCAGAATATGTCTCTTCCTACTAAAGCCAGAGTTCTTAAAGCACTCCCTGGTCCAGTTACTTATATCAAATAGTTTTCACTCGGCTTCTTTTTATACCTGGAAACATAAAGTCCCTGTATCCTGTAATAGTTCATGTCTCTCTTGGTTCAGAGAAATTAATTTATGTTCAGAGAAAGTTATTCACGTTCAACAGAAAAAGCCAAGTGTACATTAGGAATCACAGCCTCAGGCAGGCCCACCTCAACAGACACAATGTGGAAATGATTGGAGTTTGGCCCCATCCATTTAGACTACTTTAAGCAGAAGACTTCTGATTTGTTTGTGTCCTTTTGAGCCATACTATTTGGTAAAATTTTTTTTTTTCCGAGACAGGGTTTCTCTGTGTGACATCTCTGGCTGTCCTGGACTCACTTTGTAGACCAGGCTGGCCTTGAACTCACAGTGTTCCACCTGTCTCTGCCTCCCAAGTGATGGGATTAAAGGAGTGCGCCACCATGCCTGGCTTTTATTTGGTAAATTAAATGTAAGAAATGTTGCATTAAAAAATAGGCTGGGCGTGGTGGCCACACCTTTAATTCCAGCACTGAGGAGGCAAAGGCAGGCAGATCTCTGTGAGTTCGAGGACAGCCTGGTCTACACAGTGAGTCCAGAACAACCAGAACAGAGAAAACTTGTCTCAAAAAAAAAAAACCAACCAAACAAACAAACAAAAATATATATATGAAGGAAAAGTGAGGCAAAATTATGCTCTCTGTCCCCAGAGGATTTGTTCTGAAGATCTGTGCTGGTACCCAGGAATAAACACATTAAGTACATGGATGCTGCTAACTTCATTGGTGTTCTGATTTGCTTACATGTGTCTTTTCTTGTCAGCCTGTATATTTGTGTTTATTACAGAACAATAGGGTGTAGCGAATCACTCAGAGCCAAGTTTAGGAATCATCCTACATGTCCAATAGTAGATGAGTGGGTAAGAAAATGTAGCATGCACACCTACTGCAGCATTATTCAGTCATAAAGACTGCCATCCACCCCATGTGAAGGGGAGAGCAGAACAGCTCCATCATTACAGACCCCAGTTTCTTTCTGAGAATGTGTTCTGGGTACCAACCTCTGGAGACCCACACTTGATTTTACTGTGGTAAGGTTCCCAGGGTTGTGGCTTTTGGGATTTTGGCCTCTGTGGCTGAGTGGGGGGAAAAGGAGAGAGTGGGAAAGCTAAAGTTAGAAAAGTTTTAAGGGACTGGGTGGTGGTGGTGTATGCTTTTAATCTCAGCACTCAGGAGGCAGAGGCAGGAGAATCTTTGAGCTTGAGGCCAGCCTGGTCTACAGAGCGAGTTCTAGGACAGCAGGAGCTACACAGAGAAACCTTGTCTGGAAAACAAAAACAGAACAAAAAAAGAAAAAGAAAAAAACAAAACAAAAAAGGGGTGGGGAATAAAGGTAATAAGGGATCCCATTGCCTCTTACAACGGTATATCAAGTCATTGGTATAAAGGTAATAAGGGATCACATTGCCTCTTACAACGGTATACCAAGTCATTGGCTTCTACTCTGAATGAGACAGGGAGTCACTGGAGAGTTTTGAGGAGTGGCATGATCTGACTTGTATGTGTGCGTTTTGAAACTATATTTTGTTTTGTTTTGTTTGTTTGTTTTTGTTTTTCTGAGACAGGGTTTCCCCGTAGTCCTGGCTGTCCTGGACTCACTTTGTAGACCAGGCTGGCCTTGAACTCACAGAGATCCATCTGCCTCTGCCTCCTGAGTGCTGGGATTAAAGGTGTGCACCACCATTTCCAGCTTATTATTTTTTTCATGTAATATATTTTGATCATGTTCCCCCCCCCCTTGCTTTCCTCATGTCTTCCCAGATCCTCCCTATCAGTCTCCCAAAACAACATTTCAAAAACAAAACCCTGCTGAGCGTGGTGGCACACACCTTTAATCCCAGCATTTGGGAGGCAGAGGCAGAGGCAGAGGCAGGAAAATCTCTGTGAGTTCAAGGCCAGCCTGGTCTACAAAGTGAGTCTAGGACAGCCAGGATACACAGAGAAACCCTGTCTCGAAAAACAAACAAACAAAAAACCCCCAAAATCCACTTATAAACAAAACCAAGCAAACAAAACACCCAGTAAGACCAAAAAGAAAAAAAAGCAAAACAAAACATCCACAAATAATAAACTAACAAAAATATGAAGTTTGTTTTGTATTAGCCAACAACTCTTGAGCATGGAGCCAGCCCTGGGGTATGATTGTGTGATGGTTATTCTTGGTTGTCAACCTGACTACATCTGGAATTAACTAAAATCTAAAAATGGAAGGCATGCCTATGAAGGATTTTTTTGTTCAGTTTGAAGTAGGTAGATCCATTTTTCTTTCTTTCTTCTCTTCTCCTGTCCTTCCTCTCTCTTTTTCTCTTTCTCTTTTTCAAGACAGGGTTTCTCTGTGTAGCTCTGGCCAAAATCCTGCGACTTGTTCTGTGAACCAGGCTGGTCCTGAACTCAGTGGTTTTGTTTGTTTGTGTGTGTGTGTGTGTGTGTGTGTGTGTGTGTGTCTGTCTGTCTCTTGAGTGCTGGGATTGTGTACCACTAGGCCTGGCTGATAGATCCACTTCTAATCCAGACCTTCTAGATAGGAAGACACACACCGTTTCTTTCTTTCTTTTTTATTTTTCTTTTGGCTTTTTGAGACAGGGTTTTACTGTGTAACCTCTCTGGCTGTCTTGGATCTCTCTGTAGGCCAGGCTGGCCTCAACTCAGAGATCCCACTGCCTCTGCCTCCTGAGTGCTGGGATTAAAGGCGTGCAGCACCATGCCTGGCAGGAAGACGCACACCTTTCTTTAATCCAGGTCCTGAGTCAGGAGGACACATCTTTAATCTGGGCCACACCTTCTGCTGGAAGCCTATGTAAGTACATGGAAGAAGGAAGTTTTTGCTCTTTGTCTGCTGGCCCTCTCTTGACTAGCACATCCATTCCTTCACTGGCGTTAGACTCTACTTCTTCAGAATCCCAGCGTATACTGAAGACCAGCTGAGACATCCAGCCTCAGCAACTACTGGATTCTTTGTATATCATTGGACTAAGCAACTACTGGATTCTTGGACTTTCTGTTCACAGGCAGTCATTGTTGGATTAGCTGGACTTCAGCCTGTAAGTCATTCTAATAAATCTCCTTTCTACAGATATTCATTTTATAAATATTTTTACTCTCGAGAACTCGAATGCAGATTGATATACTTATTAATACTCCACTGGAGAAAATTTAATTTCTCTTTGCTATCAGGTATCAATTGCAGATAGCTTCTTGGTCAGAGGTGGGACCCAGTGTCCGCTTCCCTGTCTCAGTGCCTGGCTGACTTACATTGTAAAACTATCCCCTCAGGCTCCTGCTCAGGGAGCAAAAATTGAAGGCAAGGGATTGCTTAGGGGTGATTCCACTAATCCAGATGAGGGGTGTGGATAGTTAGTTGACAATGGGCATGGAGCAGTGCAGAAGTGGTTCAATCCTGGATATGTTTTGAAGATAGAGCCAATTTACTAACAGATTGGATGTCCAATACTGAAAAAGACAGAGACTGAAGTAGCCTCTAACTAGGGTAGATCTTGGAATTGCTTGGAATGCAGCATTCCAAGCAGGGTAAATCTTGGGATTGCTTGGAATGCAGAGCAGACTCAGCACCATGTGAGGAAGCTTGTGGTTGAAGGTTTCTGGCAACCACACTATGCCCTATACCCACAAGGAGGGCCAACAGGAGGGTGGGATCAGTGCAGTGGTTAGCAGAGTGGAGTGGCAGAAAGAAACGGATCCTGAGGACAGTGCTGAGTCACAGACCCCCCCCCGCCCCCCGCCAAGGCTGGCTTACCTCTGCACTTGTAATTGCATGAGTCCCCTTTTCTTTCCTGTCTTCTGTTATTTGTATCCATAGACATGCTTACTGCTTCAGTGAGGGATTCAGACTCTGAGAAGTCTCTCAGTTGCATTGTTTCCCTGAAAACTGTTTTAAAGAGTTTATTAGAGCAGTTGTAGGGTCACAGCACAATCAACAGGGAAATATAGAGGTTTCCTGTATGCTCCCACCCATGCATAGCCTCCTTGAGTATCAAATTCCCTCCCTGGTGATATGCTTGTCATAACTGAGAAACCCGAATTATGCATCATTGTCTCCTAAAGTCTACAGTTTATGAGGACTCAGTCTTGGTATTGTGTACTCTGACGATTTGGACCAATATATACAAATCCATTATTATAGAGTTACAGAGAACACTTCCATTTGCCTAAAAATTTGTACTACACCCATTCTTCTCTTCCTCACTTACTGGTAATCATTGATTTAAAAAAAAAAAACTATTTCATAGTTTTGTCTTATTTTTAAAAATCTTTTCCAGAGCATCATATAGTTGGACTCATAAAGAATGTGGGTTTTTCAAATTTACTCATTTCGCCTCCTCCTACTGAAAGACCATCACAGTTGCTTTTGAGTTTAGATGATTGTAACTAGGACAGCTGTAACTATGTGGGTGAAAGTTTTGGCATGGACCCAGACTTTCAAGTCTTTTGGGTAAACATCAAGATGTGCGACCGCTGGGTTGTGTGGTAAAAATACGTTTGACTTTGTCTTCCAAGTGATTGCGCCAATCAGCAATGAATGAGCACTCCAGTTGCTCCATGTGCTCACTGATATTTGGTGTTCTGGATTTGGGCTGTTGAAGTAACTATGTAGGTACCCCTATGGTTTCTTTTCCTCTCTCTCTCTCTCTCTCTCTGAGACAGGGTCTCAATATTTAGTTCTGGCTGTCCTGAACTCACTCTGTAGACCACGTTGGCCTCAGACTCACAGAGATCCGCCTGCCTCTGCCTCCCGAGTGCTGGGATTAAAGATCTGAGTCACCATGCCCTGATGCCTATTGTTTTCATTTGCGTTTTGCTGATGGCATTTGTAGAACAGCTTTTCCTATGATTATTTGTCATGTATAATTTTCTGTAGTAGATGCTGGTTAGGTTCCATTATTAGATTGGGTTTGTTTTCTTTATTTTTTTCCTTACTGTTGAGGATAATAGTCTTTCATCAGACATGTCCTTTGTGAATATTTTCTTCTAGATTGTCCTTTGCTTTCTCATTGTCTTGAAAGTGTTTTTTAAAGAACAGATGTTTTGAATTTTCGTGAAATGCATGCAATCTATCTGGTGTTTTGTTGTTGTTGTTTTGGGTTTTGTTCTGTTTTGTTTGGTTTTTCATGACAAGGTCTCTCTATGTAGCCCTGGCCTGGAGGAGCTTACTCTATGGACCAGGCTAGTCTCAGATATCTACCTGCCAGGGCTGGAGAGATGGCTCAGCAGTTAAGAGCACTGGCTGCTCTTCCAGAGGATCCAGGTTCAATTCCCAGCACCTACATGGCAGCTCACGGCTGTCTGTAACTCAAGGTCCAGTGGATCTAACTCCCTCACACATACTTACATGCAGAACAAATACCAAATGTACATAAGAGTAAAGAAAAAAAAAAAGAAATCTACCTGCCTCTGCCTCCTGAATGGTGGGATTAAAGGTGTGCACTACCATACCTGGCAGTTCTTTCTTTTATCCGAGAGGCTACTGTAGTTTGGTTTCTATTGCTGCTATGAGCACCATGACTAAAATCAACTTGGGGGAGGAAAGACTTTATCTGGCTTACACATAAAATCGATCACTAGGGAAAGCCAAGGCAGGAACCTGAAGACAGGAACTTATGCAGAAGCCAGGGAGGAGCTATAGTTACCCCCTCAGGGTGCTCAGCCTGCTTTCTTACAGAATCTAGTACACCACCTCCCCGAACAGGTGTCTATGGTATTGTATTTAAAAAACATCAGCAGCTGGGCAGTGGTGGCCCACGCCTTTAATCCCAACACAGGAGGCAGAGTCATGAGGATCCCTGAGTTGGAAGCCAGACTGGTCAATAGAGTGAGTTCCAGGACAGCCAGGGCTACACAGAGAAATTCTGTCTTGAAAAACTGGAAAAAAAAGAGCATGGCTAGGCCATCCAGGTTTTTTTCCCAGTAGTTTATAGTTTTGCATTTTACAGGAGGGGACCGTGTGGACGACTGCTTCAACAACTGGCAGTAGTTCTGGTTCACGACTGTACAGAACTTCTACACCTCGTCCTTGAAGGTAGTTAAGTTGAAAAGGATCCACCCAGCAGCTTTGTGCTTGAAAGATACCAATTGAAAAACAGTGCATTGGGTCGTTCACAATCAAAAGTCTTTCCCAGTGCTTATGAGCACTTGCTGCTCTTCTAAAGGACCTGAGTTTGATTCCCAGAACTATAATGGTGGCTCACAACTGTCTGTAACTCTAGCTCCAGGGGATCCAACAAACCTGTTTGCCCTCTTCAGGCACCAGGCATACATACACTTGGTACACAAGCATGCATGCAGACAACACATACACATAGAGAATTAAAATAAATTAAATTAAAAAGTTGTTCTTACACTTGGGATCATGTGTACTCTCAAATATACCCCAGCTTCATGTTTAATTTAAACCAATATTATGAGACTTGAGGTGATCACTGGAGTCACCAGTAAAAACCCAGAGTGGTTGTTGATATCACCTGCCAGGACTCTCTAAAAAGGCAGCCAGGCTGTAGATGTTATTGTTAAAATGAAAACAAACAGAAAACCGTAAAGATTCTACAATGAACTCTTGGGCCTCCGAGGATATAATTTAGATTCCAATCTGGAAGATAATGCTGTAGGAGAAAGGTTTTGTTTGAAATTACAGGAGACTCCCAACCAGGTTCTATCAGGAAGAGGCTTACAGATTAAGAGGCAGATTGGTAGAAAGAGAAGAGTCAGCTGATCTCAGGGAACGGGCCCTTTTTAAAGGGAACTAGTGGGCATGGGTGCTCCACTTCCATGTAGACTCTACCCGTCGGGGAAGTAGGGCGTCCTCTTCTTTGCACTGTGGTAAAGAACCAGAGACTGATCCTCTCTCTCTCTTGCCTTTTTCCTAGACTTCACTTTGAATTAACAGACCCTTCCTGCCAACATAATTTTAGGTAAATAGAATTGAGCTTTCCCCTTACGTGGGGACTTTTGGGCCAGACCACTGAAATGCCACAACTCACACTTTTGTAATTAGCACTCGGCTACTTTCTGTCTTTGAAGTAAAGTTATGAGAGACCCATTATACACCCAAAGTGAAGGCAAAACCAGCTTTTGAACACTTCCTAATTTTTATCTACAGCAGCCCGGGTTGCCACTCATTCCTCTCCTTTGTGCCCATGTCCAGGCTCTGTTGAGTCGGTGCTAGGAACCAGTGAGCACCCACCGCCCGTAATAGTCACGTACTCCCTTCAGTCTCTGGTGCCAGATTGGACCAGAGCCAGGCAGGGGCTGGGTTGCCTCCAAGCAGCCTTCAAGAATGCCTGCTGTTCCCACTGGGGAGCATTCAGTTGCCAAGTCTCCACAGGTCCCTCCAAGCCCAGAGATAAAACCACTGCTTGGCAAATGCCTACTTCTTCCGAGGCTAGCTGGAACCCTGCATAGAGTTAAGAAGGTCCCTGGGAGGGCTCTAGGAAGCCCGGCTAGAAGCAGCGGTGGCCCACCTCTTATCTGTCAACCACATCCAGAGGGTGCTGATGTCAGTACTTGAGCTACAGGTGACTTTAGGTGCCCTTCAGGCCAGCCAGGCAGGATGGCCGCTGTTCTCCACCGATGCAAGACTCTCTACCTCCCCCTCACACCCTACTGCTTGTCCCTGCTAGTTCCTCCCCCACACTTCCAAGACCAGCTGAAATGAGTGCTTCGAGAAACCTTCGATGATTTACGATCTGAAAAGACCACAACTCCCACTTTCCAATTGCCACACCTGTTTTCCCAGACACATCTTCAAAGAGGAACAACTGCAGTGCAAATTTCTTATCTGTTCTACCAGGAACAGATGGGTCATAAGGCCGTGTCTGACTTTGTGTTTCCCATAATGTTCTCCACATCAGTGTGTGCAAATTACAGAAGACTGGACCTGGAGGTGCCAGCAAAAGCAATTTCCAAACGCTCTCAGATTTGTGGACAGCTGTCCGAGTGTCACTCATTCCCTCTCCGGTGTGCCTACCTCCATGAGTCTCCCCCCACTCAGAAGCTGCCTCTCGGCAGGGCCTCTCTGAGATTCTCCTGAAATCTCCATAAGCCTGCAACTAATGGGGACATATTTCAGGGACAGGGCTATTGTCCTAGATCCAGCAACAAACCAGTGTGTCTTTGGCTTAGGGAGTGGCCATTACCCAATAACTATCAGCTCTGTATGGAAGGCAGCAGGCAGCTCTTATGCAAAATGACAGAAAGGAAACATTGGATGAATATGTAGGCTCCAGCAACAAGAAGAACCCCCTTGTAAGAGTCTCATGCTGTGTATGTGTGGAAGGGATTTGAGACAGAGACAGAGACGTTGGAGAGGCTGGGTGTGGCGAGACACTGGCTGATTGTTTAACTTACTCCAGTAACTTCAGGGGAAAGAGTTCTGGTAAGAGTGCCAGGCGGAGCAGGGCAGTGACAGTGGCGAGCACCTTTAATCGGGAGGCAGACGCAGGCAGATCTCTGTGAGTTCGAGGCCAGCCTGGTTTACAGAGCAAGTCTAGGACAATCAGGGCTATTCCACAGAGAAACACTATTTTGAAAAACAAAAAAAAAAAAAAAAAAAAGAAAGAAAGGTTCCAGGCTGGAGTAAGGGACCCTGAGTCTCTATTCCAGTTCAAGCACCTGTACACAGACCATGGATGGGCAGGTCACTAAATCTCCACAGTTACCGGGTGAGGCTGTGGTGCCAATGATGAGACAGGACTGCCTGGTAGATGTAGGTAAGAATGGACAAGTCAAGAAAGTGTTGATATATTGAGGCTTCCCAGAAAAGCAATCTCCTATTTCTTGTTGTGATTTAACAGGATAGATTGTTTCTGGACCATGTCTCAGATTTAAGCCAAGATGGTGAAATAAACTGGTATCTTTAACGCTCAGCTGAGATTGCAACATCAAAATACCCAGTGATCTGAGATATTTTTGCTTGAAATGGGAAGTGTTTCTTGCTACTTCACATCACAAACCATGATTTTTTTTCCTCTACAAAGAAAAATTATTTTTCAACCTTTTCTTTTTGTCCTAAGAAAGGGCTTACAGTTCACTGACTGGTGGGCCTACTGACTTGGGATAGTTACAGCAAGGCTTAGCAAAGCTTCATTTGTTTCCACTGCTTTCATGGTTTGGTTTTTAAAAATATCACTCGCTGATGTTTTTCTGTGAAGGTAGAATTGCTTAACAAAGAAAATGGGAATAAAGCCACTGCCCATCATGAGAAGGAGGCTGGTTGCTTTCACATGAGTTTTCAAGTTTGAATGGACACTTCGGTCTTGGCAGCCGATGCCAAGGAAGTTAGGAGTTGTGCTGAGAGAAGTGAGAAGTGGAGAGATGAGACCCCAGGGGAGAAGCTGGAGGAGGTGGACTCAGGCTTGGCTAGAACAATCTCTGAGCACAGCTTAGCAGCAACGAACACCACAAACACCCCTCACAGACCCAGTCATCGTCCATGGAGCAGAAGCCTGCTGAGGTGTTCACATTCTGAGGACACGCTGCAGTTAGGGACCCTTGAAAGGTCCCTCGTGAACATTCTATAAATTGGTTCTATTTGAGATCAAATCCCTGACCAGATGGGAAGTAAGATAATTTTCTACATTTGAGAGATACTTGGGGTTTGAAAATCTAGAAGTCTTGGAATCTGGACCAGAGATTTACAATTTTCACAGTATGCTAATTTGAATTATCACTGGTGAAAAGTTATCAAATGTGTCCAGCTCATAATTCCCAGCTAACGTCCATAAATATAATATGGAGCAGGAAATCAGGGCTGGTGGCTGAACAGTGGAACAGCTGATGGTTTTTCTGGCAGAGGGTATTTTTCCTAACTCATTTGTGTACTTACTTGGCCATTTAATTATGTTGGGTGCTGAGGATCAAGGTAAGAGTCAAAAGAGTCGGGCGGTGGTGGCGCACGCCTTTAATCCCAGCACTTGGGAGGCAGAGGCAGGCGGATCTTTGTGAGTTCGAGGCCAGCCTGGTCTACAAAGTGAGTCCAGGACAGCCAAGGATACACAGAGAAACCCTGTCTCGAAAAACCAAAATAAATAAATAAATAAATAAATAAATAAATAAATAAATAAATAATAAAAAAAAGAGTCAAAAGAGTTCTTCATGTACATACAACTGAATTAAAGCTTATACTTGGTTTCCACACTTAACTGTCCAATAGAAACATTTGGTTCCTCCTCCTCCTCTTCCTTTTCGAGATAGGGTTTCTCTGTGTAGCCTTGGCTGTCCTGGAACTCACTCTGTAGACCATGCTAGCCTCAAATTCACAGAAATCTCCCTGTCTCTGTGTCCTGGGATTAAAGGTGTGTGCCACCACTGTCTGTCATCATCTTTATAAGCTTCACATTGGTTCCTGTAGTCTTCAGAGAAAGAGTGGTTTGGGGATTCAGCAAGTGGGCACACCATTTTAACAAAGTAAGCTTTGCTATACAAAAATGAATCAAGGAGTAGTATTTAAACACATTCTTCCCCAGAAAAAAAAGTTTCCTAATTGTGTCTATTGCTAAAATGCAAGTATAAAATATGTATTTAATTAGTTTTATCCAGAGAAAACATGTCTCCAGTTTTTTTTTTTTTTTTACATCAGCAAATGTCTTTTTACCTAAAGTTCAACATTAAAAAAAACAAAAAAAAAAAGAAGAGCCGGGCAGTGGTGGCGCACACCTTTAATCCCAGCACTTGGGAGGCAGAGGCAGGTGGATCTTTGCGAGTTCGAGGCCAGCCTGGTCTACAAAGTGAGTCCAGGACAGCCAGGGCTACACAGAGAAACCCTGTCTCGAAAAACCAAAAACCAAAAAAAAAAAAAAAGAAATCAAGAGGCTGGAGAGATGGTGCTCAATGGTTAAGATCACATGCTGTGTGGGCTGGAGAGATGGCTCAGCAGTTAAGAGCGGTGGCTGTTCTTCAAAAGAACCTGGGTTCAAACCCCAGCACCCACATGGCAGTTCACAGTTGTCTATAATGGCTGGGCATCGTGGTGCACGGCTTTAATCCCAGCACTTGGGAGGCAGAGGCAGGTGGATCTCTGTGAGTTCATGGCTACCCTGACCTACAGAGTGAGTTCTAGGACAGCCAGGGTTGTTACACAGAGAAACCCTGTCTCAAAAAAAAAAAAAAAAACTTTTTTTTTTTTTTGAGACAGGGTTTCTCTGTGTAACAACCCTGGCTGTCCTGGACTCACTTTGTAGACTAGGCTGGCCTCGTCTCATAGACCAGGCTAGCCTCAAACTCAGAGATCCCCTGCGTCTGCCTCCCGAGTGCTGAGATTAAAGGAGTGCACCATCACCTGGCTAAATTACATTTATTTATTGTGTGTCTTGGCGTGTATGGGGTGGTTTACGATGCCACAACACACTTGTAAAGGTCAGGGAACAACTTTCAGGAGTTGTTTTTTGTTTCTCTCTTTCTACCACGGAGTTTCCAGGGATTGAACTCAGGTTTTCAAGCTTGGTAGAAAGTGCCTTTGCCCGCTGAGCTGTCTTGCTAACCTCAACCAAAGATTCTTGAACGGTGCTTAGCTGTGCAGCAAACCTAATCTGAATGTTTTCAAAAATATCTGTATCAAAGTCTTTGCGATGAGCCGGGCGGTGGTGGCGCACGCCTTTAATCCCAGCACTTGGGAGGCAGAGGCAGGCGGATCTTTGTGAGTTCGAGGCCAGCCTGGTCTACAAAGTGAGTCCAGGACAGCCAGGGCTACACAGAGAAACCCTGTCTCGAAAAAAACAAAAAAAAACAAAAAGTCTTTGCGATGAGACAGGAACCTGCAGCCCTGTGCTTCTAGGGATACATCCAGTCCTGGAAGGAGATGCCTCTCAACTAAAACTTGAGTGTGTACTGAACCCATCCAAGCCAGCACCCTCAGGCCGCCCACGGGTGTCCCCACAGCTGTGCCCATGGGTCTCCCTCTCTGTCTTGGTCTCTGATCTCTCCATCTCTGGTCCCCTTTGCACCCCAGAGCCGGATGAGTCCCCAAGCACAGACCGTGTCTCATTAGTCCTGTTGTTAGGGATTAGCCTCGCAATGATTCACAGAATCTAACTTCCAAGCTGCCATACCCTGGAGTTCTAAACCCTCCACCGAATGGCTGTCCCTGGTGTCAGTGACCCTGGCTCCGCCCCGACTGCCCTTCACTGTTCTTCCCTCTTTCACTTTCTCCTATGCTTCCCATCCCTGGTTCTCACCCTGATAACTAATCTCCCTGCTTAAGCTGTTTTCCATCCACCATTCATCCATTAAGTAAATACTGGGCCCTGAGGAGATGAACTCAGATGTATAGTACACTCCTTCCCCTTCTTCTGCAGCCCAAAGTAAGCCGAATCACGTGTTTGTTATCTTCAAAAGTCAATTCGAAATTCGTTTTAAAAAAAAAGATTCCCAATCTCTAGGAGGCAGATGAATGTAAGTACAAAAATTTAGGTTAGAATTGTTCTCTGCTTCCAGGTACTTAGGAAATGCTGGGGGATCTTTTACCCAGTCTTGCCGAGCCTCTTGCCTATTGAACAAGCACCATAAGTGCCTCATGTGTTTATTGTAAGATAAAGAGAAAGAATAATTAGTTATGATGTTACTCTATCTTTTTTTTTCCTCTGACAATGCACAGTGGAGTAGATGAAAAACATGAACAAATACTTTTGAAATGAATAAATACAATGATCTGTGGTCACTTAATAATGACTGACTAAAGCCGGGCATGGTAGCACACGCCTTTAATCCCAGTACTTCGCAGGCAGAGGCAGGCAGATCTCTGTGAGTTCAAGGCCAGCCTGGCCTACAGAGTGAGTTCCAGACTGGCCAGGACTACACAGGGAAAACTTGTCACAAAAACCAAACCAAACCAGACAAACCAACCAAACAAATAAAAACCCTAAACACACAAAAAGGGCTGCTGGTTAAAGTTTTGCGTCTTGTGAAACTCCTTTTTAGCTCAGCAACACTTAGGTTATTCATAGCCAATAAATGCACAGTAAGTAGACTCTAGGCTGCCTGTTATCTCTTTCCTCTTTGATCTCCAATGCCTAAGGAACATTGGTGTCTGGTTGTCCTTCCTGTCCACCCCCCCCCACTTCCCAGTGCACACAAACCCCTTCTGTCGACCGAAACTATCAATATAGTACCCGGCCTGACACTAATACAAGAGAGCAGCTTTCAAACTGAAGGGGGCCTGAGTTTGCAGCTAGTGTTAAGTGGCCATAGCAAAGCAGAGCCCATGGCTTCAATTTGGTCTGTCGAAGATGGAATTAAAAGTAGATTTGAAGTTTCACAACATAGTTTCCCATATTACTGGTGCTTCTGTGCATTGAAATGGGCTGTGTGGAGCTCACTGGGATGAACAGAGACTCAATCACTGCTAATGGCTTAAGGAAATGGGGTGGTGAGAATTAGGTTCATCTATCCCAATTGGGGCAAGAAGAAGAACCGGGAGATGTGTTTTTCAGTCTTGACATCTCGCCAGCTGGAGCCGGAGGGAAATGTTTTTCTGAACTCACTGAGCAGCCCACTCACAAATCATAGAGATAGCTGCACTCAATGAGAATAGACATATTTTTATGTATTCTCGTTAAAGACCCACACCACCCACTCAGGGTGTGGAGAGCACCCCAGGGGATTCTTGAAATTCTACCATATTGCCAGGTAGGAGCCCACTTTATCACATGCCACGCTAGCTGCTTTTACATAATGAAGCTGTGTACATATCTCCAAGAACATTGTGCAATATTACAAGAAAAATATGATATGGCAGATACAGTCACAAAATCCTGTGTAGTCAGTTATCAAAACGTAATTACTATACTTCCTGAGAGGTATGATGTTTAAGCCTCCTTTCTGTCTTGGAAGATCTATTTCATTTTAAGTAATATTAATAATGACTATTTGAAACAGTTTGTAAATCAACTTTATATTCCCAAAGCTTTCACACATTCTCATCTGATTCTTAGGGCAAACCAAGGCAAGGTACACAATGATCCTTTCAGAATGAAGGAAGAAAAACTTTAAATAATTCACCCAAGGTCGAATAGCAGAGGTGGGGTAAGAATCCTATGGCCATTATTGTTGTTATAATGATTATTATTTTGATTCTTTGACACAAGGCTCTCTATTTTTCTGCTCTGCCATGCTGTACAAAAGTCTCCAAACTGATCCTGTCATCCTTGAGCTATGGAGGAGGCTCCTTGTCAGTCTTTCCCCAGTGTGCATGAGGGCTGGAGCTTGGCTTTGCCCTCCTGGCCCATTTTCTGGTTTTCCTGGGGCCAGCCTAGGTAAAACTAGTGAGCCCTTTTGTAGTTCATGTTTTTCTGGTTTCTTTAAAAAAAATATGAAAGTGGCAAGAAATCCCCTGCAGCAGGAATATTTGTTCCAAGCAGGGTGTTTCCTGTCAGTTGCTCCAGTGGGAAGATCTGCCTTTAGGGCATTTCTGCTGGTAACCACGATCTGTGATCATTCTGGCAGGTTTTAAAGTCCGAACACAGTCGGTACTTCAGGGGGAATGTCTGGCTCTGACTATTAGGTAAGACTGCAAATACAGTTGTCTGCACAGACTTTATTCTTAAAGATGGGGTACCCCCATCTGTTTCTTCGGAGGTATGCTGTTGCTTTGGGTGCTGGAAAGAGAGGTGGTAGCCAGTACAAACTCTGCCTGAGTGTGTGTGTGTGTATGTGTGTCTATTTGTGCTGGTCTGTCTGTCTGGTCTTGGGGCACAACTGGTTGAATGTCCTGCTGCTTATTATCTGAAATCCCTCTCTCATTCTGGGTCTTTGCCTAGATTTCTTTTAGAAAAAAGCAAAAAGAGAAACACATTCAAAAGCCTAGGTAACAAAACTGGGTGCAGTGGTCTATGCCTTTAATCCCAGCACTTGGGAGGCAGAGGCAGATGGATTTCTGAGTTGGAGGCCAGCCTGGTCTACATTGTGAAGACAGCCAGGGCTGCATAGAGAGACTTTGTCTCCAAAATGACAAAAAAAAAAAAAAAAGAAAGAAAGAAAGAAAGAAAGAAAGAAAGAAAGAAAGAAAAGGCAAGATAACGAGTTCACTAAGTAGGAGGCACAGGGTTGTGTGGGGAGGATTTTCCTTGCACAAGAAAAACGTTTAAAAAAAAAAAAACAGGGGCTGGAGAGATGGCTCAGCGGTTAAGAGCACTGACTGCTCTTCCAAAGGTCCTGAGTTCAATTCCCAGCAACCACATGGTGGCTCACAACCATCTATAATGTGATCGGATGCCCTCTTCTGGAATGCAGGTGTACATGCAGACAGAATATACATATACATAAAAATTAAATAAATCTTAAAAAAAAAAAAAAAAACAAACCAACCCCCAAAGAAAACGGCTTGCTCCTCTAGCTGTATTGCACATCTACATCGATCCTGCAACGGAGGGTCGATCTCGGGACAAAGACCTGATATTTGGTTGCCCAGGAGAATCAGAGAACAGTGCCAGGGGAAACCCAGAGACATTCACGCATTCTACCCAGAGAATGCAGACCAGTGTACCTTCCTGTTGCATACCCCTTGCTCACCACCTAGACTAGGCAACCTCCCATGCCTGCAGGGGAAGGCCTGACTTTGAAAGTCTCACATGAGCAGTAAGGAACATTCTTTCCCACAGAAACTTTGAGACATCTGGGGAGAGAGGCAACCAGAAAGAAGGGTGGAGGCAGGGAGACCTTCTCTTATGGAATAAGCCAAGAGTGCAAGAGCCGCATAACCGTGCCAGAGGAAGGCAGGCAGATGGCCAAGAAGCACTGAGTAAGGACTAGGCGGGGGAGCGGGGCTGCCTCTCCCCCTGCACAGCCACAGGCCCGAAGTGTGGGAGGGGTAGTCCACCAGTTGCCTAAGTAACTGGGGGTGTCTAAGGGGAGCTGAGTACCTGAGCTCTGGACTTGAAGTAGGGGGGGTTGCTTATTTCTCAACTGCATAGTGATCAGTTGGAGGGTCTAAAGGGATCATGGGAGTCTGAGACTCTTAGGAGTTCCCCCTCCCACCCTGCCCCACCCCCGCGGAGTCTTGGCCTTCCTGTGACCAGGAATAGATTACATCACGCACACCAGCAGCTGTGTGCCTCTCAAGAGCCTCAGCGCGCGCGCGCGCGCGCACACACACACACACACACACACACACACACACACACACACACACAAATCATATTTGTCCTTGTTCCCTTTCAGCATAGATGTGACTTAAATTTTTAAATTGTCCTCTGTTGTTTGGAGAGCTTGTTCTCGTCCCAAAGTCTCTGCAACGCAGTTCCTGGGGCTCCAGGGTCTTGCAGTACTGACGGTTCCCCATGTCCCACTCCAGCACCTAAGCAACTGAGCATCATGGCATTTTAGTATGTCAGCCCCCAGAGCCTAGAAGGCCAGGCCATGGGCGAGAAGGTGGCTTTACGACCACCAGCTGGGTGCAGCCCCCAGGTACAGAGTGGGAGGGGACTTAACGGGCAGCTTCACCACTTGGCACCTCCTATTTTCAATCCCTTTCTTTTCTCCACCTAACTGCGTTCCCTAGGCTCCCTGACTTTATTTCCTGGCTCCCAGAAATCTGTGGTGTGAGAACAGGCAGAGGAATCTCCTGGGGTGCATTTGGAAGGAAGGGACTAAGCTCAGGCTTGGATAGCTTCCACTAGCGGAATCTACAGCGGTGGTTCTTAACCCCTCAGCACAATACAGTCATCTGGGCTGTTCAGGAAAAAAAAAATTGCACCACCCGGCCCAGGCTCAGGGATTCCGTTCAACAGGCTTGAACAAAGGTTTGTTTGTTTTTGTGTGAAAACAGTTTTTCCTTCCTCAAAGGAATTTTCAAATACAATTCCCAGGTGACTTGCGAGATGGCAACCACTGATTTAAAGGTGGGTATCTTTGGGCATAAGCATAGCAAGGACCCTGTGTGCCACTCAGCAGCAAGGCCCAGAGCGTGGTTTATGTGCAGGAAGCCTCTCGGTTAGGGCCAGGCAAGCAGCTGTGCTGGGCGGTGGAGCCCGCTCGCTTGTATGCCAGATGTGCCCTCTAACTGGCTTTGAACTTAGGGGAGGTGGTACTGGGTAACGAGAATCTAGTTCTGAGGCACCAATATAGGAAGCCAGCCGCAGAGAAATATGACTTCAGGGCCCTGGCTGGGGGTTGGGGTAGGGTGGGGTGGGAGAAGGGGGTTGGTTGGCTGTTTTTCTGCACGTCTAAAATAAAATTCAGAGGAGGGGTGGCGTGGAGACCAAAGAAGGAAAGAAACGGAAGTAAAACTGCAGATAGAATTGTGAACGAAAATGAGAAGATCCAAAAAGATGCACAGCCCCCCTCCCCCTTCCACCTCCTCGCACACCTGTTTCTTTGAACATTTTAGTGGGTTGGACTTTTGACTGAATCAATTACAAGGAGCCCTCCCTGGAAACGTGTCACAAATCTCTGAGTGGCTCTAACCCTGGCAGCTGCTATGGGACTGTAATTTCAGTGTCCCAGAGGAAGGGTATTTTAGGGATGAGGCCTTACCAGAAATACGAAGCCAGGGGAAAAGAAGAAACATTACAGAATTTCCAAAAATATTTTGATAGTCATTCAAAACTTTGTAGAGGCTTGAAGAAAAGTCAGAGTATGCTCGGTTTACAGACGCCAAGTGGACCGACTCTGTATTTTGGATTATAGATTAATTATGCTTCCTGGGTTGTCAGATATATAGAAGGACTGATACACATGTGAGTGTATGTATGTACTGCACTTGCATGTGTGCGTATTTGTATAATAAATATGTGTGTTTGTTGTGATCTGTGATTTTAATTAATTAGTGGCATGGTCTGTATATATGGGATAGATGATACATTTTTATAATATAGGACTAAAGAAAACATATGGGAAGCTGCTAGAGTTATAGCTGAGGATGGCAGGGGATGGATGCTTGACTAGCATGCTCAAGGTTTTAGGTTTGATTTGCAGGGCTGAAGATACATTTATCTGTCTATCCATCCATAAGTCTAAACACACACACACACACACACACACACACACACACACACACACACACTCCTTTCACTGTCTTAGAAAATAAGGAAGTTAATATCAGCTAAGACTGATAGGACAATTTAAACAGAGAAGGATATAAAAAAAAACCCACCCATTTCTTTTAAATGTTTCTGTGTATGGATATGTGAGTGTGAGTGCCTGAGGAGGGCAGTGGTGTTGGATCCCATGGAGCTAGAAGTACAGATGGTTGTGAGGAACCGGCTGTGGGTGCTGGGAGCAGAATTGGGTCCTCTGAAAAAGCAGCATTTGCTCTTAACCATAGGGACATCTTTCTGGGAGCAGAGAAGGGTCTAGTTAGGGTTATTTATCTATAAAGGTTAGGCTCTACATTTCATGAATCAAAATATGATTCTGGCCAGCTGAGATCATGTTCCTTCACTCAGGGACCTTTCCTGGGCCTTACTGGGGAGTCATTTGCTCTTCCTACAGCATGTTGTTCTCCAACAACTAACCCCTGTCTCTTGAACTACTTGGAAAAATGTACAAGAGCCAGATGAATGCCTTTAGTCCCAGCACTTAGGAGGCAGAGGCAGGTGGATCTCTGTAAATTGAAGGCCAGTCTGGTCTACAAAGCGAGTCCAGGACAGCCAGAGCTGTTACACAGAGAAACCCTGTCTTGAAAAACAAACAATTGCCCCTTAATATTTGTTATAATAATTTAAGGCTTCTACTAACATCCTACTGTGACAACACTGGGCCCTTCCAAAAATGGCTCATCCTAGTAAACTGAGAAAAAAAATCTAAAAACATAAAGGTGGATTCATTTTATTGGAGCACTGTTTCCTGTATTTAACTGCAATGTTCAGGCTTGTCCTGTAACTACTGAAGATTTCATAGGATCCTACACCAGTGCATATGACTTGCGTGAGTCCCATTTGAGGTGATGAGTTCAGGTACAGAGCCCAAGGTAGATTTCTCTAGAACCAGATGTTTGGTCTTTCTATTGTTGTTTTCAAGCGGGAACTCCCTCTGCCCCCCCCCCCCCCGCCCTTTTGGCCAGTTACACTCCACAGTGTATCATGTGTCTGTGTGTGGTTGGGGGTGGAGCTTAATATGACAGAAACACATTATACTGAGAAAAAGTGGGTCAAAGGATACCTATAGGCCTCCTGTGTGACACTGGCAAACGTATTGTCTTTTCTGGTCTGTTTTAACCAGTGGCTTTAAACTAGACCCGCACACACTTTCCTGGTCTTGGTCTTTCCCAGTGGTGGCACACACCTTCAATAAAGCATTCCCTTAATCCCAGCACCAGGGAGGTAGAGGCAGGTGAATCTCTGTGAATTCAAGGCCAGACTGGTCTACAAGGTGAGTCCAGGACAGCCAGGGCTACACAGAGAAACCCTCTCTCAAAACAACAACAACAAAAAGACAAATGAGTGCTTTAAGCTTGTGATAAGATAAATGAGTAATGTGAGATTAATTTTTCTAACTGCCTTAACCCTGAATTTATACCCAGGCTTATCTGGTTGGTGGGCTTATGTGGAATCTATACAGGCAGCTTGGCTTCAACTCTGTGCCTTTGCTCCTGCCTGTTTTGAGCCTTGACTGTGGAATAGTTGTTCTGACACTGGGGACCCTGCCCATGGTCAGTTAATTACCTTAATCTCTAGCAAGGGCATCCTGTGACACAATTCAGTCACTATGCTGAAGTGCTCAACAAACCGCACACCCACTGGAGACACTGTGTGGAGCTAAGTGTGCACCAACATGTGGATGGATGAATGAATGAGTAAACACACCATTAAGCTGAAGAGAGAGAGAGAGAGAGAGAGAGAGAGAGAGAGAGGAGAAAGGTGCTAGGTCTCCCCGGGAGCCTCTGAATAGCAGGAGTGGACGCTCATCTGCAAACAGTCTACCAGAATCAATCTCACCTCTTTACATGCATAATGACCGCAGTCAGAAATTTCTGACACGAGCCAGGCATGGTGGCGCACGCCTTTAATCCCAGCACTCAGGAGACAGAGGCAGGTGGATCTCCATGAGTTCGAAGCCAGCCTGGTGTACAAAGAATTCAGAACAGCCAGGGCTACACAGAGAAACCCTGTCTAAAAAAAAAAAAAAAAACCAAAAAGAAAAAAAAAATTCTGGCACAAATCTGGGATAGACCAAATAGAGAGATAGAGTTAAAACAAAACCCGAAACCACCTCCTGGCACCTCTTAACCTAGCTGGCCTGCTCGGAGCCAATTCCAAAGCTCTGATCCTGCTGCCAAGTCACACCCATCTCTGAGGCCTTCCTGTTTGCTCTCTCCTACAAGCAGGTTCAGGCTTCTTTCCCTTTGGCTTATCTCCCTTTCTGAACAGAACTCCATAATCTGATGATTTGACTCTTAATTCCTGTCTTAATAGCCGTATCTTAGTCTCTCTCTCCCCAATCTCTCCCAATCCGTGTTCCATTTCAGTCTGAGCTTTATGAAACATGTTCCTGAGGTGTGTCCATGCTGGGAGACTCATATACACCAGGACACCACATGGTTAGCTCCATGTGTCCCTCACAAAAGGCCTGACAGTTTATATAGTTTAGACCTCTGAGCAGTTCACAACAAGTAAAAAGAAAAGACAGGGAAACAGTGGGTGATAAGTAACTAAGAAAATTAACAGAGCAGGACACTATCAAATATAAGGAATGAATTTTAAATGCATAAAAGGCGAGGAAATATAGTTCTTTTCATGAGAATTAAGGCCTGACAACTCTAAACGATTTATGATCTCTCCATTCCCTCATCTGATAATGAAATAAATGTATTACACTAGAAACTGTGAGGAACAGAGAAGATGGACAAGACATATTTCCTACTCTCAGAGGCTCTAATTAGAAGAAATATGACATGTGTATTCATATCTAAAACACTAGGTAAAAGTTAGGTGTTACAAGGATTGCAGAGACTGGGAGAGGAAGCAGTGGGCTTTGGGTAGGGAGCAGTCAGAAGCATTTGAACCAGGCTTGAGGCACAGGGGGATTTCATATCCACATAACTGATGTTTTGGCAAGTCAAGGTAGAAACAAGCCATATTAATTGAAATAGCAGCATTATTATCTGGCTAATATTTGCCATAGTAACATTTTTCTGATCTTACAAAAATCTGTTCACTAATGTTTTTTTGGCAGTTACTATTGCAGTAGTTGCTAATGGAGAGAGAGCCACACCCTCCTTATAACCTGATGAAACTCACAGAAAAGGAGCCGCACACCCTCAGTAAGTGGTGTGCCCCAGGGGTTCATGGATTTCTGTGCCTATCCTTAAACTGCCCAGGGTCTGTGGTCGCTATTAAGAAGTCCTGGTGGCAGGGGACTTCCAAGTATGAAAAGGTGTTCATCCTAGAGCCTTGGGAGCTTTTAGGGACAGAAGCCTGGTTTGCTTTGGAGTTTTTAACACACCATTGAGGCCTGATGTACAAATCAAAGGGCTGTGTCTGATGCTCAAGTGGCATTGTTTGTGCTGTGCATCTAAGGGTGGGTGGGATGAGGAATGATTGAGTGAGAGAATAAGAGAGTTGAGAGTTTTCCAGAAGGAAAGATATACTTGTGCAGGAAGCCATTGTTTTTCAAAGTTTCCCTGGTGACTCTGAAAACTGTGATGTGACCCCACACCCACTGCCTTAGGATGTTATTTTCTGTGAGCCTTCTCAATCCCTCCTGCAGAGAGACTCCTGGCAAGCCCTCCAGACAAGCCCAGACGCCTTCTGTATCCTGGCCTGGAGCCCAGCATCAGCTAAGGCTGGAGCAACCCTCCTACTCCCCTTCCATGCTGCGGTAATATTGAAACTGGATGGCAAAATAAGGTCTCTCATAAGGGAACTCTGGAATAGAAGCAGTTTACAAGTGCTCAAGAAAATATGTCTATAGTACAGTTGCATTGAGCAAGATGTGGGGAGGAGCCTTCTGCAAACAGTGGTGTGACCTGGGGTTTCTGGACAAATGTTGAATTGTTTCTAATTTGTAATTTAGAATTAGACTCACTTCTAGGATATTGTGCTAAGAATCAAGCCAGGCATAGAAAGATAACTACTGTGTGATCTCACGTATAATTAAGGAAGCTGGTCATAGAGAAATGGCAGAATGGCTGAGCTTGGTGGCCCAAGTCTTTAATCCCAGCACTCAGGAGATAGAAGCAGGCAGATCTCTGCGAGTTCAAGGCTAGCCTGGCCTACAGAGTGAGTCCAGGACAGCCAGGGATACACACAGAAACCCTGTCATGAAAAACAAATAAAAATCTACTAGAAATGGTGGAATGATAGGGGCTGAAGCAGGAAGAAGTGCAGACATGCTGGTCAAATGTTTGATTAGATAGGATAAATTAAGGTTCATTATACAGCATGGTGACTGTGATTAACAATAAGGACTGTACACTTGAAAATTAAGACAGTAGATTTAAACATTTTTATCACATTAAAAAACTAATCTTTGTGCATGTGTATGGGGTGTCGGTTCTCTTTTCCACCGGAGGACCCTTAGCTCACTAGTCTTGGCAACCAGTACCTTTGCCCACTGAGCCATCTTGCCAGTTCTAAGTCCTAATATTTTAAGCTTCCTTAATTAGTTAATAAAAGGGATAAATATGTAAGATAACACACATTAATTTGCTCAATTAATCATTCATGATATATACATATTTCAGAACCACATTGTACACAATTAATGTATACAGTTTGTTCAATTTGCATTGGCTTCTATTGATTTCTATTTCATTTTTTGAGGCAGGATCTCTCACTGAACCTGGAGTTTGCTGTTTTGGCTAAACTGGCTGGCTAGCAAGTCCAGAGTTCAGTTGTTTCTGCAGTGCTGGGGTTGCATGCACACTACCATGCCAGCTTTAATGTGGGTGCTGGGGGATTGAACTCAGGCTTTCCTGCTTACACAGCACACACTTAACCCACTGAGCCATCTTCCCAGGTCAACTTAACACAAGTTAGTGTCATCTTCAAGAAGTGAACTTCAATTGAGAAAATGCCTCCATAAGATTTGCCTGTAGGCAACTCTGTGGTGCATTTTCTTGATTGATGTGGAAGGTCCCAGCTCACTGTTGGCAGTATTATCTCTGGGTAGGTGGTCTGGGGTATGTAAGAAATCAAACTGAGGGTCTGGAGAGATGGCTCAGCAGTTAAGAGCACTGGCTGCTTTTCCAAAGGACCCAGAATCAAATCCCAGCACCCACATGGTAGTTCACAGCTGTCTGTAATTGCCAGGTGTGGTGGCGCAGGCCTTTAATCCCAGCACTCAGGAGCCAGAGGCAGGCAGATCTTTGTGAATTCCAGGCCAGCCTGGTCTACAAAGGAAATCCAGGACAGCCGGGGCTATTACACAGAGAAACCCTGTCTCGAAAAACCAACCAACCAACCAACCAACCAACCAACCAATCAACCAACCAACCAACCAACCAACCAAAAAACCACTGTTCTTTCACAGCTTCTGCTTCAGTTCCTGCCTCCAGGTTTCTGCTTGAGTTCCTGCCCTAACTTCCCTTCACCACAGGCTGTGAGCTTTAAGATGAAACAAACCATTTCCTCCCCAAGTTGCTTTGGTCATGGTGTTTATCTCAATAGGAACCTGACTAGGTTAGTCTTTAACGCAGGCTTTCCTTTTGCCTTCAGTTTCCCCTTTTTATTTATTCGTTTTTTTTCTTTACTTATATTTAATGTAAAACTTCTGATTTTGTTTGTTTGTTTTATTTTTCAAGACAGGGTTTATTTCTGTAATAGCCCTGGCTGTCCTGGACTCCCTTAGTAGACGAGGCTGGCCTTGAACTCACAGAGATCAACCTGCCTCTGCCTCCTGAGTGCTGGGATTAAAGGCGTGGGCCGCTGCCACTGCTGCTACTACCCACTCGGCTAAAGATGGACTTTTTAAAACAAAGATTTAATCACTGTCTTTGGAATGGATTTCCTTGTCAAATGCAACCTGGATTTGTTAGTTTCCAAAGCAGTGTGCTTTTGAATTTGCCATCTTTTTTTTCTCTGCTAAAGCTGGGGTAACCAGGGCATTGCCTCATTAGAGAGGAAAGAAAGCACCAGCCGTCCATGGTATGACACTGCAGAACTGGAGGGCTCAGTGGCTGCCCCGAGACATTCGGAACTGAGCTCCACATTGAAGCCAAAGCATGCTACTGTTGGGGTGTTGGGGTGGCTCAGGTGGTAAAGGTGCTTATCGCCAAGTCCAATGACCAGAGTTTGATACCTGGGACTCAGATGGAAGCAGGAGAGAACCAACTCCCACAAGTTGTCCTTTGAGTTTGCATGCCCCACTCCCTGAAACAAATGAAAAATTAAAAAAAAAAAAATCTTTAAAAACCAGACCCAAACTACCAACGCCCCCAAAACTTCTTCCCCAGATGGAAAACAAATGACTCTAGAGCACATCTCCTAAAAGTAAGACATCATTGAGAGAGAAAAAAGTAAGGTCACTTCAAGAGTAAAAGGAAGGGGGCTCCACAGTTTCGAAGACTGGCTGCTCTTCAGGAAGTGCACCTGGATTCAATTCCCAGCAACCATGTGGCAGCTCACAATGTAAGGGTTAAGAAATAGATTCCTGAACCCAAATGTGGGATGACAGAGAAATCACCAGGAACTCGAGGATGTTGCAAAACGCAAGAGGATTTTATTGGGATGAGCATGCTGGGGTCACCCCCACAGACTCTCCATGCAAGGAGAGGGAGGGGACCCCAAACAGAATTTCAGTTCAGGTTAAATACAGTTCAGCAAGGCAGAATCAAGCATCATCAAGCAACAGTACTTTGATTGGCTAGCATAAGTTACCTAGGAAACAAGGTGGGGATTTCCAAACTCATGACCATTGGCAAACAAAAGTTTCTTTTGCTCTCTCTTTTACTCTGGGAACTGGCCATACCCAAGCCAGAACTTAGCCTCCTAGTAACAGAGTTTCCAAGCCCTGGGAGGTAGTACATGATAGATTCTGGGGCAAGTTGACCTGCAGCTCAGGCTCAGGCTTCTGAAGCCTCACTAAAGTTTGGTCAAGTGAGTTTGGTCCTAACAACAACTGTCTGTAATTCCAGTTCCAGGGGCCCTGACACCCTCTTCTAATCTCCACCAACAACAGGCACACAAGTGGTGACCATACATTCATGCAGCAAAACACTCGCACACATAAAATAAAAACAACATTTAAAAGGGATATCATACAAAAGGTCCTAACCTTGTAAAGATGACCCCTTTCACTCAGTAGTCAAAGAAAGTCAACAAAATGAGAGGAAGGGGTACATTGATTGGTGATACCAACTTGGCCAGAAATGAAAGTAAAAATAGAGTTGGTAGGCAGGTGTTGTAGGGAGGTTGAGAGGCAGGAGAGAAAACAGGTTGTCGAGAGCTACATAGAGAGTTCAAGGTGAGCCTGCCATTTCAAGGAGACCTCATTTCATAAACCAGAACAAAAAACAGTAGTCAGAAAATAGAATGAAAGAAAGACACCTAACAGTATACATAAAGGCATTTAATCTTAGACTCCTGGAAATTTGCATAGTTCTATACAGATTCTTAGCTATGGTTATAATAAATTACATATCTATGCCATGAAATTTTACACAAGCATTAAAAATGCCAGCGGTGTTATATAGGAAGTGTGATGGTTTGAATAAGTATGGCCCCCATAGACTCACATGTTTGAATGCTTGGCCCATAGGGAATGGCATTATTAGGAGGTGTGGCCTTGTTGGAGGAAGTGTGTCACTAAAGGGACAGGGCTTGAGGTCTCCTTTGCTCAAACTTTGCCAAGTGTGGCACCAGTCTCTTTCTGCTACCTGTGGATCCGATGTAGAACTCTCAACTCCAGCACCATGTCTGCCATGTTTCCTGACATGATGATAATGGTCTAAAGCTCTGAAACTGTAAGCCAGCCCCAACTGAATGCTTTTTCTTTATAAGTTGCCATGGTCATGGTGTGCTATTTTAATGCTCTTCACAGCATTAAAACCCCAACTAAAACAGGAGGGTATAAACGATATATAAAAATTTAACAGCTAATTAAAATGTCTATAATCCAGTTTTTACAAAAGAAAATGTATATGCATAGAAAGAAGTCTAAAGTCTTACAGCTTCAAGAGGAACTTGGGCAATGAGTGCTGTCATTTTCTAAGTTTAAATAATTTTTTTTAAACACGAAGCAATTTTGATGTTGCCCTTTTTGAGACAGTAATGTGAGAACTGTATCTTGAATCAGAAGATTCACTGTAATTATATGATCTTGCTCAACTGATTCAATTTAATTCCTTTTACTTAAATGGTGTTCTGTGGAGTTAAAGTCCATAATAGTTAATGTAACCATGAAAAGTAAATGCTGACATTTGCTGAGTACAAAAATAAGTCAGGACCCAAAACCCATGACACAGTCTGAATATGATGAAAATATCAGATGACTTAAATTTAGGGACATTCTAAAAAATTTCTTTCCTAGGGCTGGAAAGATGGCCCAGTGGTTAAGAGTTCCTACCTCTCTTGCAGAGGACCCGAGTTCAATTCTCAGTGACCAAATCAGGCAGCTAACAACCAACTGTAACTCCAGCTCCAGGGGATCCAAGCACACTTCCAAAGGCACCGTGCTCATATGTGGACGCAGGTTTGTTTCCCAGCACTCACATGGTGGTTTGAAACCATCTGTAATTCTAGTTCCACAGGATCCAACACCCTCCTTCCAACTCTCATGGGCATGAGGTACTTATAAGATGAAATAAATAAATCTTAATGGAAGGAAGGAAAGGAGGGAGGGAGGGAGGGAGGGAGGGAGGGAGGGAGGGAGGGAAGGAAGGAAGGAAGGAAGGAAGGAAGGAAGGAAGGAAGGAAAGAGAGGTCAAATCAGCACCTAAACAATTCAGGAGCAGCTGATAGAATAACTGAGTTGAAGAAGTCAAGTATTAATCTACCCAATACATTTACTGAGGTACTAGTGTGTACATGGTTTCCTTTTTTCTGGAGGATAAAGCAGATGCATATGAACGTATCTTTCTGTCATACTCCAGGAGATAAATGTGTGTGTGCTTGCAGGGACCTCTGTGTGTTTATACATTCAGCTTTCTAATATATTCACTTTTAGTGAATATTAAATAAGCTTTAAGGAGATTTGCTTCTTTCCATTCTATTGCCTTATTTTTTAAAAACCTACTTTCAAACTATTCATTTCTGAGCTTGTGTTTGCATGTGTTTATCTTCTTCAAAAGGTTCCCATGGGGCCAGAGAGATGGCTGAGTGGGTAAAAGAGTTTGCTGCCAAGCCTAACCACCAGAGTTTAATATCTGGGACTCAAATTGTGGAAGGAAAGAAGCGACTTGCAAGTTGTCCTCTGGCTCTACATGGGCATGTGCTATAACAAATTGTTCTACTACTAAGAAAAATCTCCAGCCCTTCAGCTGGGCTTCTTAGAGTGAGGAGTTTATTGACTTATTTATTTATTGTAAAAAAAAAAATAGGGGCTGGAGAGATGGCACTGGCTGCTCTTCCAGAGGACCCTGGTTCAATCCCCAGGATACATATGGCAACTCACAATCATCTGTAACTCTAGTTCCAAGGGATTCAACACTTCCAGGAGCAGCAGGCAAACATGCAGACAAAACAGCTATACACATAAATTAAAATTTATTTTAAAAACCAAAGTATAATTTATATATAGTAAAATATCCTTTTAGGTACAGTTCTATAGATTACAGCTCCCGAGTTTTCACTAATGTAATTCAAATATTTTCTTCTTGATTTTTTTTTCAAGACAGGGTTTCTCTGTGTATCTCTGGCTGTCCTGGACTCACTTTTTAGACCAGGCTAGCCTGGAATTCATAGAGATCCGCCTGCCTCTGCCTCCCAGAGTGCTGTGATTAAAGGCGTGGGCAATCACACCCGGCCTCTTCTTGATTCTTAATAGATGTTCAGATTCTTCCATAAGGACAAAGGAACTTGAAATATTTTGTGTTATGCCTTTGACAGTTATAATAAGCAAAACTCTCATTAAAATATTGTTCATTATCTAAACATCCCTTCCCCACCCCAAGTGCAAGATTTAGAATTACTAAGATTAATGCCTATAGAGAAGACATTGGTGGATTTTGTAGGAAATCAACAATTGGAAACATCAGAAAGTTACGATTTAATTTAAATTAGAGTCAGCATAAAATCATCTTATCTGATTCATTGTTATGAAATAATTGCTGAGCCTAATAATAAATAATATCCGAGGAAGCCAAGAGCCGATTACTTAGACTTTGGGACACAGTTCCATGGAATGATACTATACAACAACAAATCTAGATGTCAGCTGAATCCGGCACAGGATGAGCTACTTAAGTCAATTAAACATTGATTTTGATATCAAAGTGTGGAACAGGTTGGATGGACAGAGCATGTAGCTCCAGCAATCAATATTAGGATCAATTTCATCCATTATGTCAATGGCCTGGAAGACGGGACATGCAGTCAGCCTGTTACACAAAACTAGAGGGAGGATCAGTCAGTATAAAAAGGGAATGAAATGACTTGAGGAGACTAGGAATGTAAGCAGATAAGTGGCTTATTCAGTTCAGGGTAGAGGAAATATGAAGTAGAAAGATTATCTCACGGGAGTGTGAGGTCAGAACCTTCAAAGTAGAGTGAAGAAGGAAAAGCACATCAGCAAACAGGAATGGTAGAAATAATTGAAATGCTTTAAGGCAAAATGTTGAGTACAGAAATAAACAAACATACTTTTGATAGACTGGATTAAGAACAACTCACTGGAATATATAATTATGGCTACTTGTCATCTGTGATGACAGAACCCTCCAGTTACAGGTGGTCTAACAGTATAGGAATCTCTTAAAATTAGATGACAGAGCTGTAGAGAGCTGCGACATGCCGCGCCCTAAAGATGGCACCGGTTTCCGCCTTCCACCAGCCCGATGGTGAGTGCTCTCTGTGGTAAACAAGTCCATATTTGGCTAAGACCGCTGATCTGGCTTGCTTCCGCATACGTGGGCCTCTAAGATAGCACCACGTGGCTTTACTTGATTGGCTGTTCATATAGTATTTAGCCTGTGGGTTGGGTCTGCCCGGGGATTCGGAAGACTGTTTAAAAGGGACCTGAATAAACTGCTTGAGAAGAGCTTTTGCGAGTTGCGTCGTCCTTGCTGGTCGAGGGGGATGCGACAAGTGGTGGCCCGTACGGGGAACCAGAAAAGACTCAGAACTCCTGCAGTCAGGGGCAATGTACTGGTAAGTTCCCGGGGTAAATTGGGACAATAAAGTTTCGTGGAAATTGCGAACAAAAGGTAAAGTTTCGCAGAGATTGCGAACAAAAGGTAAAGTTTAGCGGGAATTGCGAACAAAAGGTAAAGTTTTGCGGGAAACTGTGAACCGAAAGTAAATTTTTAATCATGGGATTGTCTCAGTCATATCCAATTTTTCTGGCTCTTCAGGAGCTACTTTTAGCTAGGAATTTGAAACTTAAGAAGTCAACCCTAGAGAGATTTTTGAATGAATGCAACTCCGTGGCTCCGTGGTTTGCGGTGTCCGGGAATCTTACGGTATCCTTCTGGGACAAATTAGGCAGAGACTTGGATGTTGCTTGGGAGCAAGGTACTCTGAAGCATGGAGTAAGACCAATTTGGAAGATGGTGAGGAGTTGTTTAGAAGATCAGAGATGCTGTAACACAATCAAGGAGGGAGAATCAGCCTTGGAACTGCTGCAAGGGGAAAGATCTGAGCAGGCAGACAGTGAAAAGGGAAGCAAAAAAGGCGAAAGATCTGAGCAGGCAGACAGTGAAAAGGGAAGCAAAAAGAAGGTCCCTCTCTATCCCGATCTTAGAGATTTTAGAGATTTTGAGGACTCAGAGGGCACGGATTCTGAAGGAGAGCTACACGCTCTAATAGAACAGTTGGAGAGGACTGCTATTAGAAAAAGGGAAAAGAAAAAGGTAAAAGAGAAAGACACGTTGGCGGCAGTCGGTGTAAGTGAAGCCGTTGCCGCGGTGCCTTCAACTCCCCCCCATACTGAAGCTGTTCAGATAGATCAGCCTGTTCAGTCCCTGAAAGTAGGGAGATCTTTCTGCCCGGGGATGTGGACACAAGTAAGAACAGAATTACAGTTTGCCTATCCGGTATATCAAGACCCACAAGGGAACAGGTAAGAGGAACCACTTGATTTTAAAGTAGTTAAATCCCTTGCAGAGTCGGTTCGTACCTATGGCATTACTGCTTCTTTTACATTGGCTCAAGTAGAAGCATTAAGCAGACATTGTATGACTCCTAGTGATTGGAGTGGCCTGGCCCGTGCCTGCTTAAGTCCAGGGCAATACTTAGACTGGAAAGCTTTCTTGATTGAGTATGCCACTGAGCAAGCAGCCATTAATCAGAGAAATGGAAATCCAGCCTGGGATAGAGATATGCTGCTTGGGCAGGGGAGATTTTCCAACCAGCAGACAGGATATCCCAATCAGGTTTATGAACAAATAAACCAGACAGCTATCAAGGCTTGGAAATCCCTTCCTAACAAAGGGGAGGTGAGTGGGAACTTAACTAAGATTCTACAGGGCCCCATGGAACCCTTTTCAGACTTTGTGGCATGATTGGTGGAAGCGGCAGGGAAGATTTTTGGTGACCCGGATGCTGCTATGCCACTAATAAAACAGTTGGTCTATGAGCAATGTACCAAAGAGTGTAGAGCCGCTATCACCCCTTACAAGAACAAAGGGCTAGAAGCCTGGATGAAAGTGTGTAGAGAACTTGGAGGGCTGTTAACTAATGCTGGTCTTGCTGCCGCGGTAGTACAGTTGACCAGAAAAGGTGGAGGAAGTCCAGGAGTTTGTTTTAAGTGTGGCAAGATGGGACACTTTAAAAGACAATGCCCCAGGGGAAGGAGTACAGGAAGTACAGGAAGTGCACAACGCCCCAGGCGGCCGGGGTTATGCCCAAAATGTAAAAAAGGGAACCATTGGGCTAATGAATGCCGTTCAGTGACAGACATCCATGGCCAGCCATTGACTCAAGGTTATGGTGGCGCTCCTCCAAAAAACGGACAGCGGGGCCCATGACCCCAGGGCCCACAAATATATGGAGCAGTAGAGAATCAGGACAAAGAACAGAATCAAGAGAGATGGCCAACCCTCCGCCATCCGAGAGACCGCGGAGAGCCACTGCAGGCTCAGCAGGATTGGACCTCTGCTCCACCACCAGAATCGTATTAACGCCCCAAATGGGGGTCCAGTTAATTGAAACAGATTTTAAAGGACCCCTTGAACCTGGTACAGTTGGTTTGCTGTTAGGGAGGTCATCATCAGCCTTGAGAGGACTTATTGTCCATCCTGGGGTTATAGATCTAGATTATACAGGAGTGGTTAAGATCATGGTAGCCTCCCCTCGTGGTATAACAGCTATCTCTCCTGGAGATAGAATTGCTCAGTTGGTCATTTTGCTGAGCTTACATGATTGCTATGCGGCAAGGGATCGAGAGAGAGGAAAAGATGGTTTTGGGTCCACGGGCACAGATCTGACTTTTCTCTCCTTGAATTTGGACCAATGCCCTGTCTTGGAGTTAAACGTTGATGGTAAAAAGATCCTGGGCCTTTTGGATACTGGGGCAGATAGGAGTATCATAGCAAAGAAAGACTGGCCTTCAGGTTGGCCCGTACAAGCCTCTTCTCAAACACTTCAAGGCCTGGGTTATGCTAAGACTCCAGATATGAGTGCAAGATTATTAAAGTGTCAGGACCAAGAAGGCCACTCAGGAGAAATGCAGCCATATGTACTTGAGCTCCCTATCTCCCTTTGGGGAAGAGACCTTTTAAAGGATATGGGATTTAAATTGAGTAATGATTATTCTGATTCAGCCCAACATATGATGCAAGATATGGGATATGCTCCAGGCTTTGGAATAGGAAAATATTTGCAGGGACGGAAGAGTCCCATATCTATGCAGCAAAGACAAAAGAGACAGGGCCTGGGTTTTTCCTAGGGGCCACTGAGGAGGGCATTCCCATAACTTGGAAGACGGAGGACCCAGTATGGGTTCCTCAGTGGCCACTTTCCTCTGTAAAATTGAATGCGGCCAAAGAGTTGGTGGATGAACAGATAGATGTCTTTAAAGCATATAAAACCATCTGTATCTCCCTGGAATACACCTATCTTTGTCATTAAAAAGAAATCTGGAAAATGGAGATTGTTGCATGACCTGCGTGCCATAAATCAACAAATGCAGATTATGGGCCCAGTGCAACGCGGCTTGCCGCTTTTATCATCTTTGCCAGCCTCATGGCCCATAATAGTTATAGATATAAGGGATTGTTTTTTCTCCATCCCTTTGTGTGCCAAAGATAGTGAGAGATTTGCATTTACTGTTCCATCTTGTAACCATGAGGAACCTGATCAGCGGTTTGAATGGGTAGTATTACCTCAGGGCATGGCAAACAGCCCCACTATGTGCCAACTGTATGTGGGGGAAGCCATTGCTCCCTTGAGAAAGGATTTTCCAGATTTGAGATGTGTTCATTATATGGATGATATCTTACTGGCAGCTAAGAGTGAACAAATGTTAGATCAGGCCTATGAAGAATTAGTTCAATTATTAAAAAAGAAGAGGTTGTTTATTGCTCCTGATAAGGTACAAAAGGAAAATGTGGTTAATTATTTAGGAGCGAAGGTTGGACCTGAAAAGATAATACCTCAAAAGATTGAGATAAGAAAAGATAATTTAAAGACTCTAAATGATTTTCAAAGGTTGTTAGGAGATATCAATTGGGTAAGAGGCTATTTGAAGCTATCAAATTATGAAATAAGACCCCTATATGATATTTTGAAAGGTGATTCAGCACTTAATTCTCCTAGGCAATTAACAGAAGAAGCAAGAAAAGTTTTATGTAAAGTGGAAGAAAGGTTACAGAGTGCCTTCCTAAAGAGATGGCAGGAAGGACAGCCCATTGCATTGTGCATATTTGCCACCTATGGTCAACCTACAGGATTGCTATGGCAGGATGGACCATTATTATGGACCTATTCAAAGATTTCTCCAAAAAAATCCATAGAACATTATCCCACTGCAGTTGCTGCTTTAGCCTTGAACGGTATCCAACAATGTTTGCAGTCTTTTGGAGTTGCTCCTGCCAGTATAATAGTGCCCTATTCCAGTCATCAAATTAAGATTTTGTGTGGCACTGTAGATGATTGGGCAATATTGCAATGTAGCTTTGAAGGAGTGATTGATAACCATTATCCTAAGCATCCATTGCTATCATTTTTTAAGGAGCACCCAGTGATATTCCCTAAGGTTACTTCAGCAGTACCACTTCAAGGGTCACCAAATGTGTTTACTGATGGCTCAAAGACAGGCTGCGGAGCCTATTTGATAGAAAGACAAGAGCCCATGTTATGTCAATTTCAACCGGGCTCCCCCCAAATAGTAGAGTTGAAAATAGTAATTGAGATGTTTAAAAGATGTCAATTTGCATTCAATTTGATCTCAGATTCAGTCCATGTGGTCAACGCAGTGAAAGTATTAGAATTAGCAGGTCCTATTAAGAATAGTAGTACTGTATGTGCCTTATTACAAGAGTTACAAGTTTTAATCTGGCAAAGAAAAAGGTGTTTTTATATTCAACATATTAGCGCACATACAGGATTACCTGGACCATTAAGTGAGGGTAATGATAAAGTTGATCAATGGACTAGGATGGAATGCATTTTTTGGAGCTCATTCCTGGACCAAGCCAGACAGTTTCACCAATTATTTCATGTAAATACAAGAACTCTACAGCAGAAATTCCATTTGTCTAGAGCAGATGCTAGACAAGTGGTTTTGGACTGTCCTCAGTGTGTGATTCATCATCATCCTCCCAGTGTGGGAGTAAACCCTAGAGGGTTACTGCCACTCAAAATCTGGCAAATGGACGTTACCCACATTTCAGAGTTTGGAACCTTAAAATATATTCATGTATCTGTGGATACCTGCTCAGGTATCATACATGCTACACCTATGAGTGGAGAAAAGGCTCGCAATGTCATAGGGCATTGCTTAGAAGCCTGGGCTGCATGGGGAAAACCACAACAGCTGAAAACGGACAATGGACCAGCCTATACGGCTCAGTCCTTTGTCTCCTTCTGTAACCAGATGGAGGTACAGCTTAATCACGGATTACCATATAATCTTCAAGGACAAGGAATTGTGGAGCGTGCTCATCGCACCTTGAAAGAATGTTTGCAAAAACAGAAAGGGGGAATAGGCCAAGGCCGTACCCCCAAGGAGAGAATGTCTTTAGCCTTATTTACTCTAATTTTTTTAAATTTGGATGCTCAAGGCCGCCGCTCAGCAGCGGACAGACATCAGGATTCCCATGGTCCACCTAAAGGCATGGTGAAGTGGAAGGATATTTTGACAGGCTCTTGGCGAGGGCCTGACCCTGTGCTAACATGGGTGAGAGGGTCTGTTTGTGTTTTTCCTCAGGATCAACAAGATCCATTGTGGGTGCCTGAACGCCTTGTGAGGAAGATTCGTCATGAAGACCTTCCTAGGGATCCTGGTGATAGTAGCAGTGAGTATGTCAGAAATGACCGAGCCGAGATGGGGGATCCTGTCGATATTCCCAAAGCCGATGCCGGTCAGACATGATGCAACTGTGTTTCCACGCTTATTTAGCAGTAATAGAAGCTTAGGCTTACCCTACCTTCCCTTTGATGATCAGAAAAGCCCTATAGAGGGTAATAGAAATGTCAGCTTGAAGGGTAGTCTATGCTTTTTAATGAGCTTCAATAGGTCAGATGATACAGAATGCATTAAATTGTCTCAGCAGTCAGCAGATTTTTTACCACAACTAAGGTTTGGGGGTAGGGGTGGTGGTTTGTTCTCAGGCAACGGTTCTCGCCTTGAAGGATGGTGGCCCACACGAGTCTCTGACCGGGACCCCCCCAGACAGCCACGCTGGGCACCTTTTTGTAGAGGATCCACAGGAGAGGAAGGACCTTTTCCCTGGACTGGATGTCAGGAGCGCAGAGCAGTTTGGGTTCAACAAGATTATTTTTCCTTTAGCCCCGTGATTAGTAATATAGTGAATAAGTCTTGTACAGGAATGCTTGATATATCTACTAGGGATCCTCAGCAGACTGCTACCAATCCTTTTGATTTGTGGCTTTTGTGTGGGGTAAATGGAAGTTGCATGGACTTGGGACCTGTCATTATGCTTGGGGGAGGAATTTATCAAAGAGGTAATTTTTCCCTAGGGTCCGCTACCAAATTAAAATTTTCTAGTGGTAGTGGCTCTGGTACTTGGAATTCTTCGTTTCATTCTTACCGCAATAAGACCTTTTCAGCCTCGCCAGTATGTCTCTGGCCTCCTTTTCTGTGGATTGTAAGTAATGGGAGTGCATCCTTGGGTAAAGAAAAGTTAGTATGCACTCCAGGCATATGTTTTTATGCCCTGTGCTGGAATGCCACAGCCTTTCCTGTGGCTGTGGTGGCTAGAATGCCTCGATATGTACCAGTTCCTGTAGAGGCTCCTAATACCATGATGCTATTCAGGTTTAAAAGAGATTTTGGCATCACTGCAGCTATTGTTGCTGCCATCACTATTGCTGCTGTGGGGGCTACTGCCTCAGCTATTGCCTTGTCTAGTTCTATACAGACTGCCAATGCCCTGAATAACATCTCAGCCACTGTAGCACAGGCATTGGATACTCAGACCTCTATGAATTCTCATCTCAAAGGAGGCCTTATGATAGTTAATCAACGCATAGATTTAATACAAGAACAGATTGATTCTCTTTGGCAACTAGCACAATTGGGGTGTGAGTGGAAAACGCAAGGTTTGTGTGTTACTTCCGTGCAGTATCGAAATTTTACAAAGGCTGCTAATCTGTCTAGACAATTGTCAGAATTCCTCTTACAGGATTGGTCGGCTGAATTTGAAAATTTGATGAGAGAGCTGAGAGCGACAATCGTCCACATCAACTCCACTCGGGTGGATCTGAGACTGGCTACTGGTTTGACTTCCTGGATACAGACGGCTATGGATCATCTTAAGGAGTGGGCGGGCGTAGGCTCTTTGGCGATACTGATGATACTAGCCTCTCTGGTTTGCCTATGGTGCATCTACAAGATGAGAGCCACACAGAAGCGTAATGCAGCCATGATTATACAGGCCCTTGTCGCCATTGAGGCGGGCCAGTCCCCTCAGGCATGGCTCGCTGCCATGAAGCCTTAAATCTTCACTGACCATAGTCCCTGCCCACTGAGGTATTCGTTCCACGGGTATTAGGGTCTGGCAAGTCAATGACGGAGTTGACGGGTAAGTCACGGCCACCTAAGACAGGGCAGCCCCGAGTGGGGAGGCTGACCCAGAGACAGGTAAGAGTTTGAGCATCGCCCTCCTACAGTCTCAGGCCCGCCGTGAGATCCCCAGATATGGGGATTACGAAGCCTTTCCAGGGACTTCTACCAACTTTAGAAAAAATAAAAAAGGAGGAACTGTAGAGAGCTGTGACGTGCCGCGCCCTAAAGATGGCGCCGGTTTCCACCTTCCACCAGCCCGATGGTGAGCGCTCTCAGTGGTAAACAAGTCCATATTTGGCTAAGACTGCTGATCTGGCTTGCTTCCGCATACGTGGGCCTCTAAGATAGCACCACGTGGCTTTACTTGATTGGCTGTTCATATAGTATTTAGCCTGTGGGTTGGGTCTGCCCGGGCATTCAGAAGACTGTTTTCAAGGGACCTGAATAAACTGCTGGAGAAGAGCTTTTGTGAGTTGCGTCGTCCTTGCTGGTCGAGGTCGACGCGACACAGAGCCACTTATTTATTATGTGTTAAAATTTGTATACATTACATATTTTAATATTAGATGATATATAACATAAATATTGCTTTGTAAGTTATTTTATTCAGTTTTTTATTTACTTGGTTTTATTAATATATTATGATTATACCTTTTGTATATGTTATGAAATATTTCTATACGCCAAGATGGAAAAATAACCTTTTATTTATTGTAAAGCTTTTGTTTTATCAATTAAATTTGTTCTTTGACAATTTCATATATGTATCTAGCTTATTCTAATTACTCTATTCCTAAGCCCTCTCTTGTTTACTTCTCACTCTAGCTGACACCACATCATCCTCCCTACAGGTAGGTCCCTTTCCTGTGTTCATATCTTCTTGTTTTGTTCTGTGACCCACTAGTTTATCAAGAGCCATTTGTAATATTTAACTGTTTAAATTATCTAATATGTATACCAATAAAGATAGGAGAGGGGTAAACTGAGGTAAGAGCCTCATATCATGTAACTTTATTTTCTGAGCTATATAAAGAATAACTATTCCCAAGCCTGATTCTGCAACTAAACTGCTAGCTCCTTAGAAATCTCTTTGCCTGTGTCATTCCACCTAGCTAGTCCACCTTTCTCTTGAGCTCCTCCAAACCCAAGAGGGCTGGCTCCTCAGCTCTCTTTCCTAGAATTCTGTTTTACCCATGTCCTGCCAGCTGCTTCTCTGTTGTTCCTGCAAGCCCAGAGGGGGAAAAAAATCCCTAGCTCTTACCAGGTGTTCCTTCCACTAGGACTCTTCTAAACCAAAAATCAAAAGAGCTCTCAAAGGTCCAGTTGCTATATAAGAAACCTCACAGGGCCTGGTGCCACACGTCTTTAATCCCAGCACTCAGGAGGCAGAGGCAGGTGGATCTCTGTGAATTGGAGTTCAACCTGTCTACAAAGCAAGGAAAGAAGTCTTTGCTCCTCCTCTACATCTTTGGTAGGCTGAATCACATCACCATCATGGTGGGGGGAGGACTCCAAACCAAGTCAGTGGGCCAGAACCATTTCACCTTGATGGTGGGGCAGCTCAAGACCACCTTGCTGACTTTGCCTTGGGTCATAGAGCAAAGAGCACAAAAGCTCTCCCAAGCAACTTGCTTTGAAATAGGAACGTTCCATTCCTTAGCATTCTTACCTACAGAGGCTTTCAGAGGCACACCCAAGCTGCATCTCTTCTGGACACTGTTGTAGAATGTTTGATCACACTGTGAACCCCAAGATTATAAACTGTAAAAATCTGTTCCTAATTGTGGGGTGGCTCAGCCTTTAATCCTAGAACTTTCTGTTTATTGTAAACAAATGGCTATGGTGTGGCTCAGTCCTAGCACACACCTTTAATCCAACAGGTTTTTGTTCACAGGTTTAAATAAAGTTAACCCTAGGTCAAGAGGCAGAACAAAGCCGGGCAGTGGTGGCACACGCCTTTAATCCAAGCACTTGGGAGGCAGAGGCAGGCGGATCTTTGTGAGTTCGAGGCCAGCCTGGTCTACAAAGCGAGTCCAGGACAGCCAGAGATATTCAGAGAAACCGTCTCGAAAAACCAAAAAAAAAAAAAAAAAAAAAAAAAGAGGCAGAACAAGAAAGCAGCTGACAGGGGATAAAGAGAAAGGAGGGCATTGAGCTGGAGGTATTTAAGACAGCAAGGAGAAGCAGCAGCTTTTTCCTTCTGAGATGTCAGCTCAGTAAGAAAGTCAGCTGGGTGAGCTAGCCGGCTTTTTCCTTCTGGGACATGACTGGACCAGGAACGGCAGCTGAGTGCTTTCTCTGCCCCTCTCAGCTAGCAGGCTTTCATCCCAGCACCTGGCTCTTGAGTCTTCATTGGTAAAATCAAACACCTGGTATATTTTAGTTTTTTAAAATGGGACACACCTAATTGCATCTGACAAAGCAATATCTATTTAGGCTTTATATTTTGCTAACAATTAGTTTTTCTACATACAATAACCAACTGCAACAGTCATCTTTGTGACCAAGGGTACGGAACTATGCAGTGGAGCTGGCGGCTCACTAGAGGGTAACACATATGAAGGTAATGAATCCACATCTCTAAGAATCTATCACAAGTCAGTAGTAGACATATGGCCCAGCCTGGCCTGGAGCTCACAGGCTGCCTTCTTACAGATAGGGCCATCACCCAACTTTATAATTTTGGATTGTTTGTCCAACTGATGAGTACTTTTTTAAAAAGCTCCTTTCCAATCAATAGGTCATATCACTAAAATAGTTCTTTTCATTAAGTTTGAAGCATTAATATTAAAATAACAAATAGCTTATTGAAATTAATGCCTTGTTCAAAAATGTTGGCACACACCTTTAAACCCAGCACTCGGGAGGCAGAGGCAGGTGGATCTCTGTGAGTTCAAGGCCAGCCTGGTCTACAGAGTGAGTTCCAGGACAGCCAGGGCTGTTACACAGAGAAACCCTGCCTCGAAAAACCAAAAAAAGCAAACCCTTAAAAAGCCCCTCCCCCTCCCCAGAGGATAAAATCTGCTTTTGAGCAAAGTGTTTATGGTTAGGTTGGAACTGACAGAGGTAAGTCATGAGTTACAAGAGCTATTGAGGGGATACTAGAAGTGCGATGAAAAGCTAAAGAGGAGGGAATTACTGACAGTTGGAAGTGATGGCTTTCTAGGAAGGCTCGCACTGAGTCTTGCTTAAAGTCTAGCCTGAGTTGCCAGAAATACAGGGACCAGACAGGGAAATCCTGACAGCAAGGTGTAAAAGTGATTAACTGAGGAACAGAGAGGGATTATGAGGGATGTCCTTGCATAGGATCCACAAAGGTGCTGGGGCTAGGAAAAGGGAAATGAGCAGAGTGGCAGATGTGGAGCACAAGGGGCAGGAGGGTGTGCAGACCTGGCTGGGGCAAAGCATGCTTTGATGCCTTCTAGGGGTTGCTGACTGATGCTCAGTGGTTTGGGGGAAATGGGAAAGACGTACTTAGGTAATGCTTTTGGTCTGTTTTATTTTTTGTGGTGCAGGAGACTTGAACCCAGGACCCTGTGAATGTTAGGGGAGCACTGTACTAGTGTGTATTTTAGACTTTTTTTTTTTTAAGATTTCTCTGTGTAATAGCCCTGGGTGTCCTGGAACTCACTTTGTAGACCAGGCTGGTCTCCAACTCACAGAGATCTGCCTGCCTCCTGAGTGTTGGGATTTAATGCATGTGCCACCGTGTCTGGCTGTATTTTAGACTTTAATTTCTCATTTCTGTTATTTGGATTTGTGTGTGTTTACGCTTTGTGTCATACGTGGATAACATTTCCTGAGCGTAAGAGCCTTGCAGTCTTGCAGACCAGCAGTCAATAAATTTTGTGGTTTTAACAAGTCATTCAAAGACATCATGCAGGAAAACTTCCCAGTACTGCACGGCTTCTGCTAGTGGGAAAGCTGGGGAGACGTGTCAAACCTGACTCCTGCCTGGACTTCTGGGAAAATGATAATATCATTTTTGGAGAAAGAGTGTCCGAAGGGAAGGCAGAGCTGTGTCTGTAGACAGGTTAGGAGTTCAATTTTGAACATTTGCAGTTTGAGGCTAAGTGAAACACTCAAGAGGAATTTCTGGTGCCTGAGGATACAGAGCAGCATCCCAGGTGACAGCAGATAACTGAAAATAAGCTGTGGGTCTGAGTTTAGAGATGATGGCTGAGGTTGCAGGGAGACTGAGCTTCCCCCAGGAAAGCCCAAGATCCCAAGAACTGGAGCTGTACTTGCATGTAGGGGCTGGAAGAAGGCAGACACTCAGAGCAGTACTGTTCAATATGACAGCCCTTGGCCACGTGCAGCCATTTAAGTTTACCTTCATTAGAACGACTCAGTCACTCAGCCACACTCCTCATATTTCCAGTACTAATGGTTGCGTGTGGTTAGTGGCTGCTGTGAGGAAGACAAAAAGCATTTTCCTTGCCCTAGATTTAAAAAAAAGGAAAGTGGATGGTGTAGCTTAAAGAAGACATATTCACTTAAGAGAAAACCAGAAAGCAGATGAGGTTGAAGGAGGAGAGCTTTCTGAGGAGGAAGTGTTTCAGTGCTGAATGTTGAAACTGGTGTCTCAAAGGCAAGTAGGGTTTCTATACTGGTTTATGTTGGGGACTGAACAGGTCTCTTACATAGTAATCATGTGGCCACTGAGATAACCAGCCAGCTTTCTGTTTACTTCTCATTTTGAGACAGTTTCAGTGTGTAGCCCAGCATGCCTTGAGATTCTCCTGCCTCAACCTGCCAAGTGCTGAGATTACAAGAATGTACCACCAAGTGTAGGGGTTAGATAAATTAGATTTAGAAAATATATAGGAGTTTCTAATACTGTCTCTTAATTCGGGGCCTGATGAGCATTATCAGCATGAAGTCAGCAAAAACAGGAAAGACTCAATAGACTGAAAAACAAGGTTGAAGTCAGGAAAAACAGGAAAGACTCAATAGAATTGAAGAAACAAAGTATCTGGCCTGACATTGTTTTCAGCTGCTAAGTGGGCGGAGCCCAAATTAAGCTGAAACAGAGTTCCTCCAATCTAAGGACAGTGCATGGAGCCCAGAAGAGAAGAGGCCCCTGATGCTAGAGAGCTCCAAGAGTCCTGCTGAAAAAACGGCTGGCCATTGATGGCCA
>CAJQZJ010032684.1:1557231-1636425 GCA_907164525.1 Lophiomys imhausi
AGTGAATTTATTAATAAATAAATAAGTGTTAAATAATAATTTAAAAGATCGGTTACACCAAGCCTGGCCTATGTGGAGATATATATATATATTTTTAATTTTAAAGCCAAGAGACTTGTCCATGTCTAGAACAAATGGACAGAGGTCTGTGAACATGGCAAAGACTCCTTTCAGATATGCATCCAGATCCTTCCACCTATGGGCCATGGGTGTCCTCTGGCACCACACATCTTAACTGTCTCTCAGTCTTTATTTACTGTTTTTTTTTTTTTTGAGACGAAGTCTATGTGTAGTCCTGAATTCACTTCATAGACTAGGCTGGACTTGAACTCACAGAGCTCCACCTGCCTCTGCCTCCTGAGTGCTGGAATTAAAGGTGTGTGCTGCTCCCAGGCTTTATGGTCCTTATTTCATTCCAATTTTCCAGTGACTAAGGCTGGAGCACTTCAGTCATACTGAGTCACTGACTCCTTCTTGTTCAGTTAGGACATGCTTGTTTCACTGCCTGTACAGGAACTCATTTGTTTAAAAGGGTTTTCTCTTCTTTTTAATTAAAAGACTATATATTTCAGACCACACAATATGAAGAATGTTGATACCCTCAGCCTAACTTAAAACATGCACATGTAAGCACAGCACCTAGGAACCCCATTTAAATCTCATTTTCCTTACACATTATTTATTGTGTTTGTGGGAGGGCTTGTGTGCTGCAGCACATGTGTAAGGGGACAACTTGTGGGAGAGGGTCCCTGTAACTAAACTTTTGTCAGGCTTGGACACGAGCTCTCCTGATCTGCTAAGCCACCTGGCTGGTCCTCATTTTCCTCCTTCTGTTTCTGTGAATCAATCCCCTGACAAAAAGCAACTTAAGGGAGAAGAGTTTAGTTCAGTTTAGAATCCTAGGTTATAGTCCTTTCTAGCAAGGAAGCCAAGGATGCAGGACCTTCAGCCTTGTCGCATACACACTCAAAAAGAGTGCTTGGATGTTTACAACTCAGCACTCAGATGGTGCCACCCATAGTGGGCTAAGTCTTCCCACATCAATAACTTAATGAAGACAGTCCCTGAGACAGAGCAACCTGACCTAGATAGTCCCTCATTGAGACTCTTTTCTCAGGTGATTCTAGATTGTGTGAAGTTGAAAATTAAAACTAACCCTTGGAGTTACTATGTATATTCATATACAGTCACAACTTGGTATGTTTTAAGATGTGTCCTTCTGGAACTAGTTTTTTTTCACTCAGTATTTATTTTTGAGACAGGGTTTCTTTGTGTCTCTCTGGCTGTCCTGGACTCTTTGTAGACCAGACTGGCCTTGAACTCAGAGATCCACCTGCCTCTGCCTCCTGAGTGCTGGGATTAAAGGTGTGCACCACCACATCCAGCTTCACTCAGTATTTTTAAAAGCAGTTCAAAGTTCTACATATTCTGAAGCAATTCATTGGTATAGATTAAAAAAAAAAAAATTCAGAGCCAACTTAAACATGCTCAACTGTCCAGACAGCATTGCCATTTTCAGCTTGATATGGTGAGACCATGCTGATCAAGATTCCATATAAATATTCTTGCTGTTCAGTGTGATATCTTACAGAATCGGCTTGATTTCCTCTTCTTGGAGTTGTAGCTGATGTTGTTACCAATTTTTGTTCTATTCTTCTGGGGAATAGGGTGATCTGGTTTTGTTTCTTGGCCAGGAATAGCTTGTGAAAATCTTGAGAGAAAACATGACAAGAACTGGGCCAAGCCATGAGGACAAGGGGAAAACAGATCTTGCTGTTGTTTTGAGATTTATTCATGATGATATTTGATACTTTTAAATATTTCATTTTAATAACTACACCAAAACACATTAATACATTGTGAATTATAATACATGTATTATCTAAATATAGGCATATTTTGCACATGGTTTGAGTATGTCTGCACTAGTCAAGGAAAAAAGAATTCTTTCAAGAGACCATTGTTTTTGGTCATCTTAAGATAGTCTAACAATAACTCAAGTGTGTTGGAGAAGGCTACTGAATCTCAACTTAGTGGTGAGTTATACTTTTGCTAATATGCATTAATATGCAATAAGCTCTCATTAAGAGAAAGAGAACATGGGTTATTGTCAGCATTAAAGAATATCAGAAAATAGCCAGGCAGTTGTGGCACATGCCTTTAATCCCAGAACTCAGGAGGCAGAGGCAGGGCGATTTTCTGTGGGTTCCAGGCCAGCCTGGTCTATACAGTGAGTTCCAGGACAACCAAGGTTACACAATCAAACCCTGTCTTGGAGAAACAAAACAACAAAAACAACAACAACAACAAAAAAAACCCAACTGACCAACCAAAAACAAAAAAGAGAAAATGTCTGAAATACTCATTTTAGGGAATGAGCTATTCGGGGACAAAGTGAAAATTCTGTAACATCCTCTCCTACTTTACTCCAGTTTCATCTCTATCTTGAATCCATCCATCAGTCCCTCCCTCTTTTTTCTATCCTTCCAATCAGCCCATCTGAGGAAATTTTCATTAAAAAAAATTAAGGGTAAAATAGTGTACCATTTATACTATTCATTTTAAAAGTGATTCTTCTGGTAAAACACAGGTAACTACTGTTGAACCCTATTCCTGGATTTAGAATCTTCCATTTCGTTTTTACATGTGTGCATTTGTGCTTTAAGGAGGACACATCTCTGGTCCTCTTGCACAGTAAGCACAGGCTTCCATCCTATGAGCACAGATAAATAGTATTCTGGAACTGAGATGTCGCTTTTTTAAGTTAGTGCACATAAAGCTAGTTTAAATAGTTTGAATCCACCATCTTATTATACACATTATAATATATAGTAACTACAATAATTGGAATTCTTGTTTGAGACACATTTCCAATAAAAGTACTTAACTTTTTTTTTTTTTAACTAACGTATCTAAAGGTAACAGGCAGCATTGCTGGGGGAACAGAACCTGAGCTTTTTTCTCCTGAATGACAGCAAGGCATTAAGGATGTCAAAGGAAGGAGTGTTAAGCTAAATCACTAGGTAAGACTACCCAAACGCTCCCAAGAGGAAGGGTACTTTACTGTTTTAGAAAATGTTGGCAATTGTTGACTTGCTTTCTTAGTAGGATTAAGAAGCAGGGAGTAACTAGTTTGTGCAGCAAACTAATTTTACAAGGTGATTGTGACTCATTAAATAAAATATAGCTAAGCCTGTTTTGATATCACTAGCCAGAATTAAAACTCTTTTCCCTTATGAAGGGACTTGAGATATAGATAGCTTTTGCTAAAAGTGCCCGACTTCAGGGTCCATAAAAGTAGATGGTTGGAAACCAGGGGCTAAGGGGTGGGGTGGGGGGAGGGAAGGCGATGGATCCGACTATGCATCGGATTGCTGAGTGTGTGTGAAAAAAGTCCTCCTCCAGCCTCGGAGGGGGTGTCTCCCCCAATACCAGCTCCCTCCCCCAGGGCTCATGGGGCGGGTCCGGTTTGCTCAGTAGCAGCAGCAGCCCCGGGGCTGAGCGGCGGTGGCCTCCTGGCAGCGCTGGCAAGAGGCAGCTCCGAGGGCCCTGGTTCCGGGGAGATCCAGCCCAGGCGGCCGCCAGGATGGAGGGTACGTCGAGTGGAGCCAGAGCTACCGGGGACGGTCTTCCTCCCCAGTTCAGCTCCCCGACAGCTTGGCGAGGCCTGCTGGAAGGGCGAAGGAGTGGAAGAGGCTTGCGCCTCGGGCCTGGCAGCGGCAGCCGAGGAACGAGCCGGGCACAGCGGGGTAACGCGCGAGTTAGGGCCGTTCTCAGGAACCTACGGCGCCACGGCCGCTCATTGTCTCTCCCCTTCCACCTGGGGGCAAACAGGAAGCTCGCCGCCAGGCCGAGCGACGGACAGGTGTCCGGACCAATGAGCACAGCTGACGGAGAGCGCGGCGGCAAATGAGTGCCGGGAAGAGGGGCGGAACTTCCGGGCGGGCTGTCACCCTCTTCCCCCCTTTTGGGCTGGAGGCTCCACCTTTTGTGTTTCCCGCACAGTCAATCAAAATAGGAAAAAAAAAAAATCCCCGGACCGCTCCGGCCGTGTCCGCCGCCGCTTCCCGCATCCTCTCCCGCCGCCGCCGCCTTCGCTTCTCACCATGTGTAAGGCGGCGGGGAGCCCCGCCTGAGGTGTCCTAAACACACTATGACCGGTACGTAAAGCCGAGAGAGCAACCCTTGCTGCCTCCGCCGCCGCCACTGCCGCCCACAGCCAGCCCGGGGGGCCGCCAGCGCCGGCTCCCGGCTCCGAGGGTGCGACCGAGCGTCCGTGGAGGCAGAAAGCCGCACTCCCCCTCCCTCCCTTCCCTGCCAGCCAGCGTCCAGCCCTCCAAGCCCCCGCAGCGCCGAGTGCCCGCCGGGCTCCAGGCGGGCGGCCCGGTCCGCCGGGAGCGCATCCCCCGGTGTGCGGGCGCGGGCGGCGGGCGGGCGGGCGTGTGTGAGTGACTGACGGTGCGAGAGGAGCGAGCGCCGCGGAGGGAAAGGGGAGGAGAGGAGAGGGGGCAGGGGCAGCGCGGGGGGGAGGAGGAGGAGGAGGAGGGAACGAGGAGGAGAAGGAGGGTTACAGCCGCGGCGGGCGGGGGCAGCGGGGGGGGAGGAGGGAGCGCGCCGCCGCGGCCGGGGGGAGGGGAAGGGGCCGGGGCCGGCCGGCGCTAATGTGGCCGCGGCCCGCGGGCCCCCCCCCCCCCCCCCCCCCCCCCCCCCCCCCCCCCCCCCCCCCCCCGCGCTGTGTCTGCAGCTCCCGAAAAGCCCGTGAAACAAGAGGAAATGGCTGCCCTGGACGTGGACGGCGGCGGCCACGGAGAGTATCTGCAGCAGCAGCAGCAGCAGCAGCACGGAAATGGCGCGGTGGCGGCCCAGGTGAGGAGCGGCTGAGCGCGGCCCGGCTCCCCGCGTGCTGCTTTCTCCTCCCCTCGCCCTCCCTCCCTCCCGCGCGCGCCCGCCCGCCCCTCCCCCGCCCCGGGAGCTGCCCGCCCGAGGCGCCAACGCTCCGACCCCGCCCGCGCGCCTCCGCCTGCCGCCGCCGCTTTTTGTGTGTGTGCGCGTGCGTGTGTGTTTGTGTGTGTGTGTGTGTGTGTGTGCAAGCGTGCGCGCCCTCCCGGGTGGGATCCGGGCGGAGGGGAGGCCCGGCGCGCAGCCGTCCGCCGCGGGCCGAGCCGAACGCCGGGAGAGGCGCCGCCGACCCGGACCAGGGGAGCGTGGGCCCGGCAGGCCGGCGCGGCGCGGAGCGAGCCGTACTTCCTGTGCGAGTCGGCCTGGCCCTAACCCCCACCCCATCCCTGTCTCCCTCTCTGAACCCGCCCATCGCGGGTAGGACACTCAGCCGTCACCGCTCGCTCTGCTGGCCGCTACCTGCAGCAAGATAGGGCCGCCATCTCCGGGCGACGACGACCAGGAGGCGGCCGCCGCCGGGGTCCCCGCCGCCGCCGCCGGAGCGGTAAGTCCCGCGCGCGCGGCCCGGGCCCGCCATCCCGGGCCTGCAGCGCGCCCGCCCGCCCGCCGACCCAAAGGCCTCCCGCCGCCGCGCGGTCGCCACGCGCGGGCTCTCTGGCCCCGCCGCGCCTTCCTGCCCGCTCGCTCCCGGGTGGGAGCCCTGGCCGGCCCGCGCTTTCCAGAGATTGTCACTGCGGCCTCGCGCGAAAAATTTCCTCCCAAGATGAAGTCTGAGAGGGCGGAGGTGGGGGGTGGGCACAGGGCTCCAAAATGGATGTTTGAGTAATTCCCATCCGGGCTTGAAATCCCGTTCGCTCGCGGCACTGCATTTGCAAGCACAGCCTGTCGGCCACAGGTAGTGTCACCTACCGAGGCCGTGGCTCGAGGCTCTAGAGTTTTTGAATCTGGAGCTGTTTCGCGCAGGATCCCAGATGTTGGTTCGTTTGTGCCATAGATCTCTTAGAGAGCGCGTTCTTTTGTAGGCAGGGACCAGCCTGTCTGTTCACAGGGTTTTGTTTTCCTTAATCTGCTCGTTCACAGTTGTTGGCTTTGGGCAGACTTTGACAACTTGGCACTAGTTTCTCCTGAGCGGGGTTAAGTGAAACAGTTGGAGGCTAACGGAATTTAGACGTTAGACAGTAGCCATCGAAATGTGCTAGAATATCAGTCTTGGAGACAAAAAGTACATGGAAGTATTCCAGTTTACATGCATGTTTACACTACCTACTAAAGAGTTGAATTTGGCTGGCCAAATTTCATTGTTATAACTAGTCTGATAAGGATGTCTTGGGATTCTTTTGGAAGTTTTAGACTGTCTAGGGCATGGAGAGGAGCTGGAAGTCTGTTGTGAAGACTCAGTGTAAAATTAGGTGCTGTAGACAGTGTGAATTTTACACTTGTGTGGACCATAGCTGCTTCTTACTGTTTACTGTGAAAAGGTGTGTTCACCTATTAAGATCGCTGAAACACGTCTCAAGACTGATTTTCAAGAGGTGCTTTAGAGAAACTGATTTATGTAGTAGCAGTTTAAATGTCACTGTTAGAAAAGTTAGCCAGTTTATGCTAGGCATTCAGTTTTAATTGTTACACTATATTATTAGTAAATGGTTAATTTTAGTATAAATTACACTATGGGCAATGGGAGTGTTTTTAATGTCCTGTGTTTTTTTTTTTTTGGAAGCAGATTAAAATATAAAAAGCAGAGAAAAATTATTTTTAAACAAACATAGGCAGATTAATAAGCTTTTGAAGTAAGTTATATCCCCCAGTATCAAAGTGCCAAAATAAGTTTATTGGTTACTTTCATAAACTACCTCAGAAGTAAAATTGAAAAACAAACTTTAATATTTTAAATACAGTGGCATTTTTCTTGCTGTTCTACCAAAGTTTAAGAATGGGCTCACAGATGGGGAGTGGTAACAAGAAGTTTAGGGAGGAAAACATTGTTTTAATCTGCATTCAGGGTTAGCATTCTGACTCCAACAATGTGTTCCTGTAATGTGCCATGCTTCTTTAAGAGTCTCTGAACTATCAACTCATTACTAAGAACACATTTTTTGCCAGATGTACACGAACGATCTGAACCCATTAGTAACAGTAATAATGACATGAAAATATGTTTTTGCCAGAGAAGCCCCCAAACTTTTTTTTTTCTTTTTGATATGTTTGGTGCTTGATAAATCTGAGTTCTTTCAAATTTCTCACTTTGAGCAAAGTTGAAATTAATTAAGCTGAAAGTTGAATAAGTGAAAAGCATGAGCTGTCTGTACATTCATCTGAACATTAATGGAAAATAAGTTAATTTCCACTGATAGTTTAGAACATTTCAGAAAATAAATATTTTCAATGTTAAAACTATACTTAAATATATCTTAAGTGTTCTCAAGTTACTGGAGATCATTAGAGGACTATAGTCCTCTTGAAAGTTGTGTTTTTAAAAAGTTGTGGAATAGTTGTAGATTTATAGCAAAGCGGGAAATACTGAATCAGTTACCCTATTCCCTTCACCCAGCTTCCCTAATGCTGCCGTTATTGTGGCACATTTTTCAAATCTGAAATGAGCATTGGCATGTACTAACTAAAGTAGCTACAGATTTTGGTTTTGCCAGTTTTCCTGGAATGTCCATTTTCTGACCTAGGCTCTAGCCCAAGATAGCTGGCAGTGCTGTGTCCTCCAGAGTCAAGGGCAGATGTTCAACCCACGCCACTTCAGCGTGGTGTCTCGGTGAAAGGCACCCTGAAGCCAGAGTTCACTGCAGACATACTTCACAGACCATCTTTAGTTTGGAACTTGTTATAGAAGAGGATCCTGACCTAGGGTGTTTGTCCAGAGCTAAAGACTAGACAGCACAGCAGTTCCATCTACAGTGACCCTTAATGCGGGATCCAAAGATGATAATTAGGAGACATGTGATCTCTATGCATGTTAGCTTGTCCAAGTTACATGCCTGAACTTGTGGATTATTTATTTTATTTGTACTTTAGTGAAATAAACTATACAAGCAAATTTTATAAGAATCACCGGTTTAAGTTACAAATTTAGTGTTCATTAGTTTTAGAGGTAAATATTGGCACATTTAAAAGATGAATACGAATTCATTTTAAGAGTAGGATATTTTGCCATTAAGACCTACAGGGCTAGGATGTAGCTTTGTGACAGGTGCTTGCCTATCATTTGCAAAGCCTTGTCTTCCATCCCACCCCAGATACTGAATGGAGGTGGGGAAGACCTTGACTGTGCCTGCCATTAACGTCTGAATTCTTATTCAAATTTACTTGAGTATCTGCCCAAGAATGGTATGTTTGACTCAGCCTTAGTTTCACACTTGTTCTGATTTTCAGTTACATCTTTCCTGCTGACTTTTATAAAGCCATTTATGGGTCTGAGAAGTTAATTTCTTTCGCCTTTCCACTGGTACAGTCTAAGAAGATAGGTCCTGTTTTTCTTTTCTTTCAAACTCCATCCTGTCATTTTATGCTCAGTTGCATTGGAGAATACCCTTGTCATGAATTGCTATAGCAACATCATTGGGAGTGCCACCACCACCCAAGGTGTTTATAGGCTATGGTCCTTTCACTTTGTCATGTATATACACCAAGGGAGAATGAACAGTGAGTGTATTCTCACTACAATTACAATGGCAGCTTTGATGTTAGATGATGTTTCCCTTGTTCGTTTTCTATTAAGACTATTAGAGTGACTGAGAAAATCCTTAGTTTTTCAGTTTTGTTTGGAAACTTACATAGAGGATGATCTGACACTTAAGCCAATCCGAAGTCTTGCCTGGGTTGTATTATTGTTTCCCTTTGTTTCTGCACTATTTCCAGTCTCTGTCTTGGTACTATTAGGTGACTTTCTAGTTTATCTTTCTCCATTTGGTATTTAGTGTACTTGGTCTTTTCCATTGGTATGTTGATGGAACTTCCTTTATGAAGGAAAGGTCTTCAAACTTCAGGCCTTGTGCTGTTTGAGCTACCTGGAACTTGCTCATTGAAGAATTACATAAATAGGTTTAGAATTGGTTTATATTTCCATAGGTGCTAATATCTCAAAGTCAGTTTTACTGATGATTTTCATTCTGTATATACTTTCTATAATTTTCTTTTGGGTGATTTGAACCTAGTAAACATTTACTCAGAAGGTGTATATTGATCATACTTTGTTCAGGTATTTGATGGGTATTTTTAAAATCTAATATAATTTTAGTAAATACTGATAACTTGAAATTACATAATGCTTTGCATATATGTGTACATGTGTGCACATATCTTATAGTTTGCTTTCCCTTTTCCATTTTCTTTTTCAGACAGGGACTTCATATATATATATATATATATATATATATATATATATATATATATATATATAGCCTAGTTGGCCTCAGACTTGAGATTCTCTTGCCAAGTGTTAGGAATTACAGGTATAACCCAGTGTGTTTGGAATTACAGGTATAACCCAGTGTGCCTGTCCTTAAATATATTTTTTAAAATATGCTTTTCACGTTAGGATTATTCATAAAAGTTTTAATATATTATTTTATCTCAAATATGCATATTTCCCCCTTTGTTTAGCTTTAGTTATACTGTGGGAAGTTGGTACTGTAGTTTACCTAGCTCTGAAGGGGTGACATGGACAGTATTTATGCAGACTTGCTACTTGAGTAGCTATTTTTTTTTTTTTTCTTCAAGGAATTTGTTGACTAGAAAGCTGTTCATGGTTAAATACCTATTTTGTTACTCTTGTTAAAAAAAAATTACCTGCCGGGCATGGTGGCACACGTCTTTAATCCTAGCACAGGCAGAGGCAGGCAGATCTCTGTGAGTTCAAGGCCAGCAAAGTGACTCCAGAACAGCCAAAGGATATACAGAGAAACCATGTCTTGAAAAATCATTAAAAAAAATTATCTATCTGTACATCTTTAGGCATCATATTTTGTTTTATTTTTAAAATGAAATGGACAAAATAATATTTTGTAAAATTAGCTTATGATAGTATAAAGAACTATATTTCTCTATAAAACCTGAGAATGTTTGTGAATTTAATGCAGGCTAAAATTTGACTGTTTTTTCAGTTGAACAACTTAAGATCATAACTGGATTTTTATTTTTTCCAGCTTTTAATAATAAATAGACTAAGTAAATTTCAGTTTACTTAAAATGCCAAAAGACTGAAATAAAACAAATTGTTTTATAATGCTAGGGAAAATTACTTCTGGTTATAATTTCAATTCTAAATCAAAATTGCCCAAAAGTGACTTTAATGCCTGATCCTTGATAGTAATTTGAAGATTAAAGTTTTAAGTGTATTTCAGTTCAGGCCTGGAGATTTGTAGTGAGTTCAGTTTCTTTATTTTCTTCTGAATTTATTTCAGTCTCCTTCCCTGAGTCTATAGTGTATCTTCATAAAATACAAATGTGATTACACCACTCACTTGCGTATAAACCTTTTATAGTTCTCAGTAATCTACAGAATAAAGTCCAAACAATTTAGAATGGCCTACAGAGCCATTTACAAATCTTGATAGAAAGTCCAGTTGTGTTCCCATTGCTTCTGTCTGTGAATGTAAGCCTTTTCTGGGTCCTCTTGAACTCTAAGGTATCTTTTTGTCTATTGGATTTTATTGTCTCTGTTACTTTTATTAATGCCTCTTACCAAACCTCTGACCAAAGTGAAAATTTACATTCTAATATGACTTCAAAATATCCTTACTGTGGACCGTCCCCACCCCTCATCTGTGTTTTCACATTGTCTTTTGATTAAGTGGCTAGAATATGCCATTTTTCACATTGTATTAGTGTGTATGTCTACATTTGCTTGAATAGAGTTGTGACTATTTGTGGATAAAGATTTTATTGTTTTGCTTGTACATGCTTACTTCATCTTCATGACTATGCTCAAATGTTTGCATTAAGTCAAAGATGAACTGTGTGTGGTTCATTCTTTGAAGAAGAGACTTTTCAACTGTATGAAAATTGAGTAGTAGCTGGGCATGGTGGGTGGCTCACACTTTTAATCCCAAGGCTGGGGAGGCAGAGACAGGTGAGTGCGAGGATAGCATGGTTTACAAAGCGAGTCCCTGACAGCCAGGGCTATTACACAGAGAAACCTTGTCTGGAAAAAGAAAAGAAGATTGAGTAATAAATTTCCTAGTGTTTTACTACATTCTCAAAGGGAAGCTGTGACCATAAAATGTTAAGACAAACACTGTTCTAAAAACCTTTGCACAAAAGTTAGTGTAAGTTATAAACTTGTCTGACTTCCCCTCAGAACAGTTTCATAGGAAGTGAATATGCTGTTTTGGATCATATACAAAGATTCCTTAATGCTCAGTCATCTGCATTGCTGGGCAACGATGTTTGTACATTTTCATTGAGTGACATGTAGTTACTGAAAATCACAAATAGATCTGGAATAAAGTAAGGTCGTAATGGCTTTATTTTGATGGTAAGTAAGTCATATAGGGTCTTCTTCCCAGTGTCTTTATTATGACTGCTCTTAGTATACTATTGCTCACTAGTGAGGGGAAGTATAACAGTAGTTGAGAGGGCCCTGGGTTCTAGAGGAGACTCACCCTTAGTATTAAATATTAAACACTGTCTGCCATCTGATAACTGTGCGACTTGCCTCTCTTCTCATCTATGAAGTATACATGTTAATAATAGCATCTACCATAGGATTGCCTTAAGAGTGTGTAATGGTGGTACTTGGCATAAAAGAAAAGCCCAAATGTTAGATATTTTCATTTATTTGTATTTATTGCTATTTTTATTCCCTTAAAAAAAAAAAAAACCCCTACTCGTGCCTTGCATTGGTGGCAAACCCCTTTAATCCCAGCACTCGGGAGGCAGAAGCTGGCAGATTTCTGTGAGTTTGAGACCAGTCTGGTCTAAAGCAAATCCAGGACAGCCAATACTGTTAACACAGAGGAACTGTGTCTCAAAAAATCAAAACCAAACCAAAAAAATCCCTCTACTCGTTGACCTTGTCATGTAGGATTTTTTGTTTGCATTCTATTTGCCTACATTGACATTTTTCTAATGTTGAATTTATAAACAATGGGGATGACAGCTCACATTCTTGTAGGTAACAGAATATAAAACATGTATACTTCATATTTTACTGCCATTTTAGAGTAAAGGTATAGCCACATTCTTTATTCTCCAGCATTTAGCTAGTAGTAAAACTTCCAAGACTTGGCTGTTTTGCTGTTTACTCACAGGACAATCACCTTTTCTGTGACTTTTGCTTTTCTTTGAGATAAGGCCATACTTGATAAGCCCAGGCTGGCCTTGGGTTCAGATGAGCCTCTGTCTTAGCTTCCTCTGTGCTGGGATTATAGGTAGGAGCCTTAATATTACCCAGCTGCTAGGTTTTTTTTTTTTGTTGTTGTTGTTGTTTGTTTTGTTTTTTCTAAGGTTTCATTCCCTACTACCCTACACGCCAATAGTTCCTAAAGAAAAAGATAACGTAGTTTGATGGTGGTTTACACATAAGATTGTAGCTTTTAAAGATTTATGACATAATAATACTCAGATTTACTCTCCTAATTTAGATAGCTTGGTAACAAACACCATGCTGTTTCTAGGTATCCACCTCTTCCCCCAATAGCACCTCATGTCAGTTTCTTTCATATATATATAAAATCTCATCTCCTAGGCTTGCTTCAGTAGCCCAAGCTGGTCTCAAACTTGAGGCAGTCCTCTGCTTCAGCCTCTGAGTGTTGGCATTACAGGTGTGTTCCATCCTGTCTGGGTTTATTTTGTTTGTTTGTTTGCTTGGGTTTTTTGTTTGTTTTTTGTTTTTGGTTTTGTTTTTGGAGACAGGGTTTCTCTGTGTAGTCCTGGCTGTCCTGAAACTCCATCTGTAAACTAGGCTGGCCTTGAACTCAGAGATCTGCCTGCTTCTGCCTCCAGGATTAAAGAGGTAGCTTATTTGAGTATTTTTAGTGAGTTGAATACTCTGAACTCTATTCTTTTTATAATCTTGCTTACATGTACCTCTCTGTTTTGTACAGTTTAAAGATTATAGATGAGTGATTACAAGATCAATTTTTGTTGCCAGGAATTGTAGCATGTACTTGTATAGTCCCAGTTACTCAGCTGCTTTGGCTGAGAATGAAGAATCACATGGATATGTGAGTTCCAAGATAAATCTGGGCAACATAGTGAGAGACCTTGCCCACCTCTACTAAAAAAAGTGTGGTTGTATTATACTTTAGCATATTGTGAGTAAGACACTTCCCCATTTTAATAGGATGTACAATGTTTGTAGTAACTTACAACAAGAAGTGAAAATTATGCATTGTGTATAGTATTGCTTCTGTACTGAAACGCTTGTGTTACTAAGATGGCTTTCATTTTCACTTAGTAGGATTTATACTAGGTGAGTTTTTTTTTTTTTTTTTTTTTTTTTTGCAAATTGGGTTAAGCTGCCACAAATACATCACATTTTTGTTTTCTTCATCCAGACAGGTGATTTGGCTTCTGCACAGTTAGGAGGAGGACCAAACCGATGGGAGGTTTTGTCAGCTACACCTACAACTATAAAAGATGAAGCTGGTAATCTAGTACAGATTCCAGGCGCTGCTACTTCAAGTGGGCAGTATGTCCTTCCCCTTCAGAATTTGCAGAATCAACAAATATTTTCAGTTGCACCAGGATCAGATTCATCAAATGGTACAGTGTCCAATGTTCAGTATCAAGTAATACCACAGATTCAGTCAACAGATGCTCAGCAGGTTCAGATTGGCTTCACAGGCTCCTCAGATAACGGGGGTATAAATCAAGAAAACAGCCAAATTCAGATCATTCCTGGCTCTAATCAAACATTACTTGCCTCTGGAACACCTCCTGCTAATATCCAGAATCTCGTACCACAGACTGGTCAAGTCCAGGTTCAGGGAGTTGCAATTGGTGGTTCATCATTTCCTGGCCAAACTCAAGTAGTTGCTAATGTGCCTCTTGGTCTGCCAGGAAATATTACCTTTGTACCAATCAATAGTGTCGATCTAGATTCTTTGGGACTCTCGGGAAGTTCTCAGACAATGACTGCAGGCATTAATGCTGATGGACATTTGATAAACACAGGACAAGCTATGGATAGTTCAGACAACTCAGAAAGGACTGGTGAACGGGTTTCTCCTGACGTTAATGAAACTAATGCCGATACAGATTTATTTGTGCCAACATCCTCTTCATCACAGTTGCCTGTTACAATAGATAGTACAGGTATATTACAGCAGAACACAAATAGCTTGACTACTACTAGTGGGCAAGTCCATTCTTCAGATCTTCAGGGAAATTATATCCAGTCGCCTGTTTCTGAAGAGACACAGGCTCAGAATATTCAGGTTTCTACAGCCCAGCCTGTTGTACAACATCTACAACTTCAAGATTCTCAGCAGCCAACCAGTCAACCCCAAATTGTGCAAGGTATTACACCACAGACAATCCATGGTGTGCAAGCCAGTGGTCAAAATATATCACAACAGGCTTTGCAAAACCTTCAGTTGCAGCTGAATCCTGGAACCTTTTTAATTCAGGCACAGACAGTGACCCCTTCTGGACAGATAACCTGGCAAACATTTCAAGTACAAGGGGTCCAGAACTTGCAGAATTTGCAAATACAGAATACTGCTGCCCAACAAATAACTTTGACGCCTGTTCAGACACTCACGCTTGGTCAAGTCGCAGCAGGTGGAGCCTTGACTTCAACTCCAGTTAGTCTAAGCACTGGTCAGTTGCCAAATCTACAGACAGTTACAGTAAATTCTATAGATTCTACTGGTATACAGCTACATCCAGGAGAGAATGCTGACAGTCCTGCAGGTGAGTTTTAATGGTACGCCATTAACAGTGCAATGATATAATAAACAAGAAAGCTTTGTTTTAGTTGTTCATTAGCATCTGGCATTCATTAAAGGTGCTACATCCTTGTATTTATATATAAGAGGGCATCATAGTATCTTCTAGATTGTTCTTTTTGAAACTTGGTAAATTTGAAGTGAAAGATTTTATATTGTATTAGTAACATTTCTTCCCCAGCAACTGGCATATATTTGTTTTGGCATTTTACTGGTATTATCAGATATCATAATTTTTTATGTTTGGCAGGAGAGTGTTTATTGGTCTTGGTATTGGATGAATTTGACATCTTTTTTGGGGGGATGGAGGGGGTGGAGATGATATTCTAGTCCAAGGCTGGCTTGGAATTTGCTATGTAGACCAAGCTGGCTTTAAACTCAGATCTGCCTACTTCTGTCTCCCCAATGCTGTGAACCAAGGTGTATGCCACCATGTCTGGCTGAATTAAACATTGTATGTATTGTATTTGGGTGGAGTATCAGGTTGGCCTAATGAAACATGGTGCTGGGAGTTAAGAATACTTAACTCTCTCAGCCAGTAGATACGTGATTTTGGCCTACCTCTTTTTCTCTGGCAAATTCAGTTTCTTCCTTGTATAAAATGGAGATGCTAGACTAGGTAACTATGTACTAGAAGCTAGACACTGTCTGCACCTAACGTTCTTTGATTTTTGTGATAGTGGCCATTAAATTTGGCTGAGTCAGAAGTTGCTGTTGATAAGTATTTATTGTAGATGTTTCAAGTCTACTCATTGAATGTTGTGATTAAATAATGAAGCCAAAAAAGGGACCATCATTATCACCATATTAATGTTATTTGTCTATATAACAATGAATATTTTTGATTTTTCACTAATTCCTGACTTTTATAACGTTAATTCTTCTACTCCACATTTGGATTTCTGTGGAGATTATACTGTTGAAACTTTCCAGTCTGCTTCTAAAGTCTTAAATTGGGGCACAGAATTGAAGTGATTTAGGTAACTTTCATCATCACTTTTTTGTTTTGTTTTGTTTTTTGAGACAGGGTTTCTCTCTGTAATAGCCCTGGGTTTCCTGGACTCTCTTTGTAGACCAGGCTGGCCTTGAAGTCATAGAGATCCACCTGCCTCTGCCTACTAAGTGCTGGGATTAACAGGCGTGTGCCACCATACCTAACTTCCTCATCACCTTTAAAGATTCCCTTTTCCCATTCTCTCTCTCCCTCGTGTTCTTAGGAATTTGTGACATATGCTTAGGAAGGTGGGGCTGGGTTGTCCTTGAGTCTCAGATTTGCGTTTAGAAGTTCTTTATTGTATCTGGGATTTCTGAAACTGGTTTAGAATAGAATTTTTCTTTCTCTCTCTCTCTTTTTTTTTTTTTTTTTTTGGAAACAGGGTTTCTTTGAAGGCCTGTCTGTCTTGGAGCTCACTCTGTAGACCAGGCTGGCCTCGAACTCAAGAGATCTGCTTGCCTCTGCCTCCTGAGTGCTGGGATTAAAGGTGTTCAGTACCACTGACAGTCTTAGAATAGAATTTTTCAAAGTTTGACCTGTGAGCCTCTGGAAAGACTGAGGACCCTTTCAGAAATTCTTTTCCTAGTACTAAAAATTATTTACCTTTTTCTTGTGTTCACACTGACCCGACAGATTAAATTTTAAACTCAAGATTGGAGAGATACTCAGAGTTAAGAGCACTCGCTGGTCTATATGAGGACTAGTTCTGATCTCAACTTGTTGGGTGGCTGCAAATACCTGTAACTCTGGTTCCTAGAGATCTGACCCCTTCCTGACTTCCTGTAAGCACCTGCCCACTCATGTGTACACACAGACACAGGCACATGAAAAAAGGAAGGAAGGAAGGAAAGAAAGAAAAACCCTTTAAACTATATGAGTATTTATGTTCTTCATGACTATGTACTTAAAGAAGAATTATAGTTTCACTGAAAACCTACTTGAAGCCGGGCGTGGTGGTGTACACCTTTAGTCCCAGCGCTGGGGAGGCAGAGGCAGGTGGATGTCTGAGTTCAAGGCCAGCCTGGTCTACAAAGTGAGTCCAGGATAGCCAGAGCTGTTACACAGAGAAACGCTGTCTCAGGAAAAAAAAAAATCAAAAAGAAAAGAAAACCTACTTGATTAGTAAAAATTTTTACAAAATGTTGACTATTGCACATTGCATAACTTTAAAGGTAACTTTAAAAGGCTTTTAAAGAAATTATTTATTCTATATGTTGATGCAGGCCAGTTATGTTCATGCCATTGTACACATGTGGAGTTTCAGAAGGAGTTGATTCTTTTTCTACCGATGGGAACTGGGATCAAGTTCAAGTACTTAAAAATAATAGCTTTATAATCCACATACAGAATTTGTCTTTTTTTTTTGAGACAGGGTTTCTCTGTGTACCCTGGCTGTCCTGGACTCACTTTGTAGACCAGGCTGGCCTTGAACTCACAGAGATCCACCTGGCCCTGCCTCTTGAGTGCTGGGACTAAAGGTGTGTGCCACCACGCTCAGCAACTGCAGACAGCTGTGAACTGCCATGTGGGTGCTGGAATTTGAACCTGGGTCCTTTGGAAGAACAACCAGTGCTCTTAACCACTGAGCCATCTCTCCAGCCCAGAATTTGTCTTTTGAAGCATAGAATTCAGTAGTTTTCAGTGTAGTCACAGACTTGTGCAATTATTGTAATCTGTTTACTTTTAGAACATTTTTCAGCATCCCAAGCAGCTAATACCTAGTCCATCAGCCACTTCTCATACTTACCTACTGTCTCTTTTTATTTGGTTTTCATTTCATATTAGTGGACTTGTATGTTGCATGATCTATTGTGCCTATCTTTAATGTAACACAGTATTTTCAGGGTTCGTGTATGTTGTAGATGTATCGCTATTTTATTTCATTTGTGATTGAATAATATTCTGTGGATGGATATATTGAAACTTGTCTGTTGGTAGACATTGGTTTTCTGCTTTTTGATTACTATGAATCATGCTGTTATGAGCATTTGTGTATAAGTATGTGTATATGCATCTGTGTGTGTGAGAGAGCACACAAACACACTTTTATGATTTATGCATGAGGGTTCCAGTTTCTGTGAATCTCCATCAGTACTTACTATTGAGCACTGTTTTCATTCTTGACATCTTAGTTGGGTGAAAATGGTAACTCATTGTGTTCAGTAGTTTTTACTACATGTACATCTGCACACTATGTGCATGTTAGTGCCCACAGAGGCCAGAAAAGGACATTGGAGTTCTTGGAACTGGTGTTACAGATGTTCGTGAGCCATCAGGTGGGTGCAGGAATAGAACCTGGGTCCTCTGGAAGAAACACTGAGCTTTTTTTTTTTTCCATCCCCAAAATTAGTTTTTGAGATATCATAAATCAAGTGACACCTTTTTGCAAAAATAGAAGTGAGCTTGTTACATTTGACTGGCAAATATTTCTTGTCAATGGTAAAATTGAGGATTTCCAGGTGAAATTGGTATTTTTTTCTCAGATGGATTTATTGTGTAAGTTTTGCATTTTTCCTGATTCTTTGTGTAGTAATGATAAAAATTTAAAAAAATATATTCAGATGTCTGACACTTGGAAGTCTAGGAAAGCTGAGCCAGTGGCTTTTAAGTGAGCAGTTTGCAGTGTTACAAACCATTTAAACTGCAAGATAGACCAATAGGGCATGGAAAGCCTACTTTCTTTGGTAGGGTTTAAGATCCTACATTAAGAGCCGGGCATGGTGGCGCACGCCTTTAATCCCAGCACTCGGGAGGCAGAGGCAGGTGGATCTCTGTGAGTTCAAGGCCAGCCTGGTCTACAAAGCGAGTCCAGGACAGCCAGAGCTGTTACACAGAGAGACCCTGTCTCGAAAAAACCAAAAAAAAAAAAAAAAAAGATCCTACATTAAAGCTGATCTTTAAAAAACTGCCACTTAGCCAGGCATGGTGGTGCATACCTTTAATCCCAGCACTCGGGAGGATCTCTGTGAGTTCAAGGCTAACCTGGTCTATAGAGTGAGTCCAGGACAGTCAAGGATACACAGAAGAAACCTTGTCTCAAAGAACAGCAGCAACAAAAAAAAAAAAAAAAAAAAAACCCAACCAACCAAACAAAAAAAGCCTGCCACTTGTCAAGTATCAAAGAATACAGCTAGCTGAAAGGCTGTTGTGATTCCTTTCTTTTCTAGCTACATATCTTTCTGAGATTATTCTTCAAATACTTCAGCCCAAACTACCTATCACAGCAATTAAATACAGAAACAGATCTGAGATTCTGTCTTCTTTTCTCCTAGGCATTCAAGGATTTGCAAAAATGTAAAAAGTGTTTTTCCTTTTCCTGTTGTGTAGTACTGGCTGTTAATGGATCTTGCTGTGTAGGACAGGCTGGACTTTAATTTGCAGCATTGATCATTCTGCCTCTGCCTCTGAAGTAAGTGGTGGGATTACAGACATGCACCACCATGCCTGGCTTGTTTTCTCTTTTTTGTAAGACTTTTGTTTGGCAAGTAGCTTTTAATAAAATGTTCACTTGTGTTAATGTGATGAGTTTGTTTCTTTAGTTGTTCATTTGCTTGACGCTAGGGATTAAGCCTGGGGCCTGACTCATGCTTAGGCAGGTATTCTTAAGATTTTTCAGTTTTTTAAAAGCATTTTAAAAATCGTTATATTTTTAATTTTTAATTTATTTATATTGGTCTTCTGCCTGCATTTATGTCTCTGTGAGGGAGTCAGAAGCCCTGGTACTGGGGTTTCAGACAGCTGTGAGCTGCATGTTGTGCTGGGAATTGAACCTGGGTCTTAACCTCTGAACCATCTCTCCAGCCCTATTTTTCAGTTTCATGTATTCATTCCCCCTTGTGATGATGAATATTCTAATATGAACAAAATGATTTTTGGAACTGTAGTCAAATGTAAGAGGTTAAAGAGTCCTGGGCTAGGGGTGTGACTCAGGGTTAGCACACCACCGGCTTTGGATTTAATCCCTTTATGTGTGGAACCAGATGGTTAGGAGGGCAGATGTCACAAGTTTGAGAAGAAGGGTATGAAATGGTCACTTGAGAAATTAGAAATTAGAACATGAAATGAATAGTTTCAGTGTTAGGTGCTCTCTTGAATAATAGTGTTTTTCTCCAGTTATCTACAGCTGCTGAGGTGCAGATACAACATTAATTATTCTCTGTTCCTTAGTAGAAATGTTATCCAGTACTTTTGATTCTGGTTGTAAACAGTGCTTCCTCTCTGCTCTCATTATTGTCAGTCTGGCTCTTAGAGTCTGCTATGAAATTGGTGAAACACTTAAACTATCTTCCACACCTGTGACCTTGCCTCTTTCCAGTATGTTTAATTCTTTAGACATACTCATTTTTCTTGTTTGTTTGTGTTTTGAGACAGGGTCTCACTTTGTAGCGCTGACTGTCCTGGAACTCATTATGTATGTAGACCAGGCTGGCTTTGAGTTCATAGAGATGTTCCTGCTTCTGCCTTCTGAGGTGGGGATTTAAAGCATGTACCACTACCCCTGTCTGACATTCATAATACTTACATAAAACACAAATTTACAAAGCTACAAAAGAGGAGTTTGAAAGCTATCTTTCTGCAATTCTTTTTCATTTTTATTTAGAACTGAATTATGTACATATGTGTGTGTGTACATAACAGATTTTCATTATCCATTCATCTGTTAATGGATATTAAGTGAAGTTACATAATCTCAGCAATAAACCACATGTTCTCTCGGAACCCAACCAGTGATGTGTACGTAACACACACACACACACACACACACACACACACACACACACACACACAAGCGTAAAACAAATGTACCTGTGGGTATAGTATAACATGAAGAAAAGAACAAGTAAAGCTAGACAATCAGGGAATGAGGAAGGAGTGAATGCAAGTAATCAACATGAGTTATGAAAGAGGATATGAAACTAATTCTGTCATGGATTTTTTTCCCCCTTGGTGCTGATGGATAACTATATAAAATAGATTCCATTTCTAATGTCACTTCTAATTGTATATAAGTTCATTGAGTTGTATATAGATTTTGGATCTAGTTAATTTTGGTGTGCATTGTTTTCCTTTTTAATTATTTTTATTTTATGTGCATTGGTGCTTTGCCTGCATATATGTCTGTGTGACGGTGTCAGAACTTGGAGTTACAGATAGTTGTGAACTGCTATGTAGATGATGGGTGTTGAAATCGGGTTCCCTGGAAGAGTAGTTAGTGCTTTTAACCGCTGAACCATCTCTCCAGTCCCCAGAGTGTGATGCACTTTTTAAATAATAAAGCTTATAAAGTAATAAATTTTCAGCAGTGACAAGAGATTGTAAATTAAAAAAAAAATCCCAATCTTCCCCCGCCCCCCTCCACCAAGGCAGGGTTTCTCTGTATACCCCTGGCTGTCCTGGAATTTACTCTGTAGAGACTGGCTTTGAACTCAGAGATCTGCCTGCCTCTGCCTCCTGAGTGCTGGGATTAAAGGCATGCACCATCATGCCCAGCTATAAATACTTATGATTCTTACATTTTGGTTTTCTTATTTGAATAAATACAGAGAAAAGGGTGAAAAACTTGAGAGAAAGGTATTTTGTTTTTAAAGAATGTTTGGACAAATAAATGGCCCCTTTTTCATATTAGGTGATCTGTAAGAAGACTACATGTTCATACTCTGTAGTTTGCTGATTTGTTGAGCCAGTATAAAGTTGTACTCTATTAAGTTGTATATTGTAACTGACAAAGTATTATATTAGGTAACTGAATTATTTGATTAAAAAAAGGTTTCTAGTTATCTGGAAAAAGCTTCAGAAAAGGGAGAACTTTAATCAGGAAGTCTAGATTTGCTTAGGTAGAGAGATATTAGGGCAAGATGCTTACAGGAGACGGGGCTTTTATTTCTTAGATTTTTGGTTGTAAATCTAGCTTTTAGTGGCTGAGCCATCTCTCCAGCCTGGGCTCTTTTATTTCTTAATGTTCTTTGCTTTGGGTGGTGGTTTGGTATTTTTGAGATAAAATCTTATTGTATAACTCAAGTTGGCCTCGATATATGAAGCATCCTGCCTTTGCCTTCTGAATGCTGATATTATGGGTATGCCCAGCCCTGGAGAAAGTTTAATAACTTGGCATTTCTCCCTGTTCTCAACCCCAACCCCCAAATGTTGTGTAAGATGTAATATGCAAATACATATTCAAGGTTTCTGTGAGAAATCTGGTGCAAGACAAACCTGTCCAAGGAAAGAAAATTTTTTTTTCCTTTTAGATTATTTATTTATAGAAACTAGTAGTTTGATACTGGGGTGATTTTGAGGAATTTCATGGGAGATGTTAGTATGAGTGTCCATATGGGCTGTTTGACTAGTAGCTTGTGTTTTTAATAGCCGGGTGGCGTGACAGCACACCCCTTTAATCCAGTACTTGGGAGGCAGAAGCAGACAGATCTCTGAGTTCAAGTCCAACCTGGTCTACAGAGTGAATACCAGGACAGCCAGGGCTGCACAGAGAAACCCTGCCTTGGGTGGGGATTATTATTTATTTTCTGTGCGTGCGTGGACTCTGCCGTGAATATGGTGGTCAGGGTAGTTTGTGGAAATCAGTTGTTTGTGTCTTACTGGTTATAGGGCTGGAACTCCGGTGATTAGGCATGGCTGCATGAACACAGAGCCACTGAGCCATCTCATAGTAAAATTAGAAGTGGAACACTGAATTTTATTTTATTTTTTAAGTTTGTTTTTTTTTCAAGACAGTGTTTCTCTGTAATAGTCCTGTAGACCAGGCTGGCCTCAAACCCAAAGAGATCTGCCTGCCTTTTTCCGGAGTGCTGGGATTAAAGTGCTAGGATTCCATGCCTGACTTGGAACACTAAATTTTAATGGTAAGAAATATATTTATCTTTTTTTTTTTTTTCTGGGACAGGGTTCCACTACATAGTCCAGGCTGGCCTGGAACTTGATCTGTAGACCAGTGCTTTGGTTACAGGCGTGTGCCACTATGCCTGACTTAGGAATGTATTATTTTTTAACTTAGGATTACTACATTTTGAAGAGGAAAAACATGAGTAAATGAATGCTGGAAAGAACGTCAGGAATAAATTGGAAGGAGAAGAAGCTAGTACTAGGTAGAAGGTATATCAGTTATACAGGATAAAGCGGTGAAAGAAAGAGCATTAGGTATTGACACAGTGCATTTATAGGGTAAATGAATCCATTGTTTAATCGACAGCTTAAGGAAAATCTTAATTTTTTTTAGATTTTTTAAAAGCTATTTTATGCGTATGAGTGTTTTGCCTTTATGTGTGTCTGTGCACCGCACATGTTGGTGCTCAGAGGTGGTGAGCTTCCATGTGGGTTCTGGGAATCGAACCTGTGTCTTTTGCAACAAGTACTCTTAACCATTGAGCCAACTCTCCAGCTCCTTAAGGAGAATCCCCCCCCCCTTTTTTTTTTGGTCTCTTATCGAGACAGAGTCTTTCTGTATAGTCCTGGCTGTCCTGGACCTTGCTCTGTAGACCAGGATGACCTCAAACTCAAAGAGATCCTGCTGCCCCTACTGGTTTTAAAGAGTCCCCCACCACCTCCTGGTTTAAGGAGAATCTTAATCTGGATGTGATAAATAATTTGGTTTAAAATGACTATGGTAATAGAAATGTAGAGACTGAGCTCAGAATGTAAACCAAATGAAGTAGAAAGAAGATAATTGGTCTGCCAGTGGGGTGCTGTAAGATGCTCAGTGGTTACTTGTGCTTACTGATTTTGCAGAGGACTGGAGTTCAGTTCTCAGCACCCACATCATATAGTAATTACAACTGCCTGTAACTCCAGTTGCAGTGAATCCAACACCCTTTGGTCTTTTTTTGCACCTACACACATGTAGTGCACATGAACTTGACACAGATGCACACACACAATTTTTAAAAAATCTTAAAAGAATTAAAGATGTTTAAGACAGTTTCTGTTTGAGACAGGGTCTTTGTAGTCCTGTCTGTCCTGGAACTCACTATGCAGACCAGGCTGACTCCAACTCAAAGAGATCTGCCTACCTCTGCCCCACAAGTGCAGAGGTTAAAGGCATGTGCCACCATGCTTGGCTTTATTAGGGCAATTTTGAGGGTAGACTAGGGATATTAAGTTAACTATTTACTATCAGTAGTAAAACATGCAGGTAAATATGTACATTTTTTGTAACTTTTCTGATGCTCTGTTATGATGTTTTAGTGGGTAACATTTTCTTAGAATAAGATTTCTCTTTCCCTGGTGTCTGGCATTGGGAAGTTTAGTTTGGAGTAGTGGTGGATAGTTTTTGTTTGTTTGGTGTATTAGTTTTCTACTGCTGTGATAAAACACCACAGCTAAGGCAATGTATTATAGAAGGGAAGGGTTTATTTGGGTTTACAGTTCCAGAGCAGTAAGGGTCTATTACAATGGGGGAAGGATGGCAGTAAGCAGGCATGGCCACTGGAACAGCTGAGAGCTCAACTACAAAACAGAGTACTGGGAATGGTGACAGTCTTTGAAACCTCAAAACCTCCCTTCAGTGACTTCCTCCAGCAAGGCCACACTTCCTAAGTCTCTAAACAGTGCAGCCAATGGGGACAAAGTATTCAAATGCCCAAGATCTTGGGGGCCATCTAATTCAAACCACCACAATTGAATTTTGATCTTACATTCTTTTTTCCCAGAAAAGCAATTGCATGATTATCTAGATACTATCTCTTTGCTTTTTTTTTAAACTTATTTATTTTACCTTAGACTTGTAAATTAGAGCACTCAAAAGTCTGGAAAGAAAAATGGCTTAGCAGTGAAGAACATTTACTGCTTTTCTGGAGGACCTGGGTGTAGTTCTGAGCACCCACATGGCAGCTCACAACTGTCTGTAGCACTAGTTCCATGGGATCTAGGAACACCTTCTTTCTATGCAGCTACCAGGCTTGAGTGTGTTTACACACACACACACCACAGTGCATATACATACATGCAAGCAAACACTCATACATAAAGTAAGCCTTTCAACTTTAAGCTACCATGGATTCCAGCAAACTCTGAGGAGAAAGAGATGGAGTAGAAAAGAATTGATCAGGTTTGTGAATAGGGATGAGATCCATCTGCCCCTGTGCCTCTTGAGTGCTGAGATTAAAGGTGTGTGATTATATAAGCAGCAAGTGCTTCTCAACTGTTACTAAGAGATGAAATGGAAAAAAAAATTAGGAAATAATTGAAAGTCAGTCCTTTGGACAGGATCTGCCACTCAAGGTTATGACCACCACTCATTCCTATTGTTAAAATTAAAACTTAGGAAAGTATTAAGGTGAGTCATTGATTTGCTAAAGGGGTTAATGCCTTTCAGTTTGGTTAGGAAGAAAAGGAGATGAAAGATATTGATTGATTGCCAAGTCTGGGGAAGTTAAGTAGAGAAAAGAAATTTGGTAGACCTAAGGCAAAGGAAAGTTTTGGGGAAAGGTATGGTTTAGACACTGACATTTAGACCTTTCAAGTCCTTGTAACCTTTTTAGATGTATAGCCAAAGAAACCACAGACCTGCACAAAATTGAAAAAGGTGTAACTTCAAACCTGGAGTGGTCGTGCATGCCTTTAATCCCAGCACTCAGGAGGCAGAGGCAGGTGGATCTCTGAGTTGGAGGTCAGCCTGGTCTACAAAGTGAGTCCAGGACAGCCAGGGCTACACAGAGAAAAAACTCTTGTCTCCAAAAAAAAAAAAAAAGAAAGAAAGAAAGAAAGAAAAAAAAGGTTTAACTTCAAGAACTTGAAGTGGCTCTTAACCACTGTGACCACCATATTGTGTGCTGAGGATTCCTTACTTAGGGAGCAAACTCTGATGTTCATTTTACTTGAATTGAGTGAGGATTACAGATAAAGAAGAGGATGAGAAAGCAGTGGAGTGAGAAACTTCTTCCAATAGTTGAACATTTCCCAACCTCCAGAGCTCATACTGTTAGCTGGAGTTACGAATTATTTAAGAGCCTGGGACCCCCCGGCCCCCCTCGGCTGTATCTGGGCCTAATAACTTATTTCCATGCGACCTATTGAACCCCGCCAAGTATGATAACTTTTTTTTTTTTTTTTTTGGTTTTTCGAGACAGGGTTTCTCTGAATATCTCTGGCTGTCCTGGACTCGCTTTGTAGACCAGGCTGGCCTCGAACTCACAAAGATCCGCCTGCCTCTGCCTCCCAAGTGCTGGGATTAAAGGCGTGCGCCACCACCACCCGGCTGATAACTCTTAATTATAGTATGTTTTGGTTCTCTTCTCTATTGAGGGGTGAGATGTGTTTGTTTTGTTGGGGTTTTTAAAAAATTTATTTTTATTTTATGTGCTTGCGTGTGTGTCTGTGTGAAGGTGTCAGATCTTGGAGTTACAAACAGTTGTAAGCTGCCATGTGGGTGCTGGGAATTGGATCTGGGTCCTCTGGAAGAGTAGTCAGTGCTCTTAACCACTGAGCCATCTCTCCAGCCCTGTGAGTGTATTTGTATGTGGGAAGAAGAGTAAGTTGAATTGAGTTTGGCCAGCAGAGGGACTTGTAAGACAAAATTCTTAATAGTCTACTTCTCTGTAATCGTTTACATTAGATGTAACAGCATTCCTTTTTATAACCAGGAAAATGTGAGTGTAAATGAAGAAAGACTAGGGTATAATTTGCCATATGCTCCTATGTCGTCCTTGGCCAGGTAGTCTTGGAAACATTCTCATGTGGAGCCTTCATTCTAAGGAACTAGTAGGGAACAGATCTTTGTTAACCTGAATTGACTGTGCATAAAATTAGTGAGAAATAAATAACCTTTTGTCGTTTCACACTATCAAGATGCTAGGATTGTTTGTTAATATCCCTGACTTGGTGTGATAGAATGTAATTTTGAGGAGCTAGAGAGATGTCTCATGGTTAAAAGCACCTGTTCTTGAGGAGAAGAAGCCCAGGGCTACGTTTTTAGTACCCACCCATGTGGTGGCTCACAACTGTCTGAAGTACCATCTGTGATCTCCTTGGGCACTGCATTATTCATATGGTACACAGGCATATATGCAGGCAAAACACTCATATATATACACACATACATACATACATATATACATACATACATACATACACTCCTTGGGCACTGCATTATTCATATGGTACACAGACATATATGCAGGCAAAACACTCATATATATACACATACACATACATACATACCTACCTACCTACCTACCTACCTACCTACCTACCTACATACATACATACATAATAAATCTTAAGAAAAATCCCCAGCAACAACAAAATCTAGACTCTGGAGGTTTTTAGTGTTCTAATGCCTATGTAATAACTGTAAGTTTCTTTTATTAACAAAGTAGGGTTATTATACATATTAACATCCCGAGCTTCCAGATACTAGAAGGTAGATAATGTTTAATTTATTTTGGAACATTTTTGGCAAACTAAGTATTACTCAAAATTTCCCAAATAACTCATGCCCTGATCATTTTGATTTTTTGTTATTGTTTTTTTTTTTTTTTTTTTTTTTGAGACAGGGTTTCTTTGTGTAATAGCCTTGGCTGTCCTGGACTCACTTTGTAGACCAGGCCGGCCTCGAACTCGCAAAGATCCACCTGCCTCTGCCTCCCAAGTGCTGGGATTAAAGGTGTGCGCCACCAACGCCCAGCTCATTTTGAATTTTAAAAGTACTTAAAATGATAATTAAAAACTTGAAGTAGTAGTACTCTTCAAGTGTTTGATTTTAAAAATTTGTAATTCAAACTTACTGAAGAACCCCTAGGTTACTTTAGTTTCAGAAAATGGGTTTATACCATGTTATTACCATTGTATTTCAAATTATATGGATACTCTACAATGTCTAAAGAACACTACTAAATCTGGATGGTTGGTTTGAGTCCAGATCTCAGCCCCAGGCTGGCCTTAGACTTGCAGTCTTCCTCTGGCTGAGTGCTGAAATTACAGTAGACATGTGCCAATCAATGCCTGGCTAAAATCTGTTATTTTTAAGGATATTTTAGTAGTTTATTACAAACCATGTTCTTACAATTAATTAAAATAGATTAATAATAAAATTCTCCTGTTTTTGAGGCTCAAACTTGGAATCCTCTTGCCCCAGCCTTCTGAGTGCTGGGTTTGCAGTTGTGCAAGGAGTACAGGTGTGCACCAGCATGCCCAGTGCTCCATTTTTGTATTCTAGGTGAGTAGCAGAAACACATGGGTCTGGAAGAAGATAGATACCTACTGGATAGAAAGTATAAAAATTTGTTCACAGTTTGAGAATTGAAAGTTAAAAAACATAATTTAGGGCTGATTATATACATTATTTGTGTTCTTAATAATGGGTGTGGCTTTAAAGAGTAATTTATCCTCAACTACTTAACACTAAGAAGACAATAGATTTCTGTGTTATTTTTTTGACAAGTGGGGGTTTGGGAAGAAAGGAAAGATAAATTAGGATTTTATTTCTGTTAATAGTTTGAATTAAGATCAGTTTTGTATCTTAAGATATAAGTTTGAATACCTAATCATATTCATAATCGATTTTAGATCATTAGTTTCTAAAAATCAAATCTACTCTCTTTTTTTTTTTTGAGACAGGGTTTTTCTGTGTAGCCCTGACTGTCCTGGAATTTGCTCTGCAGAACCAGGCTGGCCTCAAAAGTCACAGAGATCTGCCTGCCTCTGCCTTTCTGAGTGCTGGGATTAAAGGTGTGCGCCACCACTGCCCAGTATATTGTTTAAATTTAGTGGAAGAATAATTTTCCTGGTCCAGAATAGTCTCTTTGTGGGTAAAGAAACTTTGATAGTAATCTGAAAAACTTTGGTTAGGAAAGCATTATTTAATAACGGATTAGTTTTAATTGGGACAAAATAAACAGTTACAGAAGAGTAGTGGTCCAAATCTAAGGAACTAGGGTTTAGAGAAAGATTGCTTATGCTTAAAATTGAGATAATGCAACATACATATCTTTTATAATATCTGGAAGTACCAAAATAAAATTTAGTTTTGAAATCTGTGTTTTGGAGCCTGGCATGCCTTTAAGCCAGCACTTGGGAGGCTGAGACAGGAGAGTTCCACAAGTTCAAAGCCAGCCTGGACTACATGGTGAGTTTCAGGACAGTTTGGGCTACTGAGTTAGAACCTGTCTTATATGGATCCACAGAGATCCACCTGCCTTTGTCTCTTGAGCGCTGAGATTAAAGGTGTGAACCACCATGAGCAGCTGGGAAAGTTTTTTGATAGCTCTGAAATATCCATAAGAATCTAAAGTTAGGAAAACCTAATATATAATTATGAGGTTTTTGTAGGACATATCTTGTAATTCTGATTGTGGTTTTTACAGCAGGTGAGAATGATTAAAGGGAAGTTGTAAATATTAAAAATCAAATGAATTATTTTCATCAGTGCTTTAAAAAAAGTTAAAAGGCAGAATATGATAAACTTCGATTAAAAACAACCATACGCCGGGCGTGGTGGCGCACGCCTTTAATCCCAGCACTTGGGAGGCAGAGGCAGGCGGATCTCTGTGAGTTCGAGGCCAGCCTGGTCTACAAAGCAAGTCCAGGACAGCCAGGGCTGTTACACAGAGAAACCCTGTCTCGAAAAACCAAAAAAAAAAAAAAAAAAAAAAAAACAACCATACACTTGGTAAAGGAGACGGTCTCATTTTGTCATCACTACCTCAGTTCATAGTTCTCCAGTGTTAGTTATTTATATTAAATATGCATATTCCAGACTTGATAAAGTGGTTAAGACTGTAAAGTAGTTTGTTAGCTCTATTGATAAATAATTAGCACCTAGTTTTAGGAAGAGATAGTTAGGATGTTTTTTCTCAATACTTCTAATAGAAATCTAGGTGTGTCCTGAGTGCTTAATTAATATTGAAAATTAGTTTTACCTTTGTATGCCTCTGTTTGTGTGTGTCTTCTGTATGTCTTCATCATTACATTTCTATTTCCCTTTTTGAAATTTCAGCTCTTAAGTGTGCAGGAATTTTTTAAAACATACATTTTCTCCTACCCTTAACAAGGTTGTTTTGCAGTTAGGTCTTAAAAATAACCACAGTCATAGGACAAATTGAGTGCCTGTGCTGTTTCAGTCCAGAGGGAACATAAACATTTTGAGGAAGATATAGACATAATGGAAAAAAAAACAGCTGTTACTTTGTAAAGTTCTTAAATGTGTTATGAAATAACCTTGAATTTCTATTTTTAAATTTAACTTTGATTTTTTTTCAAATACTAAGTCATTTAAATAAGCATATTTGCTTTTTATTGCTGGTATGTTGTACAAGTGTGCTACTTGATATAAAAGCTAGTTTGCAGTATTTCAGGTAATCTTACGTGTTAAATTTATTTTTGTGGACTAGCCTAGGAAATGTCCTGGCATTTTCTTTTCTTTTAAAAATTTTTTATTATTATATACTTATGTGTGTGCCCAAGAAGGTGCAGTTGTGAGCCACCTGATGTGGGTGCTGGGAACTTGGTCCTCTGCAAGTACAATGTGAGCTCTTAAGCACTGAGCCATTTCTCCAGCCTGCCATTTTCTAACTCATTGCTAGTCAATTTCTAGTCCTGGGTAACAATGACTAGCACAGACAGAATTGGAAAGATTCCTTTGGCTTAACAATTGTGGAGGCCTCAGTCTGTATACAGTTGGCTTTGTCTTGGGTGAGAACACATTGTTGTAAGGAGTGTCTGGTAAGTCAAGACTGCTTATCTTATGAATTCCACTATCCCCTCGAGAGTGTGCGCATGGTGACCTAAAAGGTTTTGTTTTTGAGCCCAGGCTATCCCATTTCTCTTAAGTGCTGGGATTACAGGAATTTGATCACCATGCCCAGCTGTCCCCTCTATTACCCAGTTTGTACTGCCTCAGTTGTCTACATTGCATTTCATGTGTTTCTTAATATCAATTATATATATGCTAATGATACTCAAACTTAAGTTGGTAAACCAGCATTGTACTTTAACTCTAGAACTCTTAGCTGTCTGATCATTCATTGTCTTCATTTGGATGTTTAGTGGGCATTTTAAAACTTTCACCCCCTCCTGTAACTTGATACTTACAGTTAATGGCAGTTCTTCATCTTTTCAGTTACTAAAGACAGAACCTATTGAACTGCTTCTGTTCTTGTAGTCTGTCATCAGACCTATTCCCAGCTGTCTCTAGCTTTGCCTTCAAAATATTTCTTGACTGAGTCATTCTGCAACTCCTTATCAACATCCTAATTTCAGACCATCTCGCCTTTTGTTTTTTTAAAGACCCAGTCTCACTCTGTAGGTCAGATTGGCTTTTGATCTTGATCTTCTGCAGAAGCCTCCCTAGTGCTAGGACTGCAGCTGTGCATGAAGGCCAGTGGACACCATCATCTTTTGTAGTTTGTTTTTAAAGACCGCTCTGACTGCCCAAGAACTCACTTCGTAGACCAGGCTGGCCATGAATTCACACAGCTCTCCCTGCTTCTGCTTCATAGTGGTGGGATTAAAGTGTGTCACTATATCTGGTAAGTTTGCTGTAGTAATTTATAATAGCTTCCTAATATAATTAGTGTCCCTAAATTTGTTTAACCTTGTCTTCTAGCAGACTTTATGCAGCATCCAGGATAATCCTGAGTTTATTTTAATAACATCCAATTCAAATATTAATACTCCCTTTAGTACTTCTTAGAATAACATGTAAAACTATTATACAACCTGCATAATAATGTATGTCATATATGGTTCTCTTCCCTTTCCTACCCAAATTTTACCTCTTTGGTTTTTATGCTGTTGTCCACATTATATTCTTGCCATACAGAATACCTTTTCTCCTTGAACTCATCAGATATACATCTAGTTTGTTCTTTCTGCTTTGGCCACGCCTGCTCCATTACCTACTTCAGGTCAGAAGTCACCACATTGGCAGAGAATGTCTCTGTCCACTCTGTTAAAAATAGTAATTACTCCCTTCTCTTCCTGTTCCTCTTTAGCCTGTTTCTTCTTCCATATACTTAATTGCCACCAACTGCTGCCTGCTTACTTGTCCTCTACTAATTAAAAGGTAGACCTGATAAAGACATGAACTCTTGCTAATTTTCTCCTTAGAACCTAGAAGAGTAACTTAACATGTTGCAGCTATTTATGTATTTGTTGAACAAATAAAATCATATTCTAAATTTCAAATTATGAACTTAATTTTTGATTGTTCCCTAAATCTCTGGGTTTCATAAAAGTGGGGAAAGAACTAGAAACTAGAGTGCAACCAATACAAGAAATTGAAGTATAATTTTCAGGAAATATATAAATCATGTACATTAGCTTTATATATTTTAGAAGATAAGCACATTAACAGGTCAAGAAATTTGTTTTCCCAACAACACATAAATCTTCCTGTAACTTACTATTTTCTCTTTCGGAAGTGTCTTCTGCCTGGCATGGTTTGCTATATTTGGTGACTCTACACTGACAGGCTATCAGCAGCAGTCACATGTTCTACATTAGCTTTCTTTCTTGGTGGTGTGCATTCTGTGAGCTTAGATAAATACAAGACTCACATTACTTCATTATAATAGACTATTTTTTTACTCCCCTAAAAATTCTTTTTTCCTTTTTTAAATTTCATATGCATTAGTGTTTTGCCTGCAAGTGTGTCTGTGTAAGAATGTCAGATCTTGAAGTTACAGACAGTTGTGAGCTGCCATGTGGGTGTTGAGAATTGAACCCAGGTCCTCTGGAAGAGCAGTCAGTGCTCTTAACCATTGAATCATCTCTCTAGCCCCCCCCCCTAAAATTTCTTATTTGATTTTTGAAACTTAATCCACGAGAATAGAAAATTAGTGTATTACATAACTCAATAAAGAGATGTGATCATTTTTATTTAGGAACAAGATTTTGGCAGGTTGAGTATAAGATGACTTAAGAGAAAGATAAGCGAGAGCCTCACTGCTCTTCAGGACTTCACTGAAGTTGATAGTTAGGTTATTAATGCCAAGCGGCTGCAAGGAGGGTTGTTTTTGATGGACAAAATCTGTTCAGTTTGAACTTGGCTAAGTTGTGTGTGTCTATACATTAAGAAAACTAAATTATTAGTAGGCATATTTTGAAGATTTAGAAAGAGAAGTACCAGTAGAAAGCGGTAGAAATGTTCTAAACTAGCGGTTCCCAATGTTTAGGTCAAGACTTCTTGGGGCTGTCAAATGACCTTTTCACAGGGTTTGCATCTCAGATGACCTGCATATCAGATACTCACATTATGACTCCTAACAGTAGCAAAATTAGGGTTGCAAAATAGAAACAAAAATAGTTTTATGGTTGGGAGTCAACACAACAACAAGGAACTGTATTGAGGGGTTGCAGTCTTAGGAAGGTTGAAAACCTCTAAGATACCTTCATTCCCTCAGTCAGGTGTTTTCCATGCTTTTTTTGTGTGTGCTTGTTCTCTGGCTGATCATTAAGTCTTTTTTTTTTTTTTTTTTTAATTTTTCGAGACAGGGTTTCTCTGTGTAGCCCTGGCTGTCCTGGACTGGATTTGTAGACCAGGCTGGCCTCGAACTCACAGAGATCCACCTGCCTCTGCCTCCTAAGTGCTGGGATTAAAGGAGTACACCACCATGCCCGGGGGGAGGGGGTGTCAATAAGTCTTAGTCTATCCTATTCAGGTCCATCTTCTCTCTGTCCCTTCTTTTGTTTCTTGAGAGATAGGGTCTTGTGTAGTCCTAGCTGGCCTGCAAGCCTCCAGGTAGGCCAGGGTGGCATCAAACTTGAAGCAGCCCTCCTCTCTCTGCCTCCTGAGTGTTGAGATACAATAGGCTTATTGTCTGTCTGTGTCTCTTTGTCTTTTTAAAAATCTTTTCTTCTTAAAATAGATTTTTCACACTGAAGTTCAAGCTGGTCTAGAATTCATTGTGCAGCCCATACTGGCCTCGAACTCATAACAGTCTCAGTCTGTATTTTATTTTTTCTTTTCTTTTAAGTTTTTCAAGACAGGGTTTCTCTGTATAACAGCCCTAGCTGTCCTGGAACTCATTTTGTAGACCAAGCTGGCCTCGATTTCACAGAGATCCAGCTACCTCTGCCTTCCAAGTGCCGGGCCTCAGTCTGTATTTTTAAGATATATTCTTATGTCTTGCCCCTGCTTTTTTCCTTGTCTGAATATAACAAATGATGTTGAATAAATGCATAGAAAATTGAGACTAAAAATGAGATGATCAGTTTTTAAAAACATGATAAAAATCTCATGTCTGTATATGCTGTCTATAAGCTATCTTCAGCTTGTTAGAGCTAATACGGTACAAGTGAGCAGTATTTGTGTGGTGTCTATCATGTGACAGTTGAACACAAGATAAAAGGGCAGAGGCTAGTGTCTATAATATCTGGAAAGATTTTATATCTGGTTCTCTATTAAAAGGATAGAAGCAACACATTGAATATCCTTTGCCTTTTAAAATTTCAGTCAACAAATGAAACTTGTGCTGCATGTAGGCTCATAATAGGTAATTGCTAAAATAACTTAGATGAGTGAATGCTTTTGTCCCTCATCTAACAGAGGAAAAGGTTTTGTTTTGTTTTTGTTTTTGTTGATTCCTCTGTTAACCTTTAAAGTACTCATCTCCTTCTGGCATTTTGATGCACACATGCACGCACTAGATCTTTCTCATAAGCAGTTAACCATACTCATCATCTTTGCTGTCTCAGAACAGAGCGCTTTGTTTAACTTCCAAGCTTCTGCTATATTTCATGTCATTCAGACACATTTAAAAAGTTGTTTGTACTTACATTTTCTTTTAAAAATATTTTTTACTAAGATTATTTTATTTAGCCTGGTGTTGTGGCACATGCCTTTAATCCCAGCACTTGGGAGGCAGATCTCTGTGAGTTCAAGGCCAGCCTGGTTGGTCTACAGAGTGAGTTTCAGGACAGCCAGGACTGTTACACACAGAAACCCTGTCTCAAAAACAAACAAACAAAAAAAAGGATTATTTTATTTGTGTGTGAAGGAACATTGTTGCGGGTGCACACAGAGGCCAGGGGTCGCAAACAGTTGTAAGCTGCCTGATGTGGGTCTAGGAACTGAACTCAGGTCTTCTGCAAGAGTAGTATATGTTCTTAACCAGTGAACCATCTCTCCAGCCCCTTGTTTTGTTTTGTTGTGACAGAGTTTTGCTATGTAGACCAGGTTGGCATCAAATTTATGAACTACCTGCCTTTGTCATCATAGAGATCTGAGACTACATATGTGTATAACAGTGTAAGCCCAATTATACTTGTTAATGCTTTCTTGCTCATTTTATTTTTTTAATTTAAAAATTTTTATTGTGTGAATTTCACATCATGCGCCCTGTGTTCCCTCTCATCTCCCACTTCCCCTCAGACCCACCCTTCACCCTTGCAATCTGTCCCTGCATAAAAAATAAAATCTCATTGTGGAAGCTGCAGTGTGTCCCACAATATTCCCTTTTTCCACACATTTTGCTTCCAAATGTTCATTAAAATGACTCCTTGGTCTAGTATGAGGCCTCTGGTTTCTGCTACTTTGTCAATACTGGAACTCCTCTGAGATATCCTGTTGTTGTCCTGTGTCATGGAGATCCTGCAGTCCTGGGTCGTGGAACTGACCTCTTGCACTCCAGCAGTTCATCCATGGGGTAGATGTTGGGGTGGGCCAACTCAAAGCCCTGGTTTTGGACCTGCAACCCTCACTTTGCATGGCCAATGCTACTATGGGAAGGTGCAGAGCCTAATCTCCCAAGTACTACAGCATGTTTGGGGCAGGGACAGCTCTCCTGCTCTTGTGACTCATTCTGGGCCAGATATCCTGTCAGTCAATGATGGTGAGGGCAAAAGGGAGGAGAGGGGATCTCTCCCTTGCCAACACCACACATAGCAGACAGAAGGCAGGGCTGGCTCTCCCAGGCTCACTCCCTCAGGGCTGGCTCACCCACAACCCCCACATCCAGGACCAGCTGTATAGTATTCTACCCAGGCAAGGTGCAGGGCCTGCTCTCCTGAGTGCTGCAGCATGTGAGGGGCAGGGACAGCTCTCCTGGTCTTGTGACCCCATCTGGGCCAGATCTCCTATTGGCCAGTGGTGAGAAGGGCAAAACAGAGGGGAAGGATCTCTCCCTAGCCAACACCACTACATAGCAGACAGAAGGCAGGGCTGGCTCTCCCTCCCACACTCACTCCCTCAGGGCTGGCTTACCCACAACTCTCATACCCAGGATCAGCTGTAGTGTGCTACCTAGGCAAGGTGCAAGGCCTGCTGTCCCAAGTGCTTCAGCATGTGAGGGGCAGGGACAGCTCTCCTGCTCTTGTGACCCCATCTGGGCCAGATCTCACCCCAGGGCTGGCTCACCCACAACCCCCACATTCAGGGCTAGGCAGAGTTCTTCTAGTTTCTGGCTTGTTTCCTGTCCTGGGAGCCCATCTAGTGCTTGCCTGGTACTGGTCTGGTAGTCATCACAGGCTACCCCATGGCAGTCAGTGTTGTGTTGTTATCCAGGAATGTTAGGATACTATTCATTCAGATGTTCATAGGTCAGAACACTGAATGTAGACACAGCCTCTCTCCTCTGTGCTACCTACTGATGCACATGTGACATAGCAGCCACAACTGCAATGCCTCTAGGATCAGGGTCTCATTTTATTTTTAATTATGTGTATGTGTTGGTGGTTAGAGACCAATGGCTCAGTGGTTAAGAGCATGTGCTGCTTTTGCAGAGGATCCAAGTTAGATCCTTAGTACCCATGTGAGGTGACTTGTAACTGCCTGTATGTAGCTCCACAGGGGTTCTAATGTCTTTGGCATCTATGGGCGACTGCATTCACATGTATATACATAGATAAACATAATTAAGAATAAAAATAAATTTTAAAATTTAAAAAACATAACTATGTGTAGGTGTTTGTGGGGGGTATGTGCATGTGAATATAGACACCCTTGGAGGCCAGAAGAGGCTGTTGGATCCTCTGCAGCTGGAATTCTGGCAGTTGGAGCTGGCATGTGGATGGATGCAGGGAGCTAATCCTGGATGCTCTACAGATGCAGCACAATCTCTTTCCCACTGCACCGGCTCTCTAGCCCCTTCAGTAGTTGTTAGTCACTGATGGGTACTAATACTCACCTTGCTGCCCAAGGTGCATATTCTTTCTCATCTTTTTCCCCTAGGTTTTTTGTTTTTGTTTTGTTTTGTTTTTTTATTTTTGGAGACAGGATTTTTTTTTGTGTAGCCCTGGCTGTCCTGGAACTTCCTCTATAGATCAGATTGTCCTGGAACTTAAGAGTTCTGCCTGCCTCTATCTTCTGAATGCTAGGATTAAGGCATCCCCCTCCACTGTCAGCTTCCCCTAGATTTTTTTTTTTTTTAATGATCAAGTTTGTATTACTGTTTAAAGGAAAAAGAAAAACAGGAGTTATTAGGTATGTCTTGTTTTATGTTTCCTGGTGCTGGGGATCAAATTTTGGGCACTCTACCTACCACTGAGCTATACCATACCCCTGTGCATGTTATTTTCAAGGTTATTTTTGTTTTTAAACAGAATACTATTATTATTTAATAGTATTGGTGATTAAGAAAGATCTAAGATAAGATTTTTAGATTTGCATGCCCAGTTTTCTGAGTTGAGAAAAACATAGTTGCCATAGGTTCACACTGAATGGATGTGAATGGAAACCAGCAATTGACCTTGGGTGTCTGCCTCAATTGTATACCTTACTTTTTGAAGCAGAGTCTCTTTCTGAACCTGTAGTGTGTATCCTCCCTGATGTGGCTCCACCCCCATGACATGTGTAATTCAGTGCTCAATTTTTTGTGGCTATTGGGAATCTGAACTCAGATCCTCATGCTTTTGAGGCAGGGCACTGTACTGACTGAGGTAATTCCCTAGCCTTGTGAATGCATTCTCATACAGTTATCTATAGATAGAATGGCTACAGGTTGTAAGATATTAAAGACGTGTTCCAGGCTACATTGATCATTAAGTGTATTGAGAAATTGATTGGGTCTGCTGTTGTTGCAGCCTCACATTTTACCTATTTGGTATGCTGAGGCAGGAGAGTTGCAAGTTCAGGACCAGCCTGAGAAACTTAATAATAACTAATCTCAAAATAAAAAATTGAAAAGGAAAAAGTAAAAGAGCTGTGAGATCCCAGATTTGACCCTCCAGTACCTCAGTTGACTAACTGAATAACTGTCTTTGAAGTTTTACATTTCTTGTTGGATCTTTTAAAAAGTAAGCTCTACTGCTTGCTTGCCTTATTCCTTCTGCTAAATCTGTTGCTGAAAATAAAATAGATTGTTTTGAAGGGAAAATGAATATGCTTTACAAATTGTTGAGTTTTTCCCCTTAGGTAATGCTCAGTTTAACCTAGAAAAGTTTGAAACTAATGCTTGTCTTCTTAAACCAATAGGCTGCATCTCATGTGTGTGCCGACCCCTTTTATCTCTAGATATTAGGATCAAGGAAGAAGAACCCGACCCTGAAGAGTGGCAGCTCAGTGGTGATTCCACATTGAATACCAATGACCTCACACACTTAAGAGTCCAAGTGGTAGATGAAGAAGGGGACCAACAGCATCAAGAAGGGAAGAGACTTCGGAGGGTAGCTTGCACCTGTCCCAACTGTAAAGAAGGTGGTGGGAGGTATGCACACATCAACCATGTGTTGTTGTTTTAAGGAGTGTTAATATTACCCTAGTTAAAGAAAACTGCATGCCATATTGCTTAATTATATAAAATATTCATCACATGATCATTTTGGGTGTGTGGCTATATGAGTGGCAGAAGTTAGAAACAATATATTCAAGCAAATTTTCATATCTAAATGCCTTTTAAACTGAATTTGCTTAGTCTTTAAAAGAATATAACAGACGCAATGTTATAGGCTCCATTTTATTAGCCTTTGCAAATCAGCAATGAGTTTGACCCAAATACAGAGAAAAAAATGTAGCTCAAGAATGCTGTATAAAAGTAAGAAATTCAGAAATAGTTGATAAGTGTAAATACTTCTATGTTTAACAGAAATGGGGTTGAAAGGCCTTAATGATGGGGATATATTGTTTTGAAAATAGCATGGTAGTATTTTACCTCATTCTTTTTTTTGTAAAGATAAACTAAGACAAAATAGTGTGATCATAATGAGCTCAAAGGTTGTTGATAACTTTAAATGTAGCTACAGTAAGCTTATTAAGAAATGGACTTAGATAATAAAAAAATACAAAATCCATCCATGTTGTAAGAAACATTTCAAATGATTGGTACAATGTAATTGTAGGGATGATGAAGAAGGGTGAAAAAAGATTTGTTAGTCAAATGCTAGTAAAATGAAAAGCTTGATGCAAGATGTGATTAAGTTGGAAATTATTAGACAGACAAGCTTATATTTTATAATGACAACAGTGACATTCAGTAACCATAGTGTCTATTTGCTCAGCTTTGAAATCTATGAAGTAAAGACAATGAAAAAATTGTGCTAACCAAATCTCCAGTCATTATTGTGAAAAGCCACAATACCTTTCTCCTATATGTTACTTTAAGTATGCAAAATATGCTGAACAGTATAACTGTGTATACGAATGCACAAGGTTATAAACTGTATTATCTTTCAGCTCTCTGGTTGATCCTATTAATTGATTTGTACTTTGATCAGTTCATTTGCAACAATAATGACTAGGACAGAGATATCTCCCAGTGAGGCCTGAAAACCACAAAAAGGAGAGTGGACTAATAGCTGATAACATTTGAAAACTTTATGTTTTTATAAGTGGCATGTGTACAACACATAGGTGAGTTACTTAAATGCACACATGTACTCAGTGAGATAGACTTGCCATTAGTTTGAGGCCAGTTTGAGCTATAGTGTAAGACTGTGTCCCAGGTGGGAAGGAAACCAGAAACAAACACAGAACATTGTACAACTGGGTTTTGGACCTATTTATATACTCCCAAGTCTTAACTCTTACGTTTCGATGCTAAGTCAGTGGATCTGTTTCTGAACCCGACCTTTAGATATTTATAACAAATGTGAAATTCTGAACAGGCAGGACCTTTTCTGAAGTTTACTCTCCTTAGAGGCACTTTCAAAATATGTTACTCATCAAATCTAATTGGGGGTGGTGCTTGGCCTTGTTACACTTACTCTTTAAAGTTTAAAAAAGATTAAAATTTGTTAAGCTAACATGTCCCAAAAATTTAGAGGAAGTAGAATAATATTTCAGAACAACACAAGTAAAGCCCCACAAATCATATACTACATCAAGATCTAACCACCTTAACATTTTTGTGCTTTATCACATAGATTTTAAAGTAGAGTCATCTTATTCTCATTGTTTATGTCTTGTTGTAAATTTTTGTGGCTGTATTTCCAAGTCTGATCTGTGTCGTTTTTAATCTATGTGTAGTGTTGCATTGTCTATGGATATATAATAATTTAATTTTCTCCTTTGGGGTTTGTCGTGATCCTCAAACATATGTCCTTGTACATCTGTCTGATGTGCATGTTGGCAGAAATAGAGTTGCTGGGTCAAAAAGAATTGTTTGCTAAATAGCTTTCCTGCTTTCTACTTAACACCAGCAGCAGTGTCTTAGGATATCTGTGTTGACATATGTAACCAACTCTTACTTTCTACTATTTTTTTTTAACATTTTAAAGTTTGATAGGTAAGAAATAGCTCATTTATTTTAGTTTGTTTTTATCTTATTACTTGGTGAGGTTGAACATTTCCAGTAGTTGATTTTATAAAATTTATTTTGTGAATCGTCTATGTTGTGGAACTGTTAATTTATATAAACTTTCACATGTACAGTATATTTTCTCAGTTCTTTCTACATGCTCTTTCCTTCAGTGTTCTGCAAAACGCATTACATGAGCAGAGGAGCTCACAACTGAACCATTATAAACAACGAAACACTTAAGTTAGGTTTTTAGATGCTAGAAGTTTTACCTTTATCAGAAATTTTTTTATGTCATTGTTTTTCATAGCTTACTTATTCTTAGTAATAAAAAAATCAAGGTTTTTAGGATAGTATAGTTTCTTAGAGTTGATTTAAAAGAATTCAACAAGCATTTATATAACAGACCTAGTTGTATAAATACCACATATAATTATTAACAAATAGTAAGTCTAAGAACATTCTGCAACTTAAGATTTTTTTGTTTTAAAGAGGACAACATTGGCCTTTTTTTTTTTCTTAGACATTTTCTTAATACATACATACATGAGCAAGATAGCATTTTTAGAAAACCAGTTTCATTCATCTTTGGAAAACTATTTCATTTACATTTTTGAGCAAGCTATAAAAGAAAATATTTCAGGCACTGGAGAGATGTCTCAATAGTTAATACAATTGACTGGTTTTCCAGAGGACTCAGGTTTGGTTCCCAACACCCATGTGGCAACTTACAAACCTCTGTAACTGGAGTCCCAGGCTGTCCAACATCATCTTCTGGCCTCTTTCTGTGGGCACTGCCTGCTGTGGTACACACATACACTCAAGGAAAACACTCATACATATAAAATAATAGATTTAAATTAAAAAATTAAAGCCATTCAGTTAGCCAGTCATTATATAGGAGAACCAGTCTTTAGAAACTACTTGAAGGAATTGTAATAATTGTAAATTTCAATAAAGCAAAAATGATCTAAGGGCATTATTGTTACATGTGTTTTGCATGAATTACACATCAATCCATTAAGTTTTGTAGCAAAGCTTGTTTTGTCAGCATTTTAGCATGTGTTTCTGCCACCATAAGCAAAAGAGACTGTAGTTACTTAACTTTCCTTAACTCTGCCAAGAGTTTGGGCTTATTCTGTGTCACTATCTTGTTACTGAATTATTGGGCACAGTTTAGGCTATCAGGGACAGAAATTTAAAATTGTTCATTGCATGCGGTTATATGATGACATTAGTGTGTTGAAGATGGGAAACATGATTATACTTGAAGAGCCCATTCCCTTTTTTCAAGGATAGGTCGTGAATACATATGGTCTGTCTAGATCTTACTGTTCATTTTCCTTAAATTGTAATGCAATTTTAAACAACCTGGTATGTTTTTCTTAGATGCAGGTCCCCTTTTTATTAACTATTTCTTCATTTGTCTTATAAACAGAAAAGAAAAAACCTTCTCTACAATTTTTCTCAGTCATTTGAGAACCCATGTTTGTTGTTCATTTGTTAGTCTTGTATTTTGTTGGTGATTACAGGGCCAAATTTTGCTAAGTTTGTGAAATTAGACTTCTGAGTTTATAAAATCACACTAGTTCACTCAAGCTGTAGCTGGAGCAGAGGGATGTGAAGTCATGAGTGGACCGAGTCACTTCCCTGTGAAATTGCTGTGGTGAACGCAGTAGTAATGCCAATGCAGACATTGTTCTTTCTCTTAGGTCTACTTAAGAATAAAGCAAATTCTAAAAAGCTAAATTAAATGGAAACAAGAATTGAACATTGAAAATAAGCCAGGAAAAACCTGTTTTTCTCAACTCAGCTCTTTAAAGACTTTTCTAAAGTCTCTTGTAAGACTTAGAAATTGGGGGTGGACTGGAGCAGGAACTGGAATGTGTTAGATTATGACATCCTTGCCCTTGAGACAACAGCATGATTCCTCCTTGTCTTTACTTATGCTATTCCTCTGCCTGGAATGCCTTCCCTCCTTTCTATCTAAATCCTACCCACCTCCTCCACGAAGCCTTCTCCAACTACTGGAGCCCACATTGATGTCTCCCTGTTCAGAACACCTATGGCATCTAACAGCCAGCACTGCACCGTTTAGCACTGTTTGTCCTATGGCAATTTCACATGCTACTGAGTGTGAGTACATTAAAATATAAATGTGGGGGAATATGCGTTTTTCCAGTGAAATTTGAAAAACGATAGGTATATTGTATACATGAGGATGTAGTAGTTATGGAAAGTTTACAGGCTACACTTTGAGATTGAGGGAGGAGGGGAGTTGGGGAGGGGTTAAAGGTGCTTTTTTTTTTTATTTTAGAGAAACATTGTAAAGTTTATATGGTATAGTTTTATAATTATGTCCAAAAAGTCATGCATTAAAAAAGATATATAGTAACAATCCTAATTTTTGTTTTCAAGAAATATTTTTGTAGTGCTTAATACTATTAAAATACAGTTTCTGGATTCAAAAAAGTTTCTTCTTGCTTAGACTAAGATGCCTCTGTTCACTCATCTAAACAGCTCTCCCAACTGTCCTTTGTATAAAATACTTATGTGTAATGTAAAATTTTGCACTATGGAGAAAATGGTATTTTGTTGTATCGCTTGTGAATAATTTTGGGTGTCTGAATGGTTAATGGTTTAACAGTAAAGACAATTTTGATTTATATTTGTGTGGGATACTAGGAAAGTTAAGAACATAGCATTAGCTAATTTTTTTAAACCATGAGTCTCCAAGTCAGCGCATGTCAGTATGTGACCATTTGAGTACTTAAATGTTTTTAAATCATGTTAATTTAAAACCTGCCTAAGCTGTCTATCTACCTTCTATAATTGTACCTATGATGAGTTTTTGTACATTGTTCTTTGGATAATAAATTATAAAAATTATCTTGCATCATGACTTTGAATAAAACTAGTTTCCTGTACTGTTAATTGAGTTGGTTCTGTGCATAGTATTTGCGAACGATTCTGATAGGATAGTTAATAATTTTGTTGTGCATTCATTGTGTATGAAGTGTTCTTTTAGTTACATCATTATTGAAAATAGTTATATTCAGACAATAGTTAGTTCTGGAATAAAATTAATACATTAAATTTGTATGTTTACATAAATTTTCACTTAGACTTAAAATGATTTTGGCTTCTGATTTTCTCTTGGTGATATCTTCTGTTTGAAATTCAAGAAGTTATTTGATATAAATGGTTTTGAATGCTTTGAAATAAATGCATTTTATTCTGTGTGTTTTTTAGAGGTACCAATCTTGGGAAAAAGAAGCAACACATTTGTCATATACCCGGATGTGGTAAAGTCTATGGAAAAACCTCCCATCTGAGAGCACATCTACGTTGGCATTCTGGGGAGCGCCCTTTTATTTGTAACTGGATGTTCTGTGGTAAAAGATTCACACGAAGTGATGAATTACAGAGGCATAGAAGAACACATACAGGTTACTAATATTTTTGTGTTTTTCCTCTTCCCTTCCTCCTTTCTTTGTTAGGTATTGAACCCATGTGCACACTCTCGCACTCCTTTAATCCCAGCACTTGGGAGGCAGAGGCAGGTGGATCTTTTTGAGTTCGAGGCCAGCCTGGTCTACAAAGTGAGTCCAGGACAGCCAGGGCTACACAGAGAAACCCTGTCTCGAAAAAACCAAAAAAACTAAACTGTATCCCTTCTAATTATTTTAACAGACAAAATGAAGTGTAGGCTATCTAACATACTAGAAACTTTCCCAACATACCTTACTTGATCAAATCTTTAAAATGATACTACGTAAAAAAATAAATAAAATAAAAATGCTCTCAGTAACATTTCAAATAACAAGCCAGTATAGATTTTCTTGTGAAATAGCTGAGGCTTTTTGTTTATTTGATTGGTGTTTGTTTTGGGTTTTTGAGACAGGATTTTCTCTGTGTAATGGCCCTGTGTAATACTCACTTTGTAAACCAGGCTGGCCTCAAACTCACAGATCTACCTGCCTCTGTTCCTCAGTGCTGGGATTAAAGGCGTGCACTCCTATGCCTAGTTGTGAATTAGTTTTTATTTTATGTAGAAATGGGTTAGCTTTCATTGACTGTTTATTCTGTTGACAAGTTTTAAATCTAGTTGCTGTTTCTTTTGTTATGCTAGCAAATAAATAGAATCTTTTCTTCTGGTAAATTCTGACATTTCATCTTTTCTATTGAGTATCTGAGGTTAAAGAAAGGCATTGTTCATTGGGATATTCATTGTCAAAATTATTTCTTTTTTACATAGTGTCGTATGGTGATTGTAGGAGATGGGTATAGGACTGAATCAAGCTGAAGTCTAACATGATGTAGTTTTCTCTGCTAAATTGTCAAAGTGTCCATCAGTCTATGTGGAGTGTTGAAGAATTTTAAATTGACAATATAAGGAAGTAAACAACACAGATTTTTAAGTCTGATACATTGGAACTTGCAGTTTTCTATTGGGTTAAGCAAATAAGTTGTTTATGCTTCACAATTCTTAGTTTGGCTTTGAATGTCATATAAGATGACCTTGGAGTATGAGGCAGTATATGCACATTAGATTCTCTGTTGTAGTTGTTTCTTGTTATTGTAAAGAATAGAAGATGAGGTTAGCCTCATCTAACAAAAGACTCTGAGTAGCAGGGTTTTCTATTACAATTTGTGCTGATTATGCTCAGGAGACAAAGATCTAGACATAGTAATATTGAATGATTGGAGTGTAGACCCTAAAATGGGTCACAACAGAATTTTCTCCAGTGGTATTTCCTCAGTAGGTTGTGACAAAGAATTATGTTTTATGGAGAAGAAAAAGTATGATAATAAATGTGGGTTATTTGATCACCTAATTTGGTATAGGCTAGAAAGGGAACTTGAATTTATAAGACAGCACCTCTTAAAACTTTGACATTGGGTCAGGCCAGGTGGTGCACGCCTTTAATCCCAGCACTTGGGAGACAGAGGCAGGTGAATCTTTGTGAGTTCTAGGCCAGCCTGTTCTACAGAGTGAACTCCATGACAGCCAGGCCTGTTATACGGAGAAACCCTGTCTTGAGAAATCTTTAAAAAACAAAAACAAAAAAATCAACAACAACAACAAAACTTTGACATTGAATGCTCAAAAAACACAATGGCTTTTGGGTCTGTGTGTAATGTGTGTAGCATTTCCTATAGCATACAGTGGGACATTCATTCTGATTGGTGTTTCAAGAGAGACTAAGAAATACTTGCCAGAAAAATGGTGGTACATTGCTAGAGAACTTTATGGTCATCACATAAGGGGAGATAAGCATTTTTACATGTTCCTTACCTGTTACGTAGGACTGAGACATACAAATCTTTTTGAATTGGGTAGTAGAAATCTGAACTGTTGCATTACCTGCAAATCACCTTTTAACATAAACAATATGAAATAAAATGCTTATTAGATTTACTGCTCTATAGCTTTGAGGGCATCTGCTAGGTTGGTTGGTTGTTGACCTTTCTTCTATTAATAATCTTGCATAGTAGTCTTGACCATACTTGAAGTTCAGTCTCTTGTGTGTGTGTTTGTGTTTGAGGAGTTATTTAAGCCGGAAAATAAGCTACATTTAGCATATGTTAATGTTAATATTTTGATAACCAGTAGACTTTGCTATGTTAGGTTGCCCTTGATGTTCAACTGAAATCGGGTCAGCCAGATATATATATATCCATTATTCTTGCAATTAATCTCATTGAATACTTACAGTCTGTGTCTTTGCTTTAATCTAGAACTATTCTGATTCTATTTGAATTCATAATTATTGAAGGCTTAATATGTTACTATCTTTAAAAATGCAGTTGAAAGAAATAGTTTTAGCAGTTATTTAACAGATTTCAGATCAGATTCTTGGCATGAAGTATTAAAGTCTTGTTTTAATATTAAACAGTCAAGCATACAGTATTTGAGGATTGATTTTCATCAAACATAATGACAAATATTGAGTAGTGTTATTGCTACAAGGGAAATCTTACAGGGGCAGCTCATAAGACTAGTAATAGACTTTCTGTTTTAGCAGATACCACCATTAATCTTTAAAAGTGGAATTTTTAAACTAAACAGTTTAATTTATCTTCTTTACAGGTGAAAAGAAGTTTGTTTGTCCAGAATGTTCAAAACGCTTTATGAGAAGTGACCACCTTGCCAAACATATTAAAACACATCAAAATAAAAAAGTCATTCACTCTAGCAGTACAGTGCTAGCATCTGTGGAAGCTGGGAGAGATGATACTTTGATTACTGCAGGAGGAACAACCCTTATCCTTGCAAATATTCAGCAGGGATCTGTGTCAGGGATAGGAACTGTCAATCCTTCTGCCACCAGCAATCAAGACATCCTTACCAACACTGAAATACCTTTACAGCTTGTCACAGTTTCTGGAAATGAGACAATGGAGTAAATATTACACAAATACTTATTCATTGTGGTTATTTTTATACAGTAGTGAGAAGAATATTGTTCCTAAGTTCTTAGATATCTTTTTATTGATGTGCAAAAATTTTTGGATTGACAGTAACTTGGTTATACATGACACTGAAATGCCTTACTTTGTATGATATTCCATAGTATATTAAAAATGGTAAAATTGCATGGGTTTTGTAGGTACTTTTGGAATCTAGAAGAAATGAAATTTTACCAAGTTATATAAAGAGAAAATTGAATTTAACAATGCGAATGGTAGTCTAACCAAATGCATCAATCCTGTGTGGTTTAGTGTAAAAATGAGAAACTGTTGGTATTTATCTATTGTAAGATAAAAAAAAAAGTTGGTGGGTGAAAGAAATCATGTTATGATAAATTTTTGTAATTTTCTTGATAACTGGAATTTTTATTATGCATAACTGACAAATCAAGTTTCCAAGCAAATGTTACATAGTGTAGGCTATACTTAGCTTATCAATTTGTCATTTTGAAGCTAATTATTTTAATTAGGTTAACTGTACAATATTTTAAGCATTACTCTTGTAAGATTTTGAAAACTACATTTTAACATGGACCTTTAGGGATAGTCACCTTTTAAATCCTGTTGAAAAGCCATGTTTAAAATTTAATTTGCCAAAATAATGTCTTGTTAATATTCTTTCAATAATGAAGATGGGCAATATAACCGATGTTTTTTAAAAGTTTAAAATGTGTAGGTTGAAGCATTTGGGTGGTAAGAAAATGTTCTAGTGAATTACCCCTTTTCTTGAAGTTTGGAGGACCAAAAAATAATAAGGTGTATTGCGTCTTAGCAATGATTTTTTTTGTTTTGTTTTATTTTTTATTTTTTAAATCCAATCTTGTTTCCCAAAAAAAAAAAAAAAAAAACCATGTCTGCCAGGGCCTTAAAAGCCATTGTGTAAATTACCAATAAAGTATAACATATGCAAACATAACAAAATCACTTCCACAGTGACGATACTCCAACCATATGGATATTAGTCATAGAAACTAGAGGCTTTATGATATTTTTTAAAGTTTTTTTTAAGTCTAGATAGTCAGTCTGCACTTAAATATCAATCATTTTCCTTTTCTTTTTTTGCTTCCCTTAAAATTTATATGTATCCAATACATTTAATTGAGAAATGTATGTTTTTTTATTATGCTGTATTTTCTTTTATTTTTTAATTATTGTTTATATTTTCAATTAAAAATGTACAAAATGAAATTACATTGCTGGTCTTGTAAGAGCTCTACAATTTCCTAAATGTATCTGCAGCAGTTCACCTATTTCAAGAAGTTGGATTCTGTTCATTTGTTTTAAGACCACCTCAGATTTAAAGGCTACCTTATTGTATGTTTAAAGTGTATTATAACAGTGTGGTAGTTAATAAAACACTATTTTTTTTTCTTTTGAAATTGTTGTAGTCCAATGCATTTAAAATACTGCAGTGATATGGATAAGAAAGTCTGGCTTATTTTTCTTTACTCTTAGATTCTTGATTTCAGACGCTGGGATTGTAAACAAATACATTTACTTTAAAAAAGTGTATAGAGGTGCTGGCAATTTAATTTTTCACTTCAAATGAATTTATTAAATATAACTTGAAAAAAGTCTAATTTCTTAGCTCACATTGATTTGTATCAGTTTTATCAACACTATTTTGCAAACTTTTTGTTTTCCTTTTCAAAGCACTGCAAAGTATTTTGATTTATGAGAGTTCAGAATTTACATAAGTACTCCTTGAAATGATAATATAGGCAAACTGTGGTAATCATGGCAGGTGGAAGCTATTCAAAAGGTTGTTTTGAATATGTGTGAGTTTCAAATGGTTATAGAAGGGTGGCAAGAAGGGAAAAAGCAGTGGAATATTTCTTTCTGTGTACATACAAGTGTTATTGAAATTTCCATTGTCTATTTATTATCCAGGCCCAAGTTGACACTATTTCTTGTAACTTGCAGTGCGTAGGGCAACTTTGGGTACACATAGTAATCCTGGGCAGTTTTTCTAAGGCTTAAATTTAGGGTGTGAAAAAGGAACCGTCACTTGGAATGTAATGGAAATCAGTACTTTAAGGTTGAGATGATCACAATTTAAATTAATGTTTAGAATAGCTTTCTAGTAAGATTTTAAGTAGAGGTTTCTTACTTGAACCAGATACCGAGTCAGAAGAGTCAGAAGGTTGGTTGTGTATGAGGAGGTGGGGTAGTGGTTGAGGATATAGGGAGCAGTTCCCTTTGCTCTTTTTTTTGGGGGGGGGATGTTGCTAGGACCTGGGGCTCTTCCCCACTTAGGTTAGGCTTGTTGGTGGCCAACTAGCCTTGGATCATCCTCCCCATCCCCAGGGGGAGTGGTTCCTACCTGCATGCTATGGGGACTGCCACTTTTGTGTGGGTTTTTAAGTAATTGAAAATTGGTAGTAAGTTTCAAAGCATTTTGATCCAAGGATTCTCAAGCATATTTTAGATACTAGTTGCTTTGAATAAATGTACTAATGGCCTTGAAAAGTGTTTGTGTACTTTAGATCTTTTGCTTAACAGGTGAAAATATTTGACCTCTAGTGCAATGATTGTAAGTATTTGTTTTTATAATCTTTGAATGTTGGGTGGTTTGGAAACGGTATTTGAAAAATTGCTCTGAAGCCAAGTTCTTAGTTGTAAAATGTGTATTAGTGGGCAGAACTATGGCTAGAGTTACTTCACATTACGTGTGTGTGGGTGTGGGTGTGGGTGTGTGTGTGTGTGTGTGTGTGTGCGTGCATGCGTGTACGTGTACAAGTGCCCTTAATCTGCTGAACTGGATGTCTACTGTGTCTCCAAGATACCACTCAGTGCCCTGAAAGGAGGTTTACAAGTTACACAGTCAACTGCCTTATAACTTTGGCCTTCAAAATAGTGAAAGTGCTTATTTAAAACTACGTGTCAGATGAGCTGGAACGTGTCGACCATTTCATAGAAAATCTTGGGACTAGCAGGATGTCTCCGTATGTAAAGTTGCTTGGTACACAGGCCTGGTAACTTGAATTCTGTCCTGCACCTAGAACCCATGGAGAGGTTGAGGGAGAGGATCAACCTCACAAAGTTGTCCCCTGACTTACGTACGCATGCTATTTCCAAAACAAAACAAAAACCATCCAGTCACACACATACACTAATAAGAGAAAATTGTTTTTAACCACTGTTGTTCATCAGGAAATCCCAGAAAACATCTTTATTTTTGAGCCAGACTCAGTTAGCCAAGGCTGTCCTTGGAGTCTGTCGTAGCTGAAGATGATCTGCTTTGCTTACCTCTGCCTCTCAAGTACTGGGATCACACCTCACTTCCTCCATACTAGAGAACTTTTTAGGAGAGAGAATCCATGTATCAGTGCTATGTGGCTACAGTAGAGGTCACAGGACAACAATTGTTGGTTCTCTTCCACCTGCACGTGGGTTCTAACGATCCGACTCAGTCTGTTGGGCTTTTGTGGAGAACACTCTAGCCTCACAGCCATGAAATAGGCCCTTGCCACCCCCACCCAAGCAAACATTTTCTGTTTTTTTTTTTTGAGAAAAGGTTTCCCTGTGTAACAGAGCTCCAGCTTTCCTGGACTCACTTTGTAGCCCAGGCTGGCCACAAACTCATAGAAATCCACCTGCCTCCCAAGTGCTGGGATTAAAGGCATGCACCACCACATTCGGCCAAAAAAAAGTTTTTTTTATGTGTATGGTGTTTTGCCTGGATTTATGTCTGTGTACCAAATGGATGCCTGGTCCCAAAGAGGCCAGAAGAGGGTGTTGGATCCTCTGGGACTGGAGTTAACAGTTGTGGGCCAAAACGTAGGGATGCTGGAACTCAAACCTGGGTTCTCTGGAAAGCAGCCAGTTTGCTAACTGGTGGCTTTCAGTGCTCTTAACTGCTTTTCTCTCTAACTACCTGAAAGACGCTTAAAAAAAAAAAAAGAGCCGGGCAGTGGTGGCGCACGCCTTTAATCCCAGCACTTGGGAGGCAGAGGCAGGTGGATCTTTGCGAGTTCGAGGCCAGCCTGGTCTACAAAGTGAGTGAGTCCAGGACAGCCAGGGCTACACAGAGAAACCTTGTCTCGAAAAACCAAAAAAAAAAAAAAAAAAAAAGATTCATTTATGTGTATGAGTGCTCTGTCTTCAGAGAGGGAATCAGATCCCATTACAAATGATTGTGAGCCACTGTGGTTACTGGGAATTGAACTTTGGACCTTGAGCAGAGAGCTGTCAGTGTTCTTAACCACTGAGCCATCTCTTCTGCCCCTGGAAGACACTCTTTAATAAAAAGTCCATTTGACTAGCTTTATTCTTGACTGAATAAATGTGGGTGTTTTTGTTTTTGAGACAGCTCCTTAGGTCATGATGATTACATAACTTTTGTTAATAATCATTTAAAATTCAGCAGGTGAAGCTGGGCGTTGGTGGCACAAGCCTTTAATCCCAACACCTGGGAGGCAGAGGCAGGTAGATGTCTGGTTTCGAGGTACCAGCTGGTCTACAGAGTTCACGGATAGGCAAGGCTATTCCTTGCAGTTATTCATTGTATTTTACATATTTAATATTTGCCTGGAAAGATTGTATGCTTCTGTAAGCCACTGAAAACAACTGGATAAAAATAACCAAACATCTTGCAAAAACTAATAATAGTAAATAGTGCTTTGTGGGAAAAATAAGGGCAGCAGGCTTTACCTTCAGATTCTAATTGTAGTTTAGATCCTAGAACTGCTTCAATTTTCTAAGGCTTTTTTTCTGTATAGTGTATTTAATATTAGTTAGAATTTTAAAATTTTGGTTTATAAAGTTGACATGCAATATACTACAGTTTAAATTTTGTGAGGTTGGCAAATATTTTCAATGTAAATTAATTGATTAGTGCTTTAAACTTACTGCTATGAATAGTTTTGTGTGACAGCAGGACAACAGTTAATACTCTGGGAACAGAATTTGGTGTTAGTGGCTCATCTTTAGTGTTAAGATTAAAAAGATTGGCCTGGCATGGTGGCACACACCTTTAATCCCAGCACTCGGGAGGTAGAGGCAGGTGGATCTCTGTGAGTTCAAGGCTAGCCTGGTCTATAAAAGTGAGTCCAGGACCGCCAGGGCTACACAGTGAAACCCTGTCTCAAAAAAAAAAAAATTTTTTAAAAAGATTGATTTAGCCAGGCACAGTAGTGAATTCCTTTAATCCCAGCACTCAGGAGGCAGAGGCAGGTGGATTGCTGTGAGTTCAAGGCCAGCCTGGTCTACAGAGTGAGATCCAGGACAGCCAGGGCTGTTACGCAGAGAAACCCTGTCTGGAAAAACCTAAAAATTAGAAAAAAAATTAAATTAAAAAAATTGATCTCTTGCCTTATGTTTACACATAACCGAATATTGCATTTGTAATATGCTTCAGGAAAATGTCATTATTTCTACTCTGGATAATGATGAACCTTCTCCCCAGAAAAAGTTAATTCATTCAAGTCCAGAATTTTCAAACACAATTTTAAGCTGAGGACTAAACCTTGGGAACCAGTACACTCTAGGATGGTGGCATTGAAAGGAGAGCCAAGGAGACTGGCACTATTGAAAGGGTCAAGGTGGTAGTGAACATCACAGTCAACAATGAGAAGAGAAAACAGTGCTGGTCTTAGGCCATAGAGTTGCCAACTGAGTAGTTGGAGAGTGGATAAACACTGGTCATTGAGAAGAGTGGAGAGATAAGGACAAAAGAGACTTAAAGGTGAGTTGATGGGTGATTTTTCTTTTCCCCCAAAACAGGGTTTCTCTGTTACCCTGGCTGTCCTGGAACTCACTCTGTAGACCAGGCTGACTTGAACTCACAGAGATCCACCTGCCTCTGCCTCCCGAGTGCTGGGTTTAAAGGTGTGTACCACCATGCCTGGCAATTACAGACAGCTGTGAACTGCCATGTGGACGCTGAGATTTGAATCCAGATCCTTTGGAAGAACAGCCAGTGCTCTTAACTGCAGAGCCATCTCTCCAGCCCCTTGGTGAATTTTAATATTGGAGAAAAATGTCTTTTTTTTTTTTTTTGGTTTTTCGAGACAGGGTTTCTCTGAATATCTCTGGCTGTCCTGGACTCGCTTTGTAGACCAGGCTGGCCTCGAACTCACAAAGATCCGCCTGCCTCTGCCTCCCAAGTGCTGGGATTAAAGGCGTGCGCCACCACCGCCCGGCGAAAAATGTCTTTTTTTATGCTTGAGTATTGAGCAAATAATACAGAGATCAAAATGCAATATTAAGCTACCTCCCATTAGGAAATTTCCTTTTAGTATTTGGAAGAGACAATTTTGAGTCAATGAAACAAATCTCCACAGATAATGTATTTTAAAACCGTATTTGAGACTTGTTGTGACATACTTTTAATCCCAGTATGTAGGAGGCAGAGGCAGGCAGATCTGAGTTCAGGGCTAGACAGTGAGACCCTGACTCAAAATTTTCATGTTTTGTGACACAATGAAATTTAGACCCTTAAGTGTACTACACAAGTACTTTGCTATTGAGCTACATCTCCAGCCCTTAAAAAATATTAAAGCTGGGTGATCTGCTTTCATACTTTTTGTTTTATGTATTCACTTAAGTATATTGTATGGGACAATTTTGATTTTAAAGAAAATGTTCTAGAGGAAAGAGATGTTAAGAGCACTGGCTGTTCCTGCAGGGGAGCCTGATTTGATTCCCAGCCACAGCAGCTCCTAGCCATCTATAATTGCATCTTTGGGAGTTTTGACAGTCTGTTAGGGCCTCGGTGCACTGCCACATACGGTGCACCTACATGAATGCTAGCCAACCACTGGGATGGGTGGACTTGGCTTAGGTAATTAGGGAATTGTAGACCCCTTGTTTTCTGACCAATTCCTAAACATGCAGCTCCAGTATCAGTCTCAGAATTTGTAGGACTGATGGCATTCCTCTTTCAGCTGACATCTGAGAGCATGTTATATACTCAGCCCTTAGGATAAAATGATAATCATTTCATGATTTCTAAGAGTTCTGGATAGAGGCTAATGATGACTACAATTACTTTTTTTTTTTTTTTTTAGCAAAATTCTATGTTGTTTCTCTAGTTTCATTATACAGTCCCTTTATTTAATAAGTTAGGAAAAGGCTAGTTTTTGTTTCCCTCTCTCCTTGAACATGATCCTTTAAGAGTTATAGCATAACCCTGCTAAGTGTCCACAGATGTGGCACCTGGAATGTACCCTAAGCACAGGAGGGCCTAAGTATAGCCCTGAGGCTGCTTGCTTGGCACTGTTCATGAGGACACCTAGTAAACTTTTAATGACATTCACAGAAAGAGCAGAGGGCCTTCCTTGTTTATACTCTGGTGTTGAATTTAAGAGTTACTTCATAGGCCAAATTGAGGAGGAAACAATACCAAAAGATTGCTTCTGGGGTTTATGGTAACAGGCTCAAATCTAAATCTTCTCTCATTGGGAATCAGTGAGTCAACTCTAAAATGGAAAGGAGAGACCACAGAGCGGTGACATCGTCACACGCCTGCTTTTTAATCAGCTGGTAAATAGGAAAAGAGGGGTCTACCTGTGAAGATAGCCACAGATGGGATGTGGAAAGGTCAGTAGGTGTAAACGCCACCCAAACCAAGGACTTGTGCCACCTAGGGTCTGTATGGTGGTTCCTTTTCTGATAAAGGACAAATGGAAGTGTTTCTGAGACATGTTGTGTGTTCCAGAATTGAAGTTTTGGATGGGGTGAGTGTATGGGAGTGAGAGGAAAGAGAAGAGTTAAGAGCATTGGCAGGTCATGATGGTGGTGGTGGGGCGGTGGCATAGAATGTGCTGGGGACTGGTGTGCTTGACCCTCAACTCCTGCCACTACATGATCTCTTGACAATCTACATGTGAAGAATTTTGCCACAGCTGCTGGCAGGAAGTCTTAAGATGACTCCAAGCTGGTCTTTTGGTTTCCAATCCATTGTGATCACTCTTGTTGTTGAAGCTGTCCCCACAACTCTTGAGAGCTACTAGCAAAGCAATCTGCAAGTTTAAATTCTCTTCTTAATTTGCTCCGAAGAGCAGGCAGAGAGTAGTAACAGGATTATAGCTTCCCAAAGGTTGCAAGCTCAGCTGCAGAGAGGCTCTGTGCTGCTCATCACTGAACCCTGCAAGTCAGCAGCAGCAGGTTGCTAACGCCTTTGTTTTTTAGCCTGCTTCAGTTTCCTGTTGGCCGTTTAGCAGGCAGCTAGGTAAAAGGCTTGGTTTGTGCTATTGTCACGTATGCCTCAGCTACATGGCCAGCTTTTGAAAGAGTTACCTACACTTCTCCACTTCTCCCAGTTGTAGCACTTCACCATACTCTCTGGTTTCTGCCCCATAGTCTATTGAAAATGCTGATGAAGTGTAACAGTGACCTCCTTGTCACTAAACCACAAACCACTTAAATCACATCCTGATATCATGCAGGGTGTCCAGATCAGGTGGCTTTTCTCCCCCGGGGAACAGTACCCCGCAATGACTTACTTTCAGCTAAGCTGCTTTTCCTAAAGTTTCCACAGCCTCCAGAGTGGCACTACACATTCAAAATATGTGCCTGCCAGGGCAGTAGGGGCACACACCTTTAATCCCAGCACTTGGGAGGTAGAGGCAGGCACATCTCTGAGTTTGAGGCCAACTTGGTCTCCAGGATGAGTTCCAGGACTATTATGGCTACACAGAGAAACACTGTCTCAAAAAAACAACAAACAAAACCTCTATGAACTTGTAGAGGGGTTTCATATTCAAATTATGACATTATTTTACTATATTTTGTTTATCCATTTACCAGTTGGTGGACACATTGTGAGTATGGCTGCTATGTATATTTATGTACAAGTATTTTTTATTTGGGTTCCTGTTTCAAATTCTTGGACATACTTCAGAGTAGAATTGCTAGATCTTGATTTTTTTTTTTTTAAATTTTTTTCAAGATAGCATTTCTGTGAGTAGCCCTGGCTGTCCTGGAACTCTCTCTGTAGACCTGGCTCACCTTGAACTCATAGATCTGCCTGCCTCTGCCTCCCGAATGAAGGGATTAAAGGTGTGTGCCACCACCACCCAGCTGTGCTCTTGATCTTAAAAGAAAATCAAAACATTTTTCTGGATCACTAGATGTGAGCTTTGGCCCTACAGCTGCTGTGCCTGTATTGTATTCTTCCTGTTTGGCCTGTATCTGGTACCATCCCAGCAAACCAGATGTCCTTCACAGAGCAAGAGGAGAGCTGCTGACCGGCCAGAGAGTGGATCTGCTGTCAGTTCCTATCACAGGGAGCACCAGGAATAGGTAACAGTTGCCAGCCTGAGCTCAAAGCAAAGAACTTTCTGTATGTCTCCCTAGGCTGCTCGCTTTTTGGCTTGCTCAGTTGGGCTAGGATGTGTGATGCTCATTCATGTCTCTAGCTCTTGGCTTGCATGAAGGCAGCTAAGGACACTTGTGATTCTCACGCGTGTTCCTGTCACCACAGCTACCTTCCCTTGGTGAGCCTGAACTTAGCTGGGGGGAAGAACAAAAACTTGTTTTGAGAATAGTACTGTTGGTGTCAGTTACATGCAACCAAGCTACACTGATTTAATTTTGTTTTTCAAGACCAAGATTATATTCTTGTGTTAACTGGAAAGTCTCAAGTAAAATAAGAACTTTATGAAGAAATAAATTCTGAGTAGACTAAATGAAAGTAATGAAGATTTAGATTTCCCCAGCACATTATGTATCTCCTACGGCAACCCAACAATGGCAGACCCATGTTTTGTTGGAATAGTAATTTGTCTCTATTTTCTTTTCTTCAGGCTTGCATGTTAATTAAGCTTTTATCAAAGGGGACAAAGTATCTACTTTACCAGCCCTATTCTAGACTTATCTCCACCTTCGTCAAGGTCACATCCCAGGTTAGGAAGAGTCTGGATAGATCATGCTCTTTGTATATTTGCTTCTCTATGCTGACATTTGTAACAAGAGAAGGTTACAGTTAGGAAACCGGTATAGCCTTACCCACTTTTCCTTTTCTTTGTGAGGTCCACAATAGTTTCTGTCCCTCCTTTTAATTACATTTTCTCTATGGTTTAGGTAAGAAGACCACATTGCTTGCTGCCTAAATTATTTTCTAACTACCAAATTGCTATGTCCCTAACAATATCCCCAAATCATCTCCTCCATGTTTTTAGACAAGCTGCCTTTTATAATACTCTTTATGATGACATGATTACCACAGCAATCGTGTGTACAGTTTTTGTCACAAACACATGGTGGGTTTTTTCTACTTCATAGGAACAAGTAGTTCTCAGGTATTAAAAGATTCTATCAGCAGGTTAAGTATTGACCAGAACATTGAGGAAGAAATACAGAGAGAGCAAAGTTCATGAAAGAACCCACTAACTTTAACCTCTGGTGAGGCCTCTGTATGTTTGTGACTGTTAGTGACTGGTGACTTCCCTGCCTACTTTTGAGTTATTTTGTGAAATGAGTAGTTAAGGAACTTTAATGCTCAGTAACTTATTTTATTGTATCTTGTTGAAATCAGCTCTATTTGGAGGCATGTAAATGGCCTTTGTTGTTAGTCATTGCCTAGCAGATGATTCACTGCTCTGGAAAAATTGTTGCTTTCCTTTTTGTCAAGAGCTGAAGATAAACACCATGACAGTACAGGTGGGTAATGGGTTTCCAAGGGAAACCTAAGGACACAATTTGTGTGTGTGTTTGTGTGTGCAGAAAAGAGTTTCTGAAATAATGGGTGATCTCACCCAAACCTCCATATTTCTTAGAGGGACTAGGATTATGAGGGTTTTCTTGGCCAGGTTGATTGTTTTTTTCTCCTTCTAGTTTCACTGTGGTTTTCTATCTTCTACTGTTATTTACAGGCCTGATTTTCATTTCAAATTTTAAACATAGACTTACTTAGTCCCTCAAATTCTCAGTGATGAGTTGCACTTGCTGTAAAGGGAAACTCTTGGGTACTGTATAGATGCATCAGCTGTCAATAAAAAGCTGATTGACCTAGAGCTTAGGCAGGAAATAAGAGGTGGGAGTTCTGGGAGGAAGAGCCGATTCTGGGATTCAGAGGGGGAGTTGCCTAGGAACTCAAGAGGAGGACAGACTCATGCAAGCTGAGCAGATGTAATTAGCCACGTGGCAGAACTTAGATTAGACTAAATGGAATATTAAGTTATGAGCTAGTTGGGGAACATGTAAAGCTTTGGCCTATGTGTTTGTAAATATATTGTAAAGCCTCAAAGTCATTATTTCTGGGAACGGGTGTGGGTGGAAAAACATGCAGTTACAGAAAACACCACACAACAACTTACCAAAATCATTCTTACCTAGTAGTCAAGTAATATGCAGGAAGACATAGGAAGGTATATAGGGAGCAATGAGGATAACCTGGGCTGTTGGTTGTTCTGGTGGCAGGAAGAGACCAGCCCTTTGCCCATCAGCGCTGTTGAGTTGATAAAGCCATGGCATCTGAGAGATCTTCATAATGAAGTAAGATGGAGTCTTTCCAGGCCTTGCCAGAGCCAATCTGCTTTCCCCATGATCTACTGTCTTGTTCCCTTCTAACACTTCTTGTGGAAAATTTCCTGAGAAGTATCTTTTGAATAAATTATGACTATTTTAGTGAATTATAGTGATGTAGATCAAATTCACGGCCCCAAACCACATTTACCACTGGGAGTGATAGAGACTTATACTTTACAGATTCTCTGAGTTCCTTCTCTCTTTCTGCCTCTCAGTCTCTCTTCCTTTGTATCTCCCTCTCTCCTCCTCCAGCTTTCTCCCTCCCCTCTATAAACCCTTTCCTCTCCACACCCTCTCCAGGATCTAACATTAGCCACCCCATGTGATGTATCAGTTTGTGTGAAGTCTACATGAGATTTTCTGCATGAGAAAAACTCCATGCTGCTTGGACCTTCTGTTTTTTGCCACCTCCAAGTGTTAGAAGGGTGATGGTAGTCTGCATAACATGGTTGAAGTGGAGGCAATGAGGTCTCTTGTTGCATTTCTTCAAACGAAGGATTATGTAACCAGTAAACATCAATCAGTTCTTGTTCCTCTGGGGTAAAAAGGGATTGAAAATTATTTCAATGTAAGGATGCCATGGAAAAGCTTTTGGTTGGTTGATTGTTTTTTTTAAGACAGGATCTCATGTATTCGAGAATGTATCTCAACATGCTGTGTACTTGAGAATGGCCTCATGGTTCTTAAAAAAAAAACAAAAAACCAAAAGCACAAAAGAAGTTGATTTATTTTTTGTATTTGAGAGTGTATTGCCACACCCTTAAAGAAAAATGACTCCTTTTCCCAACAGCCATAAATTGTTCAATTCCTTGGCTAGAGGAAATTCAAAGACCCATGCTGGGACTTTGTTTGGCTTGATCTTGTAAAGGTCTTGCACACGGAGTCACAGCTGCTATGAGGTTGTGTATGCAATGGCAGTGTCGTGTCCCGCAACTATTTCACTGAAGACATCCATGAACTCTGGCTTTCACAATCTTTCTACCCATCTCTTCTCTGATAGTTACTGAGCTGTGAGGAGTTGAGTGTGATGTAGATGTTTAGAGGTAAGCTGACCAACCATAGCCTCTTATTTCCTGCATGTTGACCATTTGTGTTTCTGTTCTAGTCCCCATTTACTGCAAAAAGAACATTCTTTGATGAGGGCTGAGAGATGCACTAATGTATGGATATAAACATAAAAAACTTAGGGGACTTCATTACTGTGTCCATTAACAGAATAAAATTATTAGGTTCTCCACAGGGCCTATGACCTAGCCAGCCAGAGGTTTTTTGTTTGTTTGGGTTTTTTGTTGGGGTGGGGGTGGGGGCTAGTTAATATTACCAGGCATGAGTTTTATGTTGTGGAGCAGGCCTACAAGCTAATTAGAAAGTGGTTGGTTACTCCTATAACACCTAGTGTTAGTGCTGTTTTTGTATCAGTGAGCCTGTCTTGCCAGGTTAGTCATTAGTGTAGCCTGGAGGGTTCAGCAACTAGTTAACATTGTTGATTGCTTTTCTCTCCTGGTAGCATACAAAGAACCTTCCCACTGAGAGGCAGCCAGTAGGGATGTTTAAGTTCAGTTTAAAAGAGGTAGCAAATACCTTGCACTGAGTTTTTTTATTTGATAGCCTGTATCTGGTCAAGGTGTTGGCTCCTTGTTATAGGGTAACTGTTCAAACTCCTTTCATATATGTGTATGTATATATTTTATGTAGCTTCTACAGTGCTAACTTTATGACTTTTTTTCAGAGTTTTTTAGTGTTAGTTACCACCCCTGGCATTCTCTTCTACCCTGCCATCCTACCCCCCCCACACTATTTAATCCTTCATGTTTTATTATTTACCTTTCTCCCTTTATACAGCCCACAGTACCTCCTACTCCTCTTCAGATACTGCCCTTTACTAGTTTACTGACACTGGTGAGTACTCCAATTTAAATACAAATATTGAAAGATTCAAAGACGGTATCCACATATAAGAGAAAATGCAAGATGTTTTTCAAACCAGGTGTGCATGTTTAGAGAAGAATAAGCCATTAGTTGATTGAGACCTGTTCTTTTGAAGAGCTGGTGTGAAGTCATAGGGTTCTATGGGTAGTCTCCTGTTGCGAGTCTGTGCAAACAGACATCACCCAAGAGTTGGCACGTCCCTTCCTGGTCCTCTCCTTCACTGCCTTTTGATGCAGTTCTTTATGTCCATCTGATCTACTGTAAGCTCTGATCCCTGGCTGGTTGGGTGTAGGAGATCTTGGGATGCTGGATGTGTCCTCAGGAGGCCTATGGGGACAGGAAGGGCAGGGCCTGCCTTCAATCCTAGAGGGGTGGGTGACTTATAGTTGAGGAGGAGGAGGCCTAGTCTGAGGCATGGAGACAGGGGATACTGGAGGAGCCCTGAGGCCTGTAGTATGAGGCAGAGCAATGCCTGATTTTGAGAAGCGAGATCTCAGAAGAGATCAACTGCTTACGGGGGGGGGGGGGGGGGGGGGGGGGGGAGTAACAGAGCCTCAGAGGAGCTGAGGAGTCCTATGGGGTAAGGAGGAGCAGGGCTTACCCACTAACTCAGGGAAGGGAAGTCCTGGGGACATTAGTCTGTCCACTGTTTACTTTATTCATTACTTACTGAACAAAAAGACTTACTGACAGCGTCACAGATATTTATTTTTTTCTATGAATTATAATCCAGTGCTTATTTTGCTGCTCAATTGGTTCCAGTTCAGGCAGCTGGGGCATTCTTTTGGATCCTTCTAATAGATGGATGGTGTCGTTGTAGATCCTTTTAAGCCCTTTTTTGTGCTCTTATCCTTTCCTCATCTTTCCCTGACTTATCAACACAAAGATAATTCAGATTCTCCTGATATTCTCTTTACTCACTCCTTAGGAACATTTACTTCTTTAAGGAGCCCTGGTCCCTTTTATCTAAGAACTGAGTATTTAGAACCAGGATCCAGATGCAAGGGTGTTTGTTGCTATTGGGGTGTCATCATAAGAAAATATTCTCAGGAGACACTACTAGGAAGTATACTATACTATACTATACTACTACTACTACTACTACACACACACATACATTCTGTCCATATTACCAGAAAATCTTCAATTCCAATTCCAATCCCAACAGTCACAGTTCCTTCTAGCCCTTCATCCCTTCCTATTAAGATTCTCTTTTGATAGTGAGACACCTGACTCTTTTTGCCTACAGTGTATTTCCCATTTTCTCAGCCCAGTATAAGCGTATGTTTACCAAATACTAGCATAGACTCTACTATATCCTCTGCTCCACTCTGTGAAAACATCCCACCTTTTTCTCCATGGTGGCCCAGTTATCTCTGAACTTACATAATAAACCGTGAAGAAAGAATGCTGCTTTTTCCTTCTCAAGGACTTCTAGAAAAAGTTCCAAGGTGGAGTTCCACACAAACCACAAGCAAGAGCATAGCTAAGAGGTGGTCGTCTGAACAGAAATTAAGATCCTTAGGCCAGCAGGATGGGAGGTCATTCTGTGAGGTTCAAGCCACAAATGTCCACTGTACTACACACTGAGTTAGTAGTCATGCAACCATGCTGGCTGAAGGCAGAAGGAAGGACACCATGAGGGGCAGGAAAGGAGAACCAGTGTAACATAAATGCCATGGGTGGCTCCTGCATAATTGCAGCACCTTAGGAAGCTGAGGCAAGAGGGTTTCTGTGGGTCTCAGGCAAGCCTAGGAATGTGTAGGGAGTTTGAGGCCAATGTGGGCTACCAAGGAAAACCCTGTCTCATCACCCCCTAAATAAAAAAGTACAGTTCACGTGAAAAATAACATTGCTCCAATCTCACCATTATTGTCAGACTTGTTAATTAAAATTTTTAGATATTTTATTTTTAATTATGTGCATTGTGTGTGGCTATGTGTGTGGGAATATGGGTTTGTAACTGGAATATTTTTTTATTTATAGACACTTCTTATATTTATGGTTATCTATAAAATACCTATCTACTACCTAACTAATACCTATAACTTTAATTTCCTTAAAATGCTATTAATATTCTTAGTGTGGGTCCATGCAGGATAACCTGCCCAGCAGGCAGTCCCTTTTAAGCTTGGTGTCCAGTTTTTGGGCCTAATATTGCCAGTTCACAAGGCCATCACAATTTCATCCACCAAATTGTGGCCAGTTTATAAAGACAGTCTGTTCAAACTGCCAAACTGAGGGCTGCTCAAAGGACTTTCAAACTCTGTTCACCTCACTTACTCTTCTGGCGCTCTGGAGCCTTTAACAAACTCTCCAGCAGTCCTGTTCTTCTCTCTTTCAACTGACGTTCTCTAGCAGCTTGTCTGCTTTCTTCTTTTTCTTCAACTGATGTCCTCTTACAGTTTGTCTGGTTTCTTAGCCACACCCTTCAACTGAGCAGTTTTAGCCACGCCCCCTCAACAGGGCAGTCCTTAGAACTATGATCTCAGCTGTGCTCTGTCCACTTCAGCAGCTAAAGGGACACCAAGCTTTACGTGTTTCTGGATGCCAAGCTGAACTGCATAATAATCTGATATACCACATGGGTGTGAGTTGCTGGCGCAAACCAAAGTGAGGAGACGGTGTTGGATGCCCTTGGAGCTGGAATTTCATGTGGTTGAGAACAGCCTGACTTGGGTGCTGGGAACTAAACCCAAGTCCTCTGCAAGAGCGGTAAGAGCTCTTAACCACCAAGCCATCACCCCTGCTCCCAGGCCTGGTGATTTAAGATAAAGATGTAGAAATGCTTAGTAACCTAAAGGTCCACATTCAACCTAAAACCACGATTCTCCTTTGTTACTGGGTTTCCTTCCAGCAGGACAGTCTGCCTAAGATTTGGGTAGGTGTCACCTTGTGGCCAGGACTGCTCCATGGGAGAAGAGGGACCAGTCGGGCTCTCTTGAGATGTCCTACTGCCCAACACTAACAAGAGACTATAGCTTCAGGTTTCTCCATAGTAGAAACACTTAGAAGCTCAATTTCTTTCACAAGTTTTGAAAGCATGGTGCAGCCTACCTGTAGTTCCAGCTATTCTGGAGGCTGAGGCTGGAGGATCACTTGAGTGAGTCTGGGACAGTGGTTCTCAACCTTTCTAATGCTGCAACCCTTTAATACAGTTCCTCATGTTGTGGTGACCCCCCCCCCCACCATGAAATTATTTCATTGTTACTTCATAGCTATAATTTTGGTACTGTTATGAATTGTAATGTAAATATCTGATATGCAGGATATCTGATATGTGACCCCCAAGGGGTAGGGTGTATAAATGTTCTGTTTATTTATTTTGTTATTTGATACAGGGTTTCAATGTATAGTTTAAGCTTACCAGGAACTTGTGATCCTCCTGCTCCAAATGTGAGCCACTATGCTGTTCCTTTTCCTTTCCTTACCTTTTCTTTTCATTCTTTAAAAATGTGGCATTGATGGGCCTGCAAAATGGCCAAGCAGGTGGAGACAGTTACATGGAGCCAAATGTCCTGAGTTTAATCCCCAGGACCCACATGGTTTAAGAGGAGAACAAATTCTTCTCATTTCCATGCATGTACCATGGTGTGCATACCAGTCCCCTTCTCAAATAAATAACTTAAATGTAATAAGAACAGGAAGATGTAACATTTGACCAGGGGTGTAGCTTAGTGGTACATTGACTGCCTAGTGGATACAAGGTTCTAGGTTTGATTCCCAGCACCTCAAAACAGCCTGAAAAGAAACCGGCTTGTTCTTTATTTTACTGCCTGTCTTGAGTTTGAGAAGGTTCTGGGAACAAAACTGGGTCTCTACTGGCCTCATTGTCTGGAGGAATAACATATTTCCTTGGCATACTCCATAGCTGACTGTCACTCCCTAATGAATATTTTACTCATGCAGAAGGAAATTTCCTTAACCAGCGTTGCAATCATTAATATCACACTCTGCTAAAGATGGCATTTTAGCAGGACTTTGTAGTTCCCAGTTTCTTTTAGGTCAGTTGTGTCTTTAAGGAGGGCAGGCTCCTTTCCTCTTCTCTGTGTTAGAATGTCTCAGTAATAGAATACAACAATCTTATGCAGCTACCCAGAGGCTTAATCACAATGCAAAAACAACGTTGCTAATCTGGACAATCTACATGGATGACAACTCAGTGAAATAACTATCAATTAACAACATAATTGTCAGTTTAAGTTGCCAACATTAAAATAGGCAATTGTTACTCCAGTGAGGCTTTTGCCATTTTTTTTTTTTTTTTTACTCACTTCCTCTTTGTAGGGCTTGGGTATAGGGCAGGGGCCTGAGTTGAAAAGTTTAAACTGATGACAGGGTTAATTGTTGTTTTAATTGCTTAATTAGCCTCTTTTATTGGTCTTTCAGAACTGAAAATGGTGAGTCTAGTCATCAAATTCCTCCCTAGGTGTGGCAGGTCACCATTGTCTGGGTTTTGAAAATCTTACAGCATCAAATGCTGTGCCAGGTCCATATTGTCTTAAACTGCCGTTGTAGACAGCAGGAAATCCAGTTCTCATCTCCTGTTTTGTCCGTCAGAATCAAGTCAAACAAACAAACAAAGCAGGCTCTATGTGACTTCAGAGTCCACCTTTGCTGAAAGTAACAGAGAAAATTCCTAACTACTGGCTGGGGCAACCGTCTCAGGGTCTCCACGCCAGCTCAGTACGGGCACCCCTCCTTTCGGGCTGCTCTTAGGTGAGCAGGCTGGGAAGGTTGAGGAAAACACAGGAAGAAGGAAAGGTTCAGGGTTCAGTGAGGGAAGGGCACCATGAAAATGCAAAGTGCCAAGGCCACCCTTTGTGTCTGCCTATCTCTCACTTGGTTACTTGGTTGGTGGAACCTAATTTCCTCCTACAGGACTGCCCCAGAGGCCCTTCCTACAGCCTGGACCCCTGCTTCTGTGTGAACCCCGCACACTTCATATTCAAAATAGTGTTCCACTAGCCAGGACCTGAAGCAGTGGAAGAAGCAATAGGAGACACTGTTGAATCTTTGGTGTGGGGCCAGTGGCCTTGCCCAGCCCTGAGTGGCGTCTTTCCGTCTGAAGACAGAGTTTGACCGGACTACTTTTCTCCTTGGGGATATTGTAGTGGAATTTAAAGAAAGCAGGCTGTTTAATCAGCGCCCTGGAAAGGGAGGATGTGAGTTATTGTCAGAATAATCTGGTTCCTTTATTGGGTCTTTAATGTCTTCCTCTTAAAATAATGAGAATAATTCCATCTTTGAGGCTCTAAAAGGATTGAGGGAGCTGACTCAGGTCAAATGCCTGGTACCTTCTCAGCACTCACGGGGTGTGGGGGGCAGTTGATATCCATTCAGAGCTGTTGTTACCGTTTGCCTTTGAAATGTCCCTCACACACAGCTTTTTCTCATCTGGTGATGTTATTTGGGCCAGTGTAGAACTCAGGAGGCAGGTACCACTGTAGAAAGTAAGTATAGGGTGACATATGACAGTTATATATTTCTCTGGTTCCTGCTTTCCTCTCTGATCCCTCATCTCCTTTGGGGTGGACAACCTCACTGTAGGCTCCACCATGCCTCCACTGCCCCTATGGACTAAAGTTGTCTAAAGCTGTGAGCCAAAATAGAGACACTTTTATTTAATCTAAAATTGATACAACTTTTTTGGTTTTTTGGGTTTCAGTGAAAGGGGATTTAAGTTTTTGGTTTTTTTTGTTTTTAACCAAAGAGGTGTCAATTAATATTTCCATTATAAAATTTATTTTCTCGGTCAGCAGGCTGCTATTACTATGAATGACAACCTCACTAAACACCAATTCCTGAATTAAGCTTCTTTGTGCGACTGGGTTTGTCAGGTAACCGTACACCCGCCATCCTTTGTGGTTCCCCATGATCATGACAGCTAACTGTATGTGGTTACCCTCAGCCTCCCAAACACAACCAGCACTCTCTACTATCCCAGTTTAAACAACCATGTTAAATTTGGGGAAGATAGTGGCTCTGCTTTCTGTGCTCATTGAAGAGAGACTCGTTAGGGGCCAAAGAACATGGCTTCGAAGCCGCTGTGCTGCACTGTGCCTTTTTCAATGCTCCCATCACACCGGCCTGATGTGCCTCCCACATCTAGTTTGTGCGCCTAGACATCCTTCTCCAGCCGTGTGGGTGAAGATTGTCACCTCGTGGGTCAACCCTCAAAGGTTACACTCACTGTGGCACCCCCTTTTCCACACCATCTGTCTGACCTGGACCCGTTCCAAACTCCTGGGCTCTGCCAGCAGAATGGCCTTCCTGCTACAGAAGCTTTGTAATCTGCTAATTGACAGGGTAAGGAAAATTTATATTTGGGTTACAGCTGAAAAGTTGGATGTTTCTTTGATGGGGCTTTAAATGCCGACATATGCTGTGTTAGCTTTTGATTTTAGGCATCCCTGTGCACAGTCTCCAGCCCTCCGCTGTGCTCTCTGCCTCATTGAGAGCATTCATCTTTAGGAGAGGAACACCAATATGACCTACCAGGGAATTAGCCTGTACTTAGTTTACTCATTAGCAATGATTTTATTATTAAAATCTCTTTGTAGTAGGAGACAGATGGCAGAGGACTTTGCTTTAGTGAACAAAATGCAGGCTTGGGCATAGCCCGACTCACTGAATGGCTAATATCCTCAGTGCTCACTTGGCCTAATAAGCATCTTTGCACGGACACAGGGCCTGGTTCTACTACATTCAGCACCCAAGGCAAATGCAAAACCGTTGCTTCTTTTTTCCTTCTTTTTTTTTTTTTCTGCACATGGATGGTGGGCAGCGGAGCCCTAGAGAAGGAAGGATCATTACACAGTTCAAGTTGACATGTGTGGCCGTTCTCTTCTTGAAATGCTGCTTGGGAACCTGGTGTGAACGGCCCTTAGTAACCGACCGATCCAGACTCATGTGCTGTGTCCAGAAGCCAGGAGCATGTCTGAGCATGGTGTGGTAACGTGCCTCTGGACTCTGCTGGCTGCTCTCTCTGAGGCAGCCAGCAACCTGCAGTAGAGCAATGAAGGAAAGATGAGAATGGAAGAGGATTTCCTCCGTACCTTGGAAAACTTCAAAGTCGTTCCCAATCTGGTTCTGATGATCCATGTCTCAGCGCATAGCATACATAAAGGTCTGAAATCTGCACGCTGATCGGAAATAGTTTTTGGAAAGACTTAATCCCATGAGCCAAATGATCACTACCAACAGCGATCAGGGAAAAACCAAAGTCCATGGCAAACTCTAATTTGGCAAATGCATAAAAGGTTCAAAAGAGCAGAGGTCTCATTTACATTCCTCACTCTTATATGGGATTTTCTTCTGTATTAGTAATTAAAGAGTGCAGGCTATGGAGCGCAACTATATCACATAATAGCCATTGGGAACACACTAACAACTTCCTTGAAGTAACGCACACTACGGTGTTTATGGTTCAGTGTCTCATGGACTCTCTTTGATCTAAATTAGGATTCATTGGCAAACTCACAATAGGCTCCACATGTACCCCTCTCAACCTCTTTCTTTTAATCATGGAAATTAGAGATGGAAAATATCCTTTTAGTCACTTAGTCCATTTCCCTGCCAGGGTGAAATTGCTGCCTGCGATTCGGGGGATTCGGGGGTAGTGCCCAGTCCAGCTTAAACCTGGTGTCTCCTGGGATGCGAAGACTCTTGGTTTTATCATTTTCTTCTTTCCCTTAAAGTTCAGAGGGGAAAGGTTCTTCCCCTCCTTGTGGATTGGAGATAGTGATGATGAAGTGGTCAAGTGTGTTTGCCTGGGGTTGGCTTTCTGGAAACCATTCCTTTGCTGCCTTAGTTTCACTAGTCATCGCCTGAACAGACGAAAGCAGCCCAGTCTCCAACTTATCTCCTCAGCTTGATTGAATGATCTAGATTCCTGAACTTCCCTGTGAACTTGAGCTAGCAAGCACTCGAGGCTCAGTGAAGGGGGTTGAGGCTGGGAGGGGAGAGGCTGCTTATTTAAGCTCCATGGTGAATTAGTTATTAACTGCACAGCCCTGACGGAAACAGTAGGTTACTGGTGGAGTGTAAGCTAGTGATGGGGTTGCTGCCTGGCTTGTGAGTGGCCTGCCGCAATCATTTTTGTACTTTGAACACTTGGCAACTGAAAGATAGGAAGCATGTGTCATTGCACAATGAATTGCTTCTTTGACTCACGTTCACCAAATGAAAGAAGATTGTCCCTCAGCAGCTGTGGAGGTCAATTCTGTGGGAATGTCACAAAATCCACTGAGCATGTCTGCAGCAGGGCTCTCTTCGGTACCTGAGATTGCTGAAGTGGGTAATGATCCTCTGTGAGATTTGTGTTTTGGGTTTGTTTGAGAAGTTGTGCTAAAATCTGCTAAGCAGACACTTCAGATTCTGGTCCAGATGTGTAGATTATGATAACTCCACTTACAGATGGATGCCTTCCCTCAAAAGTTTACCATTGGCTTCAGTAAACAGCTGATTTCCCACAAGCTTTTGAAGGGGAGGGGGATTCAGGATGGCAAACCCTGGTGTGACTAAGGGTGGGGCTTATTTATTTACTGTAGAAAGCCACAGCATGTTCTGTTACAGAATTATGACCAAGCACAAGGTTTCTGTAACATACATTTTCCTAAAATAATTCTGATTGTAAGCACCCCAAAGGTGATGGGAGATAATGAGCCTTTGAATGCATTAAAAGACAGAACAAAGCAGGGCATGGTTGCTCACACCTTTAATCTCAGCACTCGGGAGGTAGAGGGAGGCAGATCTCTGTGAGTTCAAGGCCAGCCTGGTCTACAAAGTGAATCCAGGACAGCCAGGGATACACCGAGAAACACTGTCTTGAAAAAAAAAAAAATCAAAAGAAGAAGAGCCAAACCAAAATAAATCCACAAACCTCTAAGAAAACCCCAACAATATCAAGGGTTGGGGAAATGAAAGTAAGAAATTCATCTTTTGAAAGTAAGAAGGTTGATGAACTTCTTACTTTCAAAGCATGGAGACCTGAATTCAATCCCCAGCACCCAGGTAGAAGCTAGGTGTGCTGGTACACACTTATAATTCCAGTGCTGGGGAGGTGGAAGCAGGAGGACTTCCAGGGTTTGCTGGCCACACAGTCTAGTTGAAGTGACTATCTCCAGGTTCAGGAAGACCCCCCTATCTCAGAAAATAAAGTGGAGGGTTGGCCAGATGCACAGCACTTACTTACTGCCACACCTACCAACCTCAGTCCCATCCCTGGGACCCACGTGGTGATAGATTACTGACTCCCACAAGTCCTCTGGTTTTCCACATACATGTGGTCACATGTGCACCCCCACAATCATACGACTGTACTGGTTAGTTTTTTTGTCAACTTGACTCAGCTAGAGTCACCTGGGAACCACGACTGAAGAATTACCTAGCCCAAACTGGCCCATGTCCATGCCTTGAGGCATTTCTTGATTGCTAGTTGATGGGTGAGGGCCCAGCAATGGGCAATGCCATCCTTAAGCAGGTGGGCCAGGGCCGTGGAAGAAAAGTCACTGAGCAAGCCAGGAAGAGGAAGCCAGCAAGCAGCTTTCATCCAGGGTCGGTTGCTTCAGTTCCTGCCTCCAGGTTCCTGCTTGAATTCCTGCATTGGCTTCACCTCACGATGGGCTGTACGATGAAATAAAATAACCCCCATCCCTAGTTGGTTTTGGTTAGTGTTTTATCTGCGCAACAGAGATACCAACTAGAACATCCCCCTCCAAAATGAACACATAATTAAATGTACTTAGAAATAACAACGAGGTGATGAGCAGCTGAAGATACGTGACATCAGTCTCCAACGTCCACGTGAACACGCATTCAAGGGAACCCCCCCACATGAACACCCATGAACAGGTAACACACACACAGACACAATCAAAGCCAGCTAGAATTAGAATCTACTGATACATTTCTGATATTGGATCCTGTCCTTATTAGCCAAGAACTCAACTGTCAGAGCTGAGCTGGCACAGACTACCTGCTGTAACAACTGTTCATAGCTTTTAGTGCCTGGGTTCTCCATCTGCCTGAATGTGGAGCGGCTGTGGTATAGACCACGCCTGTGGGGTAGGAGTCGGGGTCTTTAAGGTCCAGTGTGAGGTCACAGGGCTGAGTGTCACATTCTAAAAAGAGGCTTCTGTCCCAGGTAATTTCATGGAGCTTCCAGACTAAGCCCAGAAGACCTTTTTCTACATCTCATCTCTACACAATAAAACTGAAGGGGCTCTAGTAGGCCGGAGAATGACAAACATGGGTCTGGTAGGCCTTGCTCTTTTTTCCCATTCCCTCTGCCTTGCTAAAACAAAACAAACAAAACACGTTAGATTACATTCCTAAAGTTAGACACCAAGGTCTGTTCCCTTGGCTGCTTCCTCCTCCCCAGGCTGACTACCAAGGTCCAGCTTTCAAGGTATTGAAGTCCAGCAACCCCCCTTTGGCTCTCCTAATTAACATGCCCAATTAAAATTAAACACTTCATCCTTACATGGGTTTCCCCTTTTACCTTTATAAACTGCCATTTTCCTACGGGACGTGTCTGTCTCCTCTCTATCCAGAGAGAGTCCTTAGTCCCTCTGGGACAAAAATCCCTTTCCACTCTTCGACTCCTCCCTCAACCTCTATCTCCTGTCTTTGTTTCTTACTCCCTGTCCTTTGTCTCTCTGGGGCAAATAAATCTTTCTGCTGAGAACTTGGCGTTGGTGTGTCTTGTCCGATATCCATCCTTTCAAAAACAGTGTGTTGTCAGTGTCGTGAGTCACTGCTCTTCACTGACCTTAATTAACCCTGACTTGGTAGATACTTAATGTCTTCTGAAAGTCTAACTCTTGTTTTTGGTTGATAACCAATGCTAGCTCACACTTACTCTCCTGAATGTGTCGTTAGGTGTTGGGCAACACAGGTGCCTGGAAGGACCCCTAAGTTCACAGATTCCTAAATTAGTAATTGGCTAAGTTAAGTAGAAGGCTAGAGGAAGAAAGATGCCCCGCCTAGCTCCCCGGAGCCCTGCTTGCAGCAAGCAGGAACTTGTTCTTTCATTCCGGCCTTTACTGAGAGCTCAGCCAAAAGCGTGTGATTAGTATTCATCAAAATAAATGCGAGGGTGGGGGAAAACCATGAGTCAGAAGGTCCAGGCGGAGATGCAGACACACACCGTACAGGGAGGTGAATCCCAGAGCGGTGTGTACAGCAAGAAATGAGGGCTGGAAGAGTGTGTCTGTGTGTGTCAGTGTTCAAAACTTCAGTTCTGTTTAATTTTTCCAGCGAGCAGTCTGAGAGCGTTGTCGTGCCACGTGGATAGTTAGTCACATGACTCACGCTGCTGGCCAACAAACTTGCGGAGGCCACGGGGCCGCGGGCACTCAGGACAGGCGCTGCACAGCACGGAGGCCCGCCGGGCCCCAAGCTGCTCTGGCTGCCTTCGAGGTATCTTACATTCCATGAGGGTCCAGTTCCGTGGATCTCTGGCTCAGGTCCTTCAGTTTAAGCGTATCCTCAGGAAGGCGGGGAGCAGCTGAGCAGCGCTCCTGCCAAGAGGTTGCTCGTGCTATTCGTATTCAGTATTATCTTCAGGCAGAGGCAGAGGCAAAGCCGGTCCTCCTCAGAGGAACCCTGGACTGTGCCTGTTTGTACCTCTACCTGGAGCTTCTGACTCATGCTTTTCCCCAATCCTCGCGTTTATTTTGATGAAGTAAATAAACATTAGCTTTTGGCCGCGATCTCCGTAAATAAAGGTCTGCGCTGTGGCTCAGCGGTGGCCTGTTTGCCCGACATCTGTGAGGCTCTGAGCTGGACCTCTAGCGCCGAAAAACTAGCAACTGCAACAAAACCCCAAAATTATGAGATAAATTCGGCGGTACGATCTAATTCTGTCTGAATGTGGCTATGAGAAATTCCTAGGAGATACTTTGAACAGGGATTTTGTTCCTTTATGTGCTAAGGCTGAACCTTGACTCTGTGGGGTGTGCTTTAAAACAAGAGATAGTTGAGGAACATAGATACAATTGATAAATCAGTGTATGTCCCTAGGGGATTGTGCTTAAAATGATGAAAGTTTTTTTTTTTAAGTTTTGAGACCCCCTGATAAAAATATAAAGACAGACACTATATTTAAATTCCAAGTTTGGCCCGGGTTTGGTGGCTCGCGCCTTTAATCCCAGTACTCGGGAGGCAGAGACAGTCGGATCTCTGAGTTTGAGGTCAGCCTGGTCTTCAAAGGGAGTTCCAGGACAGCCAGGGCTACACAGCGAAATCCTGTCTCCAAAAACAAAAAACAAAACAAACAAACAAACAAACAAAAATTAGTGTGTGAATTTGTGAGTGTGTGTGTGTGTCAGTGTGTGAGTGTGTGTGTGTGTGTGTGTGTGTGTGTGTGTGTGTGTGTGGGTGTGGTGGGGACAGAGTGTGGAGGTCAGAGGATGACATTCAGTTGATTCTCTCTTTCCACCATCTCGGTCATAGGGATAGAACTCAGGTCATTAGCCTTCACAGCAAGTGTCCTTACCTGCTGAGCCATCTTGGTAGCACCTCCAAACAGTTTTTTAAAAAATGAAAGGGATGGAGGAAAGGAGGGAGAAACAGATGTGAGAGACTTACCTCTCATGTTCAGAAACTATGAGCATACTGTGTTTTCAAGAAAAGGAAAGCTTATCTTATGAAAGGAAAAAAGAAATTATGTGTTCTGCTGGTGTGGACCAGGGCATTGGATGGGGCCAGGCCCCCCAGCTTTTCACAGTGGTATGTACTGTAGTTTAGAGTGATTGCTTCACAAAGATCCTGGGAGTTGACCAGTGTGGGCTGCCATTACTCTAAGTGCTTTGCCAGTAATTAGCATCTTTGCTTTTTGGTAAATTTTACATCCACATGGCTGAGTTTTCACTGTTACCCCATAATGAGTGACACATGTGAGGTACTTGGCTTAAAGTTCCATCCAGGGTCCCTTATCCTTCTACCTGATATAAATACTGTCACTGCATCCTGTTCTTTTTCTCTAGTCTGATGTCTCTAAATGTGTGACAAATTGTTACCATAGTATTGCATAAAAAGTATATCAGTTCATATATTTCCTTGTAACTTTTTGATTTCAGGTTCTTTTCCCTTATTTTGAATATTGAAGCTTGCTATGTAGCCCAGGCTGGCTTCAGATTTTCTTGGTAGCCCAGGCTGGCCCTGAATTTAAGATCTTGCTGCTTCTACCTCCCAAGTGCTGGAATCCTAAGCCTGTACCACCATGATTAGCCTTTACACAATTTCTTGATTTAGGCCGTGGAAGTGGCAGATTTATGATTTGTCTTTGCTGTGTTCTCCTGCTATTCCTACTTGGTCCAGTCTCTCACCTTCCTGTGAGCATCCTTCCTTCTTTCCCTCCCAAAGTCCTCCTTCCCTGCCCACTTGATGGCCTTTGTCTGAAGCTATGGAAACTAAGAGTTTCTTGCCTGGAATTATTTACTCCTGCTGGTTAGATTTTGGGCAAGTTTTTCCATATATGGGAAATTTGAGATAAATTTGGATAATATTTTAGGAACCTCCCCCAACCACCTGTTACCACTATACCCCTCAGCTTCCTTCTGGGAAGGGATGGTTTGCACCAGCCTCCACTCAGGGCCCCAGATGGGCTCTGGTAGAGGAGAGGGAAGGTATGTCTTCAGGGATCAGTTACATGGGCTTGCTCCTATGGTCTGGTAGAGGCTTCTGGAACCTCATTAAGGACAGGTTAAGGAAGGTGCCAAAGAGCTTTAAAAAAAAAAACATTTAAATCTCCTAAACCATAAAAACTTTATGCTCTGTATCCACAGCAGAGTAATCCACATTGCCAAGCTACACACTAACATTACTGCATTGGCTAGCTGAATGTGGAAATCTGTACATGCTGTTGGCACATGACCACAGCCCAAAGCCCCTTACCATGCGTGTTTGGTCCCTGCTCCTCTGGACTCTGTGGGAAACATCCTTCCTTTCTTCAACACCTTAAGAGTGGAACCTAGGTCAGCCTGGATGGCAAGGCTGATGTTTCACATGTGCTACACTGCTATAGGTCCTCAAGCCTCCTTTAGTCTTGCCTCTTGAAGTCTCTTTGCTCTCCACCTGGTATCTTTGGCCCATCTAGAGCCTTTGAATCCTGAAGTGATAAGTACTTATCTGCCACTCACAGAAGTGATCTGGGATCAGTTAACTAAACTTACCCTAATCACCCACTGCAAAATAGCGTTGCTGTATAAAGTTAAATAAGAAAATGGCCAAGGTTGGCACCACTGTCCAGCTGACAAACAACATTCTTTTTTTTTGCTTTTGTTTTTGTTTTTTGTTTTTTTGGTTTTTTTTGAGACAGGGTTTCTCTATGTAACAGACCTGGCTCTCTTGGACTCTTTGAGCAGGCTGGCCTCGAACTCACTGAGATTCGCCTGCTTCTGCCTCGGGAATACTGGGATTAAAGGCGTGCGCCACCACGCACAGCTGACAAACACCATTCTAAAGAAAAGTATGTGGCTTATAAAGGGTCCTGAGTCTTGTGGGCTAGCACTGCTTGACCGAATACTTTTCTTTCAGCTCATTAGCTTCTCTCTACTGAAAACTCAGGTTGCTGCCCCCACACCCAGTTTTTTTTTTTTTTTGGCTCAGGAGTAGGGCAGCGGCTGAGAAGTTCCACCACACAGGATATTTTATTGCTGCTGCTGGTTCAAGGACCATGAGCTGAGAGCCACTGCCTTAAAACATTGCTACTTCCTACCACCTCCGACCATTCCCCAAATTTTATTTATTAAAAAATAAAATTTGCTGAGTACCACCTGAGTTACCACCTTGAGTTACCTGCTGAGTCAACCCTTCTAGGGTCGGGACCTGGATACAGCTTTGTCAGCTTGCATGGTGCTCAACCTCAGGGCCATTTGGAAAGGATCTCAGAATAATACAAGCTAAAACAGAGCCCCACGAGCCTGTGTTCGAGTAACAAATACTTTAGTTCAGAATCAGTAATGGTTTAGCTGATAATTGAGGGAAAGAAAGTGAAGACAGACTTAAAAATGTTCTTTTGACTGAATTTTTTTTTCTCATTACAGAGGGCTTTCCCCTCTTTTCGACCCAAACTTAGCCTTTAGGACATTAATACTGGCTCCTTGCTTGGATAGTGAGAAGTGAAACTTTAAACATCTCAGTGGGCTTTGTTTCAGGTTCCTTGGATTGGACAACACGTTTATTCCATAAAGCAGGTAAGATGAGCAGGCTGAGAAAAGCAGAAATTGAGAATAAAAAAAAATGGATTGGTCATTTCCCTGATTCCTTCTCCTTCCTTCCCTCCTTTTTTCCCCTCCCTCTCCTATTTTCCCTTAAGGCCACTCAACAGCTCAGTTTTGGTTGGTTGGTTTGATAATATGGAACCTTAGCATGAGTGGCCTTAAAAGCATGACCTGTGGTCTAGTGTGTTGGGCCCTAGTACACAAGAGCTCAGTCCAAATCAGTGACTCCTGAACTTGTTAGATGACAAACCAGGATCATAGAGCTTGCTCTTTTAAAATATATAGGTGATCTCAGCTTATTTCTAACCCTATGAAATAGATTATTTGGGGCTTGGGGTAGAATATAAATTTAAAATTATAAATACAGACAAGTCAGTATTTTCTGGTTTTAAAAAGTGCATGATCTTGGCTGGATGGGATGGCTCACACCTTTAATCCTAGTACTCGGAAGGCAGAGGCAGGAGGATCTCTGTGAGTTCGAGACCAGCCTGGTCTACAAATTGGGTTCAGGACAGCCAGGGCTCTGTTACACAGAGAATCCCTGTCTCAAAAAAACAAAAAACAAACAAACAAAAAAAAGCATGCTTTTATTGATCAGTGTTCCAACTATGTGGGTTTGTCTCTTGCCCCTTTCTCCAACCAAGCTGATTATTGATGTAGAGAGATGGTTGTTTGATGGGGTGGTGTTAAGCATTCTAAATGTTAATTGGTCCTGTTTGCTGTCTGTTACTTAACTGACTCTGATTGGTTAAATAAATGCTGAGACCTGGAGATTGGGCAAAGACAGAGGTAGGCAGGACTAAGGTTCGAAGGCTTTTAGAGAGATACAGAGCATCTTGGGAAGAGGTCGCCGGAGAGAAGCCAGGAACAAACAAGGAAGACACACCATGGGGTAGATTAAAGAAGATCCTTCCACATGGCCTGGAACATCGGCTTAGTGTGGAGAATAATAGTCCAAAGGGACATATGTATATGTGGGGTTATATTTGGGTAATAGAATTATGAGCTAGCTTAGATGGGCTAGGATTGCACAACCCAGGCCTAGGCTTGTTAAGATCCACCCGGTGTCTATGTGCATTCATTTATAATGGCCGGTTAAGGATTTACATCGCCGACCAATTAAAGATAATATAAATATGGGTAAATAGTTTAATTTTTTTCTACAGTTGTTTTTGTTTGTTTGTTTGTTTGTTTTGAGACAGGGTTTCTCTGGTTAACTCTGGCTGTCCTGGATTCTCTTTGTAGTCCAGGCTGACCTGGAACCTGCAGAGATCCACCTGCCTCTGCCTCCTGAGTGCTGGAATTAAAGGCGTGTGCCATACTCCTGAAGAGAGATGGTAAGTGTAGTGGCAAATTTTATGTCAAGTTGACATAAGGTAGAGTCATCTGAGAGAAGGAAACTTCAGTTGAGGAAATGCTTCCATAAGATCAAGCAGTAGGCAGGTAAGCCTATAGTACATTTTCTTAATTAGTGATTGATGGGGGAGGGCCCAGCCCATTGTGAGTGATGCCACCCCTGGGCTGGTGGTCCTGGGTTCTATAAGAAAGCAGACTGAACAATCTATGGAGAGCAAGCCAGTAAGCAGCACTCCTCCATGGCTTGCTTCTACATCAGCTCCTGCCTCCAGGTTCTTGCCCTGTTTGAGTTCCTGTCCTGACTTTCTTTGATGATGGACTATGATGTGCAAATCATCAATGCCTTGACAAACTAACCCTTTCCTCCCATACTTACTTTTGGTCATGGGGTTTCATCATGGCAATAGAAACCCTAACTAAGGGAGTTTTGTACATCTGTTGGGTACTATAGGTCTAGTGACTGTTAGTCACCAGTCCATGTGGTCAAAAGAAGCAGAAGGTGGGGAACAGGGTTCAGATGGCTGTGAGCCATCTGATTAGCAACAACCCAGAACCAACTGTAGAGAGGCAGATCAACTTTACTGGGATGAACCAATGCTATATAGAACTTGGGGAATGGGTGGAGGTTTCCGTAAATCACTGGCTGGAGCTAGGAGTGTCAGGGATGCTTCATTTGCATTTGGCAGCATGGTCCTATCATAAAGAGGATGCAGTACCTAATTATCCTATGGGCTGTGGGGAATGTGGGGGGTGGGGAGAATGTTAGCAGGAAACTGTGTCTAAGGTTGCACTCCAGATATGGTTAGAGGCATTCTGGGAATCCCAGGTGCTGCTGAACTGGTTCTTATCAGGAGAAGTGTAGTTAAGCCTGTAACTTTGTATGTGACATTCCTCAGGTAGAGAGTGTGGAGATTGGGTTCCCCAGATCAGGCAGAGAGGAGGGAGCCCTGCTGGGAAAGGGAGTCCACCATTTAGGGCTATCTTCAGGGCTTTAAACTTGTCAGACTACAGCCTTAATAGTGGAGTCTAACAGATGTTCAGTGTATCAAGGGAGAGGGAGTATACATGATCTTTAACTCTGAAGGTCACCTGTTCACGGCCCTGCCTATCTTGTTGTAATTACCCTCTTGTCTTGGAACTACAAGAATTTTTCTCATGAGGTGGGAAATTTTATACCAGGTTGCCAGTGAAGCCACTTAGAATATCAGACAGATGCTTCTGAGTCCTGAAGGAAGGAATTTGATAGGCTGAGTAAGAGGTGGGGAGTTGTATGTACTGGGAGATGTCTATGGATTTTCCTGGGTTCAGGTTGCTTGTAATAGAACATATTCTGCTCTTTGATGTCTGACAGAGGTACAATGCAGTTCTTGGATCAAGTTTTGGGGTGCTTGGCCATCTCCAGTCCCTACCTCCATCCCTATGTCCAACACAGCACAGTGTGTTAATGACATCCTGGGTCAGTCTTGCTCTATATATTGATCTCAGATCCACAAGACAATTTGATATAAAAGTAACTGACAAGGTTGAGCCCAAATCTGCTACTTTTACTCTCAAGTCTGACAAAGACCTTCCTTCCCCAGTGTCTGAAAATGTCATTCTGTGTGTAAGGGCATTCTACTCAACCTCTCAACCCACACAAGTATTTATTCAGACTCTACCATGCTAGGCATGGTGCTGGGTACTGTTGGACAGACAAACTCACAGATATTTTAGAATCAAATTGTAACATCAGGCAGCCTTTAATTAAGATTAAAGTACTGATGTTACAAGTAAGAATCAGAGCTCAAGGTGGCTGTGTTGGAATAGAGGCTACATGGATGGCGGCAGTCTTGGAGCCGGAGCCTAGGCTGAGGAGAAGCTCTGTGGATGGACTGAACCTGAAAAGTCATGTGTTCAACTGTGTAAGACTCCACATGACACAATAGTAGGAAGTGTGGCCATTACTATGAGTTGAAGGAAATGGAAACCTGGAGAAGGAAAATTCTAGTGACTTGTTGGATGTTGTGGTCTTTTACAAGCTGGAGGAACAGATGCTGTGGGAGGATGCTAGAGAAATGGAGAAGGAACAAGCAGAAGGGTCGAGTTTGATTCTGTGCCTCCATTAAGACATTGCATTTCACACTAGTTATCAAGAACAGATGTTGGTATGAGTCAAGTTGATTTGATGTAAAAACACTATGTCTTACTTAAGTGCACTGACTTCTTACGGTTTCCAGGCAAGTGGCAATTTTAGTGTCTATGGCTTTGTGTGTGTGTGTGTGTGTGTGTGTTTGTGTGTGTGTGTGTGTGTGTGTGTGTGTGTGTGTGTGTGTGTGTGT
>CAJQZJ010032684.1:1636435-1680663 GCA_907164525.1 Lophiomys imhausi
GTGTGTGTGTGTGTGTGTGTGTGTGTGTGTGTGTGTGTGTGTGTGTGCTGCATGGGTATAGAAATCTTGCCTAAGAAATACATTATATGAAGTCTCCTTTTCCTCTCATAAAACTTAAGGATGAAGTGTATGAAGGAAGACAACACAGGGAAGGGTTTTAAAAGAAGTGGTAATAAATCCAGGTTATCTGCCCAGCTGGGTACATTCATTGGCCTGACTCCAAAACATTATAAAGGGACAGGTGGCAAATTCACCTTTTGCACCTCAGAGTTCATCAAAATCCAAATCTTTTTCAATTCTTTTTATATTGGCCTTAAAATGTTACTTGGCTGAAATTATCTTACCCTTGGTAGCAAAGAATCTCTCACTATCTACAGATGGATTGATCAACTTGACATTCATGGTTTTCAATAGTTGGTAACTGCCTCCCACCCTGTTTCTAGAACACAGGTCTTATAGTGATTTATAGGTGAGAATGATTTAAGGCTCAATTACCCTCCTTTTAACAGCCAGTGCAGTGTTCTCACTTGGAATTGTACAGCATTGCCCATCCGGCTCCCCATGCTTCAAGTAATTTTCCTCTCCATTTTTATCCACTGACATATTCCTTGACTTTAAGGCTCACCTTGGAAGAAAAATGAACATTTATTGAGGCTTCATGTATGGTGGATACTACATCAGCCTTGGACATTAGTTGTCTATGGAAAATAATAACTCGGCCGTTGAAGGAGGGATTATTTTAGCTTCTGCCCACTATCTCCTTTTTCAGTGAAGAGACCAAGGCTGGGAGAAGGTAAGGGACTTGGCCATCAGTACATGTGGTAGACATCAATCAAGGTAACTATAGGGGCCTCTGTGATTTCCCCTGGGTACCCCAAAAGTAGACATTTGACTCTTGACAGGCCGGTTGAGTAGTTGCTTAGGGAATCTCTAACAAGAACAGGGAAAAAAAAAAAAAGAATCTTCTCCCCCTTGGTCAAGTTGAAGAACAGAGATGAGCTCATGGTTTCACTGTGGATTAAGGCAGTCCAGGGAAAATAAAAGAAAATCATGGAAAGATGCAGAGGAAATGGAAGGGAGAAGTGAAAAGAAAGAGGCTGGGAGGGGAGAAAGAAAGGGATGAGGAGAGGAGAGCACAGGGTGGGATTTTGAGTCTCTGATGTCTGGTGGTGTCATGCTCTTCTCAGTGGGTATGTGAGCCTTCCATGGGGTACCCCCCCCCATTTACAAAAAAAAATCACAAGCTAGTTTGAGTTGGATTTCTATCTTATAATCAGGAACCTTGGTTTTCCTAGAGAGTAGGATGGAACTTCCAGAACACATGCTTTCTCTGTATGACATGGGTGGAGTTTGTCCTCCACTGAGTGTGGTTGGCAATCCTAGTCAATGCACTTGGGCATCTTGCCTTCTTCTTACATTTGCGATGACAAGAAAGAGAGCCAAGCATTTGACAGTACAGAAGTGACTTCAAGTCTCTTATTACAGTGATTGTTGTTTACTGTTCATTGTGTTTCCTGGGTGTACAAAACAGTAACTTGGACTTTTTATATGTGATTGGAGTAAGTGTCAATGCATGACATTTTAAAGACTGAATCTCAATGAAGTATTGTGAGAAAATGTGGAATTAAAATTCCTCCTTCTATCCTTCCTTCCTTCATTCTTTCCTTTCTGAGTAAACAAACTGGTTGCAACAAAACTATCCTAGTTAGGAGACTATGCTCAAGGCCACATTTGATTAAAAGAAAGAAAAACAAACAGAAAGTGTTTTGAAAGAATTAAAACTGTACAGAGGAATGAGTGAAAATCTCAGTAGTGAGCATGGATGTCTGCCTGTGTTGTGATGCCTCTTGTTCCCAAGGGCCCGGGGAATAGAACATGAAAGGCAGAGTTCCTCACCAGAAACAGCTGTCCATTTATCTGAACATCAGGGCAGCTGAGAAGCTGATTCAGCAGATGGACCCAGCAGTTGGAAGGTGAGACTAAACCGAACCAACGAGATCAGGGGCTGGAGGGATAGATGGCTCAGTGATTAAGAACAGCACTGGCTGCCCTTTCAGAAGACCCAGGTTTGAGTCTCAGCGCTCTTTTGGATGCCCACAACTGTTTGTAAGTCCAGTTCCAGGGGATCCGATGCTGTCTTATAGCCTCCCCGGGCACTGCACACATGAGGTGCCAGACACATGCAGAAAAAAACAAAAACAAAAACAACTCCCCCCCCACAAAATAAATCAATCTAAAAGAAACAAAACAAAACCCCCAAACAGCAGCTCCCTCCTGGTCCTGACCCACCCTCACTCTGTGAGGGCGAATGACAAAGCAAGACTAGCAAGTGTGGCTTCCTTAGGCAGCTCAGACAAGGTGTGTCTTATGGAAAAGGCAGGGAGACTTGGTTAGCACCCCCACTTCTCTGGGTGGGGTCGGGGAGGACTTAGCTAGCACCCTGCTCTGCTGAATCATGGCCAGTGGAGAAACGGCTCTGATTATTTTCCATGACTGAGTTGTCTCTGTCATCTGTTTTTAATTAAAAAAGAAAATATTGTTTTTCTTTCATCTCCATAAAAACTCTTGTTCCTAGGCATGAGTTCAAATCTAAAAATAACAGGAGAAGGCAGTTTAAATTGCAGACACTGAAACCCTGGGAAATGCGAGGTGGAGTGGGTAAGGTTTAGCTGGGGCTGGGTGTGGGGGGTTCTGCTTGGGGACTGATGGCATACAGCTTATCCTTGTATGTAACCCAGAGTGAATTTGAGATCCCAACTTCTGGCCATCAGTGGACAGTGGGTGAGTGGGGGGAGAAAATACAGAAATGTGAACATTTGCTCAGGAACAGCGGTAAGAGTATGTACTGTCTCGGTGTGTCCTGAGGTAGGTCTTGGATGTATTGGCAGTTAGTATTTGGAGAGAGGTGGTCCTTGAACTTCTTTCCCGGTAGGAAGGGCCTTGCAGCACATCCTGGTGGGCTGAGACTTATCAGCAATTGTCTTCTAAGATGTCCATGAAGGTGTTTGAAAGAGCAGGAGAGAGCTGCTGAGATGGTTGGAGAGACTGCTGGAGATGGTGTGTTTTGATCAGGCATCCTTCAGGACTTTTGACCTGTGTGACTAAATCTGTGTGACCATCTCCGAGATGGGAGATCAGGCCTACAGGCTGATGCACAGAACGCTCTGCTTCTGTGTAGCTAAGAAGCAGAACCAGATGAACCCACTAGATTGGTTGGGAAACTGCCAAAGCAAACAGCCCCAACTCGGTGCTTTCACACGGCCATTACCCGGTCCTGTGTCATGCTCCACATGTGGCAGGCTCTGCTTCATGCGGTCACCTGGAAACACACCTCCACAGAGCCCCCTGGGTCCAGCTGCTGCGCAATCTAGGGGTTTTGATCACCCTGGATTTCACTTGTGCTCCTTTCTGTTCCCTCTTGGAAATGACTCCCTTCCCTGCACAGCCCACTGGCCAGAAGACATTACACCGGAAGACAGGGCATGGCTTTGTCCAGCGTCCCAGGGCTATGTCTTGCAGTCTTCCTTGTGACCCAGGTCAGCCAGGGTCACAATGTGCAGCAATGTCAGAAGGATGGATGGGAAAAGGAGGGTGAGCACATCCTGATATGTAGAAGAAATGCAGGATAAGGAAGCAAGAGGATGTATATGTACAAATCTGTCTCTGGGTGTCGCAGGGCCGCTGTGGGCAGATCCCTGTCCTGAGTCCACGTGGGCTGTGCTGTACAGCAGCTGAAGCCCAGAGCCCCTCACGCTGCTGTGGAGCTGGGCAAGAGTCTACCATCTCCCGTGGAAAGCACACACATACTTCTCTAACTCTGTCCTTTTCTATACAAGGAGAGGAAGGAGACGATAGTTGAGAAACATCTTCCTCAGCTATATAGTTTTTGTTTTGTTTTGTTTTGTTTTGTTTGGGACAGGGTTTCTCACTCTGTAGACCAGGCTGACCTTGAACTCACAGAGATCCACCTGCCTCTGCCTCCGGAGTACTGGGATTAAAGGCATGTACCACCATGCCCCGCAGCTATATAGAATTTTAAAGACTGGGCATTTCCAGTTAAGATGTGGGTCTGAGCACTGTTTGGTATAGGTCTTGGTGTTTCTCTTACATAAATCTCCAAGTTACCTCAGGTTAATCAGGGACAAATATTCAAGAACTGCCTTTTTCTTTTCTTTCTTTCTTTCTTTCCTTCTTTCTTTCTTTCTTTCTTTCTTTCTTTCTTTCTTTTCTTTCTTTCTTTCTTTTTCTTTTTTTTTTTTTGAGACAGCATTTCTTTATGTTTCTATCCATGGCTTCTTGAACTCACTCTGTAAACCAGGCTGGCTTTCAACTCACAGAGATCCGCCTGCCTCTGCCTCCTGAGTGCTGGGATTAAAGGCGTGCGCCACCACACCTGGCTCAAGAACTGCTTTTCAAAATGAGTGCTATCATTAGTAAGGACAAGAGCCCAGTGTGATGGTTGCTTATCTGTAATCTCAACACTTGGAGTCTGAAATAGGAGGATTGTGAGTTTGTGGTCAGTCTGGGCTACACAACAAATTCTAGGACAGCCTGGGCTACACAGTGAATCTCAACAGCCAGCCAGACAGATAGACAGTCAGATCCAACAAAAACAGTTCAGACAAAATGTGTGTACCAAGGCACTTTGGGCTGGCTCTTGTCCAAACAGATATTTCTCACTGAAGTTGTTGGCAAGTGGTACCCTGAAGAACTGACTCATTAAAAATAATATTTGATAAAGGAGAGGTACATTTTGCAGTTGTTGATTTTGAAGCATTAGGTGTCATCTCTTGGTTAACTGAACAAGCTCCAGTTCAAATGGGAGAACAGTCAGTAAGGTGAGTGAAATTATTCCCACCACGAGGGCTTCCTATAGCATAAAAGGTGTGGTTGCAGGGCTGGGGATGCCTTGCTGAAGAAGCAAGAAGAGACCACAGCTATTCCAGAGCAGCTCATGACCACTGAGGTAACTGCAGAACTCCAAAAGCTCTTTTTGAGCAAAAATGAGATCACTAAAATAAAAAATAAACAAAATGGTAAAAAAAAACCCCACACAAATAAATATAACTATTAAAATAGCACAGTCATCTCAAGAGTTCACTGACAGGCTACAAACTGGCCATTTGGAAGATGAGATGAATCAGTGGTGTGTGTGTTTGTGGAAGGGTCAGGAGTCCAGGAGAGCAGGATTCCTCTGGTGGTTGCCTTGATAGACATGCCTGAAAGCTCAAGTAGTGAATTTACAGTGTATAGGATACTTGTCCATGTGCATGCATTCATACCTGTGTGTGTGCTCACATCTAAGTGAATACAAGCAAAGAAGACTTGTTTTCAGGAAAAAACTAAGTTACCTGGGGTTAAGTTACATGGAGTATGGATTACATATTCATAGGAAGTCAGACATGGCACGCTGTGTACCAAGAACTTTCCTGGAGGAAGAAGCTGAACATAAGAGCAGAGACTATTTCTACTAAGTAGAACTACCGAGAGAAATGAGGATCCCGCACACAATTTCCCCAGACTATAGTGATGTGGCAGAGGTAAGCTCATGGTATTCTTGGCTGTGTTTTCCTAGGTAAAGGGCTTTTCTGGTGTCATCAATGCGATTTCTTGTTCATCTGAGGATCAAGAAGGCGGTGAATGAAAGGTCTGATCATTTTGTTTGAAGTTATTCTGTGGATTGTTAAGAAAATATTGTGCCAGAGAGATGGCTCAGTGGTTAAGAGCACTGGCTGCTCTTGCAGAGGACTCGCTTGGGTGATTCCCAGCATCCACACAACTGCCCACAACCAGGTATTGTTCTGCCCAGTTCTTAAGACCCCAAAGACCACCCAGGAGCCAACTCTGATGTAAATACATGAGGGTTTTTTATTCAAGCTCAGAGCTTGGACTCTCAACACTCACTGACACAGTAGTTTGATTGTGAGCTCCCAGACCCAAAAGTACAGGGTTTATATAGAGACTCAGACAAAGAAGCAGATTCTTTACCATATGATTGGATGACATTTGAGTAACTAACTAGTCATGTCCATTTCTGATTGGCTCGTTGTTACTGACTAACCAGCTGCGGTCAGTTTGACCATCAGAAAGTTTGTTTAGACTTTTTGGGTGCTTTCTCAGAGTAAGCTATCCGGTGATGACAAGGGAACACCCCTGGAATGCAAGGTCAGGTACATTTTGTTGTTGTTCTGGAAATGGAGGTCAGATCTGAGTCAAACTTAATATAAAATGGAATCCTTTTTTTGAAGATGGATTTAGTCAGGCTCCACAGTATCACTGCAGTTCCTGGGGATGTGACATCCTTTACTGGCTTCCTCGGGTACCAGGCATGAAAGCCATGCAAAGCTGCTTCCTTCTCATTGACCCTAAGTGTTCACAATGGGGCCAAGTTACAGTGAGGCTTCTTCCCAGTGAGGGGATGCTCTTAGGTCTCAGAGAACCTTTTCTGGGCTCCAAATGTAAGCTCGCTCATCCAAGATGATTCTTGCCAGTTTCTCTAAGGTACTGGAAAGTTCTCAGGAATTTGAAGAGCTGGAAGTAGAGAACACCGGTGTTGCCATTGAGTGGTGAAAGGGGAAGGGACTGTGAAGTGTGGCCACGGTAGGTCATGCCCTGGAGGCAGAAGCTGTACTCAAGTCTCATAGGCACACTCATGATTAGGATGCTTCTAGAGAGGTCCATGTAAATCCTGATCAGATACCATTTCAACCGCTCATACTTCAAAATACATCCTGCTTATGAGAGCAGAAGAGCTGCTGTCACTCTTAGCCTATTTGTTTCACACGTGACCTGAAGAAAGCTTCACTTCATAGAGTTGGGGAAAATGCTGTGTTGGGTGGTTGGTTTGAATCTTGCCTTAACCCCAGCTCTACAGACTCTTTTTCACCATTTGTAAAATCATTAAATTGATTTGTTTTCTTTGAGAGTGGGGCTCTCTATGTAGCCCTGGCTGTCCTGGAACTCTATCTGGATACCAGGCTGGCCTTGAACTCACAGAAGTCCACCTGCCTTTACCTCCAAGTGCTGGGATTAAAGGTGTATGCTATCACACTCTGGCAATTAAATTGACTTTTAAGAATCCCAGCACTGTGAGATACATGTACCTTTTACTTTATTTTTTCTTAAGTCTATAACTGTTAATGGATTTCACAAAGCATAGTGTCTTAGTTTATTTTTATTGCTATAACAAAACACCAGACCTTGAGTGCTTCACCATTTTGGTGAAGCACTCAGTTTATGTGCTTATTGCTCTAGAAGCCGAGAAACCTAACAGCATGGCACCTAGCTTTTGTTTGGCACCTGGTATGGACTTCCTTGTTACATCATGTCGTGGTGGAGGTCATCACGTGGGAAGGCAGAGCAGGCAAGTCAGTGGAACCTTGCTTTGGTAAGAAAAGCATTCCCTCCATAACATTAATCCATCAGTCCATGGATGCATTAATTCTTGCATGAGGAGGGCACTCTCACAACCCAGTTATCTCCAACTACCATTAACACAGGAATTTAGGCATTAAGTATCAATTCATGAAATCTGAAGAACACACTCAAATCACAGAAGGTAGACGATGAGTCTGAGATTGAACCAGTGAGTTAGTTTTCCTGCCACCATCCAAGCCTGGCCTTGCTGGGTGGTGACTGGGGCTCCTCCTGGCCGTGCTGATAACATTGTAGGTAGGTGGAAGCTCTTCTTGGCTGACTGAAGAAGATACGTACCAACTGGAATTACAGAAGGCCATTCTCCTTATTCCAAACTTTAATTTTCCCTACCCACTATGGTCTCTGAGGAAGAAGTTCTCACTGTAGTCTCAACCAGATTTCTCTTTGGGCTCCATCCAGCATGCCTCAGGGTGAGTGACATAGTGAAGCTAAATTAGGCTTTACTGTGCCAGGCAGCCTGGGGTCACCCTTGGTGGCTGACCCTGGGGGACAGCTCCCCTCTCGAAGCCTCATCTTTTCTCCCTTACATGTGGGGGTGAGGGCTGGGTCTACTTCATGAGATTATGGGAACTATGGGATTAATATGGGAAAGAAATTTAGAATTCTACTTGATGGATGGTCAGTCAGTTACAGGTTCTTTTGTGGTCAACTCTTTCCTCATATCTTCAGTTATAAAATCTGGATGTTGCCCTCATGACCTCATAGCTTAACCTATTTGTCATGTGAATTTTTTTTCCTTTCTTTCTTTTTCTTTTATTTTTTTTTGAGATAGGGTTTCTCTGTATAGCCTTGGCTGTCCTAGAACTCACTCTGTAGACCAGACTGGCTTTGAACTCAGAGAGATGTGCCTGCCTCTGCCTACAGAGTGCTGGGATTAAAGGTGAACACCACTGCCACTTCCCGGCTCTTGTGAATATTTTATAGCAAGATCCTGCTCCCTTTTCTTGGACTATGTCCTCAAGGTCACTGGTGGGTCATGTGTTGTTTGCTCTGGTCCTTTCTGTCTTCAAAACAAAGGTAACCCAGGCTGTTTTCTTCATGCTATAGTGAGGCTTTTCAGTGGCTCAAACTCTACCTCAGGCTCTCCCCGTCTCACTGCTACCAGAGTACTCTCTACAAGGCCCGTTTAAGCAGGCCCCATTCCTGTGCTCCTTCCAGCTGCAGTCCCTGTCAACAGGCATGTCTCGGCCACACTTCTCTTTGATTCTCTCTACCTGTTTCCCTTCTTCCTTTCCAGGGGATATTTTAGGTTCCTTTGGAACCTGTTTGTGTGTGTAGATTTTTTTTTCTTTCTTCCAACTTGGCTTTTGTCTAGGTGAGCTGTGGAACACACCTATTTATGCTTGTCCTGAGCAAGTACCCTCTGGAGGATCATCACCAGAGAATCTGCCAAGTTATCAATCAGCAGGGAGAACATATACCTCTTCTTGGGCTTCCTAACTGGCCCTTCAGTTCCCATTGGCATTTTGGTCTTCTGTTTGTACCCGTCTCTCTATGAACTTTAAGTCTTTCCTGCTTCAAGACAAGAAGGGCAAAGGGCACATTCTGTGTTCCTGACACTCTGCTCCGAAGTAAAATGGCAAGGACCATAAAGTGAGAGTCGGACAACTTGTTCTTTGAGTCACAGCCAGGGCCCCGATAAGACAGGAAATAAGGGGCAGGGCCTATGGTGGATAATGAGCTGGCCACATGGAAAATGATTCAATTAATAGCCTACAAAACAAATAGAGCAAGTTGGGAGAGAGAGTAGATGAAGTGACCAGGACAAGTGATGGCTTCCCTGACAGTGTAGGCCACTCCCTGGTTAAGCCTGTGATGAGCTCAGGATGGCCCAATCACAATAAAGCTTATGCTGTGAAGTGTCCCTCCAGTTCCTACGGTCTCATAATACAAGCCACCAAACTCATCATCACTCTTGGGAGTTCTTTCCTACTTTCCATTTGTAAATATGCTTCCTCTTGTTTACTGTTTGTCAGTGTTTCCTTGTTCTTCCCTGGGTTTGAGACAGTGTACCCGGAAGCCACTGGCTTAGGTGCCTTTGGTGACTTTTCGTTGTCTGCACCCCAGCTCCCCGAGTTAGGGTCATCAAGAGCTGAGAAGGGCTCTTAAGAAACCAGATTGGGGGCCTGGAGGTTCTGGTGCAATACTTTAATCCTAGCACTCCAGAGACAGAGGCAGGCAGATCTCTGGGAGTTCGAGGCCAGCCTGGTCTACAAAGCGAGTTCCAGGACAGTCAGTACTGTTACACAGAGAAACCCTGTCTAGGGAAAAAAAACCAAAAAACAGATTGGGCCACCCATCTCCAATTAAAGACACAATTAATAGTGAAAAGCAAAAATAGAGACTTATTGGATGTGGCCACATTGGGAAAAAGAACATAAAAGTCCAATGATCCCTTAAGTCCATCTTCAGGGTCCCAACATGAGGTTTGGGTTTAAATAGAGGACAAGCAGTATACAGCTAGTCAATCCTATCAAGCCGTGGTCCGTCACACCTCCATTGTCTTGACTCTAGTCTTTCCCTAAGGGACAGACATGTCAGAACTCCTGAGTTTTCTCTAGCAGATAAGCTCTCCCTCTGGCCAGCAGCAGGCTCTCCGTCTTTTCTTTCTTTCTGCTTGAGATTCCTGGGGGCAAGTCCAGTTCCATTGAGTCGGACAGCCAAAGGGAAGGGCCTAAGTATCTCTGAGGATATCTTCATTCCTGACTGGAAAGTTATGAACAGGCTTTAAGGAAACAAGACAGCTCTGTTATGTCCCAGCTATAGCTGTCTGTCAGATGGAGACAGGGTCTCACACTAGCCCTGGCTGTCCTGGAAATATGTAGACCAGGCAACCCTGAGAGAAGGTGGGTGCTGATTAAATGACCCCATGACTCAACACTTTTGAGCTCATGCTTTTCCCAAGATCACCACTTGCTTCTGTTCTCAGGAGCATTTCTCTTTCTCTCTCTCTCTCTCTCTCTCTCTCTCTCTCTCTCTCTCTCTCTCTAGTTTTTCGAGACAGAGTTTTTGTGTGTAGCCCTAGCTTTCCTGGAACTGACTCTGTGTACCAGGCTGCCGTAAACTCAGAGAAATTCACAGGCCTCTGCCTCTGGGGTGCTGAGATTAAAGGTGTGTGCCACCACCACGGGACTCTCTTACTAAACACTCTCTCTTTTGATTATCTTGCTATAGGGCCCTGGTACCTTTTCTGGGACAAAGTAACTTGGAAACTTCAGCAGGTGACCCCTGAACTTAGATCTATACAACCTGCCATTCTTCCCATCCAAAACACATGGAGACTCCCAGTCTTTAATTCTAAGCCTCCAAAACTGTGAGCCAAGTAAACATTTTCTCCATAAATTTGCTGCCTAAGATATTCTGTAATAATAATACAAAGCCGGTTAGTGTGCCTGTCCAACACGGGGAAGAAAGAAACCTTTTTATGAGCTCCAACTGTTGCCCGAGAACTCGTGTATGATGAGGAAAACAACTGCCTCCTCTAACTACTTGTGTTTACAGTCCACTCTGCAGAGGAATTTTAATCCAGCAACATGGCTCCTCTGGCTAGAATACAGATATTCCTTTTATCCCAGGAGACAGAGGCAGGCAGATCTCTGAGTTTAAGGCCAGCTTGGTATAGAGCAAGTTTCAGATAAAGAAAAATTTAGGCTGTTCATGGTGGTGCACACCTTTAATCCCATCACTCAGGAGGCAGAGGCAGGCAGATCTCTGTGAGTTCGAGGCGATCCTGGTCTACAAAGTGAGTTCCAGGACACCCAAGGTTACACAAAGAAACCTTGTCTCAAAAAACCAAAAAAGAAGAAAAGGAAAGCTTAGATCCAGGTATGGTGGTACATGCCTTTAATCCCAGCACTCAGGAGGCATGCAGATCTCTGAGTTCTAGTCAGTGCTGTTCAGGCAGTTTGGTTGAGTCAGTGAGCTGAGAGGTAGTGCAGTGGAGCTGAGTTTGTGGCAGTTCAGTTCATGGAATTCAGAGACAGTTTTACCAGGAGAGTTTTATAGAGATAGATTGAAGAGAGAACTAATCAGAGAATGAGGAGCCAGTAGATTAGAAAAGATTGCTAGAGTTAGTTTGAAGCCAGGCAAAGCAATTCAGAGAAGCTGAGAGAAGCCAGATTGAATCAGTTAGCTAGGAGAGGAGTTTGAGCCAGAACAGCTGAATTGAACTAGCCAGCCAGAGTTCAGAAAGAATAAGAAAGGATGAGCTTATTCAGCAGTAAGTCTGAAAACATTCTAGGCCTACATTAGATTGTACAGAGGCTAGAAGCTTCCAGGACTAGGCCTAGGTTATCAGGTGGAGGCAGTAAGCCTCCCAGACAACAGTTACCTCTGGTGAATAAAAGATACATTTATACCACTCATTTAGCTTCTAAATCACAAGCTTGCTGAATCAGAGCAAGTCTAAAGCATTTATTTTTTTATGTAAAAAAATCATTAATGGCCTTCTAAAAGTATTGGTGTAGCCATAATTATGGAAAATAAAAACCCAAACCCTTAACATTTTGTCATACTTTCAGAGAGCTCTACTTGAAATCAGAGGAGGTTAGAAATGGGGGTGGGGGAGGGGTAGGAGTGGAGTTACCTAATGTCACTATATAATCATTCCTTTTCATATTGCTTTATTTATTCTTGAGTTTTTGAAACAGGGTCTTTGCTATGTATATACCATGAACTGGTTGTGAACTTGCAATCCTCGGGCATCTGACTCCCAAATACTTGGGTTACAGGTGTGCAGCTTCACCTAGGTCTCATGTTGCATATTATTAATGATTCACACAACGATTGTTTTATTTGAGGGAGGAGTGTCACTAAATTTTATTTGTTTTATTACAAACTCTAATTTATTTTACTGTACTTAATTAAGGCTCTACCTCCCTTCCAACCCTTATTCCTTCCAATCCCTCAACACTAGGTGGTAGAGAAAGAAGGTTAGAGGGAAAAGAGACAAAGTTATCTTGAGCTACTTCCTGCTGAGTAGGTCATTGTCGGGTTCTTTTTAGGGGCGATACCAAACTTGCTAGTCAGGATACCCAAAAGTCCAGCAAACCAGCAAACACAGCAGCGGGAGTAAGCAGCAGCAGCATGGTGGAGGGTGGGGGGAGATAGGGGGTGTGGGGAAAGAGGCAGTAGCACCAGCAGGGAGAACAACAACCTCTTCCTTCTTCAGAGGGGCTCTGCTATTTATACCTCTCTTCAGAGTCCTAAGAATTCAACTTTCTGCACCTGGCTAAGCCATGCCCCTGCTAGCTCGCAAACCAATTATAGATAGCAGCCCCGTATCTGGAATCAAAACAAAAACATTCACACATCATAACTGGGTTTTATTTATTTATTTATTTATTTATTTATTTATTTATTTATTTATTTATTTATTTATTTATAGGTTTTTAGAGACAGGGTTTCTCTGTGTATCCTTGACTGTCCTGGACTCACTTTGTAGACCAGGCTGGCCTTGAACTCACAGAGATCCGCCTACCTCTGCCTCCCAAGTGCTGGGATTAAAGTCATGCACCACCACGCCTGCCCATAACTGGGTTTTTTAAGGAACAAAAACTCTTTCCACAGAGGAGGCCTTTGATGTAGAGTTATCTAAGCTACATTTGTATCTTAAATGTCAAAGCAAGGAAAACATCAGCCTGGTAAGTATTACCAAATTATGACTATCATCTTGTTCTGCCCAGTTCTCGAGACCCCAAAGGCCACCCAGGAGCCAACCCTGATCTCAAAGCATGAGGGCTGTTTATTCAAGCTCAAGCTTGAACTCTCAATGCTCATCGGCACAGTGGTTGGAGTTGAGAGTCCTGAACTCCAAATATATAGGGTTTATATAGGGCCTTAAACAAAGAAAGGGGTTTCTAGCACAACATTGGATGACATTTGGACAAAAAAACCCTAATTGGCTCATTGTTGTTGCCAAACCATTATTGGTCACCTTGACTAGCAGAAAGTTTGTTTAGACTTTTTGGGTGCTTTCTCAGAGTGAGCTGTCCGATTGTGACCAAGGAACACCCCTGGAATCCAAGATCGGGTGTATTTTGTTGTTTTTCCTGAAACTGGAGGTCAGCTCTGTGTCAAACCTAATACAAAATTGAATCTTTTTTTCCAAGATAGAGTCAGTCAGGCTCCACAATATAAACGGAATGAACATTTATCACTTTGTTTGCTAAGCATTCTCCTTTCTGAGACTACGTTTTGAGAAATGGCTGGCTCATGCTTGCAAGGCAAACACTTTACCAGCAGAATCATCTCCCTAGTCCAGAAGTTGCATTTTTAAGATTCAAACTGAGCACTGTGGCTTTGTTCTTGGCTCCAGGCAGGAAGATGCACAGCTGGACCATCCTGGCTCCACAACCTCTGGCTCTGATCTGAGGACAGCTGTGTGTCCCGTCGAATCTTACAGAAGCAGAGCTGGAGGAGGGGAGAAGGCTATCTTCATTTTCTTTGATTCTAGGAGAATGAAAATGGGCAGCAAGTGGGAAAGATGGCTGCAAGAATGAAGACAGCCAGCGGAAAAGAGAAGCTGAGGGGAAGGGGCGTGAAAGGAAGGGAGGGGTCTTTGATGGTGTTAGGTCTTTGATGAAGGTTTGATTGGTTCCCATTGTTCATGTGGCTTCTTTTCCCAGAAGTCTGGCTTCAGAAAATAATGCACACCCCGCCCCCCTCCTTTGTTGGGTTGGGAGCTAAAGTTTTGCAACTCACCATGGCTAGGGTACTAACACAGGTGGGTTTTGTTTTGCCTTGTTAGCTGAGCAAGTTCGGTGAATATGTCTTGTCTATGCTAGAATGCAGGTCCTACCTGCAGGAGCAAGTATGTATAAGCATATTTTATGTATATTTTCCCCAAGTTCTACTTTGGCATTTACTGTGTGATTCCTATTTAATAGTGAACTGGAAAGTCAAGGTAGGCACATATATCCAACAACAGGGCTGACTCCGTCCAATTCCCAGGTTGTCTTTAAGGTGGAAATAATGAAGTTATATTGTTGTCTCAAAGAATAAAAGAAGCCAGGCATGCTGGCACACGTCTTTAATCCCAGCACTTGGGAGGCAGAGCCAAGAGAATCTCTGTGAGTTTGAGGCCAGCCTGGTCTACAAAGCAAGTCCGGGACAGCCAGAGCTGTTACACAGAGAAACCCTATCTCGAAAAACCAAAAAAAAAAAAAAAGAAAGAAAAGAAAAAGTAATTTAAAAAACGAGCTAATTCAGACATTGCAGCACAAGATCTGTAACCCTAGCATACAGGGAGGTCAAATTAGGGAGAGAGAGGGCAACCCAGAACAGACCCCCACAACCCTGAACCTCAAACTCTAACAGAAATAAACTTGTGTTTAGGAGATTTAGACAAATGTGAAAGTAAACTAGGATGAAGACATGGCTCCAGGTTTGCACCTTGTGTGCAGCCTCACCCAGAACTAACTCAACAGTATGCTGGGATAGTTGGCACAAGCACTGGATGGCGTCACCAAGGGAACTCAGGGTCTAAGTTTCATTGCTTTGGTAAAGTTAGTCTGTTGCTGTTCGGTAGGAGTAAGAGTAATGATATTTTTGTTTAATTTTGTTCTGTATTAGGTTTTCATACTACCCCTCAACTGTTGTGTATTTGTTTTCATTCAATTCTAGAAAGTCTTTAATTTCTTTTTTTTTTTTTTTCTGGTCTGTTCAGTTTTCATGAGTTTGTAAGCTTTCTGTTACTGTTGCTATCTAGCTTTAATCTGTGGTGGTCAGATAGGATGCAGGGTGTTATTTTAAATTACTTGTATCTATCAAGGTGTGCCTTGTGTCTGAGTATGTAGTCAGTTTTGGAGGAAGTTCCATGAGGTGCTGAAAAGAAGGTATATTCTTTTGTGTTTGGGTGAAATATTATTTAAATATCTATTCAATCTATTTGATTTATAACTTCAGTTAGCTCCAGCATTTCTCTGTTTAGTTTTGGTCTGGTTGACTTTTTATTGGTGAGAGTGGAGTAGTGAAATCTCCTTATTAGTGTGCGAGGGTCAATATATGATTTAAGCTGTTGAAGTGTTTCTTTTGCAAACTTCAGTGCCCTTGTGCTTGAGGCATAGATGTTAAGGATTGCAATGGTCTTTGGGTGGATTTTTCTTTTTATGAGTATGCAGTGTCCTTCCCTATCTTTTCTGATTAGTTTTGGGTTGAAGTTTATTTTGTCAGATATTAAAGTGGCTCTCCTCTATACCAGCTTCCTTCTTAGGTACATTTGTCTGGAATATCTTTTTTTATCCTTTACCCTGACTTGATATCTATCCTTGATGTTAAGGTGTGTTTCTCAGATGCAACAGAACATTGGATCCTGTTTTTGCATCTATACTGTTAGCCTGTGTCTTTTTATTGGGGGAATTGAGACCATTGACGTTGAGAGATAGCAATGAGCAGTGTTTGTTGATTCCTGTCATTTTGTTGTGAGAGCAGTGTGTGTGAGTGTGTGTATTTCTCCTCTTTAGATTTGCTGGTCTGAGATTATTTATTCCTTATGTTTTCTTGGGTGTGGTTAACCTCTTTTGGTTGGAGTTTTCTTTCTAGCACCTTCTGTAGGGCTGGATTTATAGACAGACATTGCTTAAATTTGGTTTTATTATGGAATATCTTCTTTTATCATCTATTGTGATTCAAAATTTTGGTAAGTATTGTAGTTTGGGCAGGCATCTGTGGCCTCTGGCATCTGTCTAGGCCCTTCTGGTTTTTAGAGTCTCCATTGAGAAGTCATTTTAATTGGCCTGCCTTCATATGTTACTTGGTCTTTTTCCCTTGCATAATTTAATATTCTTTGTTCTGTATGTTTAGTGTTTTGATTATTATGTGCTGAGGGGAATTTCTTTTCTGGTCCAATGTATTTGGTATTCTGAATGCTTCTTGTACCTTGATAGGCCTCTCCTTTAGGTTAGAAAATTTTTCTTCTATTATTTTTTTTGAAATCATTTTCTGTGACTTTGTCCTGGGTTTCTTCTCTTTCTTCTATTCCTATTATTATTAGATTTGATCTTTTCACAGTGTTCCAGATTTCCTAGGATTTTTTTTTTTTTTAGATTTAACATTTTCTTTGACTGAGGTATCTATTTCTTCTATCATTTTCCCAATACCTGAGATTCTCTCTTCCATCTCTTGTATTCTATTGGCGAGGCTTGCCTCTGAGGTTCCTGTTGGAAACCTAAATTTTTCATTTCCAGATTTCCCTCAGTTTGAGTTTTCTTTATTTATTCTATTCTTTTTTTTGGGCCAAAGAGGAGGGGGCACAGCAAGTGGTCTGATACAGAGTAGAAGTGAGACTAGGGGATTGTATTTGGAGCAAAGAAGGGATCAGGTAAGGTTCACAGTTAGGCTACCTGCTTCCCTGGCCAAAATGGCCTGTAGGTTCCCAGGGAATGTCTGCTGGAGTTGGGAACTGGGATAAAATGATAAGTGGGGGGCTGGGGGAGGAGAAAGTTTGGAGGAGAAGATCTATGTGATCCAATAGAGATGGAAATAGAGAAGAAATGGAGGCCAAGGAGGTAGCCTGCTACAGAACTGGGGGGTTAGACTTGGAGGAAGAGGGGAAGATCTGAAGCTAGCCTACCTGCTTCTCTCCATATGAAAAGACAGATTTTTGGGTAATGTAGAAAAAACGGCTAAGTGATTTACTAGTATTTATATTATATTTAATTGGTTCGGTGGCTCATCCTTAAGCTGCCATTATAAATGAGTACATACAGACACCACGTGGATTTTAACAAGCCTTGGCCTGAACTGAGCAATTTGGCCCACCTAAGCTATCTCTTAATTCTATTACCGAAATATGACCCCATATATACATACGTCTGCTTGGACTGCATTTCTCCATGCCGTAACAATGTTCCTGGCCATGTAGAGTGAGGTTCTTTTTTCTAACCCATGGTGTGTGTGTCCTCCTCCTTCTTGCTCCTGGATGGAATGAATTAATCCTCTGTCTAAAGTGTAGGCTTCCTGTTCTAATCTCAGGAAGTCCCACCTTTCTCTGTCTTTGCCCAATCTCAGGCCTCAGCATTTTATTTAACCAATCAGAGTCAATGTAACTAACAGACAGCAAGCAGGACCAATTAGTTAACATTTAGAATGCTTAACGCTACCCCATCAGGGTAAGGGTTTTATTTGTGAGTGTTAAGAGGTATTTGTGACTGGAAGTTGTATTGTGAGTACAAGCCTGCAATTCTCCCAATAGTCCTCATCAGCACATCATGTAACCCTGTGGGTGCAGTGGCAGACTCAGCAGCTACCATAACTTTCAAGTGCTGAATAGCAATGATACCTTGGTGTATCTACAGCAACCAGTTTGCTCTGTAAACATCTGTAATTTCTCTTGGTGGCAAGGTCACAGGTGCTGTGACAGCACTGTGGTTTGTTGTCTGGATTCTTGGTGGAAGGAGTTACTAAGTTTCAGTTAGGGGTTAGCGGGACTTTTTTTTTTTTTTCTCACTGGAGTTCAGAACTCTGTGGGACTGAAGGTGATATGTGTTTCAGTCAAGACCAGGGGTTCTTTTTTTTAAGATTTATTTATTTATTTTACATATGTGAGAACTCTATCTGCATGTACCCTTGCATGCCAGAAGAGGACATCAGATTTCATTAGAGATGGTTGTGAGCCACTATGTGGTTGCTGGGAATTGAACTCTGAACCTCTGGAAGAGCAGACAGTGCTCTTAACCGCTGAGCCATCTCTCCAGCCCAAGACCAGGGGTTCTTAAAGTTTTCTATTTTCAACCCTTTTCCACTGGGAAATTTTTGTGTGACTTTGAGTGTATAAGTACATAAACTAGGTATACAAATCAAGCATGAACTGATAATAAGTCATATGGAAACTTATTTTAAAACAATGCTATATGTGTGTGTAATTTTATTATTTATAAAAGATTAAATTAAATTTGCATACTAATGAGATGATGTGCTTGCTTATTTTTTTGGTGGAGAAGTAAGTTTTGGCTGACTAATTGTTACTGTAGGATGCTGGGTGCCTGCCTTCTACATTTTCCAGAGTTGATCCATATTCTGATCTTATAATTGTCAATGCTAAGGAAGCCATTTCAAATAAATAACATAGCATAAAATGGCAAAAGTATGTTTGGGGCCATTTAAGAAATTGCTGGAAATTCCTTGTTAATCCTAAGCAAAATTAATTCAATGATTTAAAATTTATTTAAATTTTATTTATTTATTTATACAAAACTCTGGAGCTTTGGGCTGGAGAGATGGGTCAGCTGTTAAGAACACTGGCTGGAGAGATGGCTCAGTGGTTAACAGCACTGGCTGTTCTTCCAAAGGACCAGGGTTCAATTCCCAGCACCCACATGGCAGTTCACAGCTGTCTGCAATTGCCGGGTGTGTTGGTACACGCCTTTAATCCCAGCACTCAGGAGGCAGAGGCAGGCGGATCTCTGTGAGTTCAAGGCCAGCCTGATCTACAGAGTGAGTCCAGGACAGTCAATGATACACAGAGAAACCCTGTCTCCAAAACACCTAAAACAAAACAAAACAAAACAAAACAAAACAAAAACAAAGGCCTTGGCTTCTTAAAGAATGGCCGGGCGGTGGTGGCGTACGCCTTTAATCCCAGCACTTGGGAGGCAGAGGCAGACAGATCTCTATGAGTTCGAGGCCAGCCTGGTCTACAAAGTGAGTCTAGGACAGCCAGAGCTGTTATACAGAGAAACCCTGTCTCGAAAAAAAAAAAAAAAAAACACTGGCTGCTCTTCCGGAGGACCTGGGTTTAATTTCCAGCACCCACAAGGCAGCTCTCAATTGTCTGTAACTCCAGTTCCAGGGGATGGGGCATCCTTACCCACACATACGTGCAGACAAAACATCGTACCTAGAAACAAACAAACAAACCAAACCGGAAACAGACCCAAAACTCAAGTCAGGAACTCAAATGTCAACTTTTAAAATTAAACAGTCTAACACAATCCAATCCAAAGGTACCAGAGATGCACAAGCTGAGGAACAAAAGCGGGACAATGGTAAAAAAATAAAATAAAATAAAAAATCTTTATTTTTTTTTGTGACTGAACAACTGTGTTTTCATAAGAGCGGAGGACTTTGTGTGACTGGTAAAACGGTCTTCACAGCGTACGGTAGTCTGAAATTGGAGCGGAGACGGCACAGTGTGTGGAGTTCGAATGCCGAGTGCCAAGTGCTCAGGCTGAGTTCAGAACCAAGATTGCTGTGAAGCTACATGGGGTGAGCCCTGACAGAAAAGCCTCAGATCCATTCGTTATATGCTTGATACAGTCAGTTTTTAGTTGCTGCCTGCTCAGAAATATTTCACTGTTGCCATGTTTTTCCAACTTCAGTTATATGACCGCGCCCTGCCTCCCCCACATAAGAGGCGGAGATCTAGGCTGACCCCAGACCCCCATTCTCACACTTTCCTGCACTTCCCATCACATCCCCATTTGATGCATGTACTTGTTCTGGTCCAGACTGTCATCCACTCTGTAACCAAGTCGTCAGCATCTGCAAAAGGTGTGTTTATTGTCACCCATCCTGCTAGGCACTCACTCCTCAGCTGTCTTCCTCTGTTCTTAGAATAGAGACCAAAGGCCTGCGTCTCAGCCGCGTGGGTCCCTTCCTACGCGCTGTGAGTTTTCCATTCTCTCCCGCAGGGCTTCTGCACTCGTGTTCTCCTCTACTCCAGAGCTTCCACATACCCTCTTGGCTGGTTAACTGTTTTGAGAGGTCTTCCTTGTCCTTTCTGGTCAGGGCCAGGTTCTTTGTTGCTCCAAATCCCCCACTCTTCAGATGTGTGGTTATCCTACTTTGTGTAATTATTGGTTAGCTAACATCTATCCACTCATCAGCTATAGCACCCATAACAAAGGGTCCCAGGCCACCCTCAGGACAGTGCTTGGCATATAGTAACGGCATGTTAAATATTTGTAGAATGAGGTTGCGGGGACACAACCCTCCCAAGTTCTCTAAAGCCTTTGATCAAAGCTGCAACGGGGCCTCACCAGGGTCTTCCACACCTTCAGCCTCCAACTAGGGTTGCGTCTTTGCTTCCTCTTGTTCTGGGCTTTTGCCTTTTCACACTGAGCAGCTACTGGTTTTCCTGGCTCTCCTTCATCCCACAGACAGTGATTGTGGGACATCCTCAGCTTCAGATCATGTGAGCCCGCCCAGGAAATCTCATCTTACCAGGGTGGATTCTTTTGGTTCTGTTCCTCTGGAGAACCCTGAGACACGTGACAGCAGGAACAGTGGTCATCTTTCCTTTAGGGTTGAGGCTAAGCAAGCAAGAAAGTTACAAACAAACAAAGAAACAAAAAGTTTCCCCTGAACTGATATCTCTCAGTGTAATACCAAAAGGGAACTCTATGTACATTAATACACCCAAGAGCACCACTATGTTATAGGAGGGGATATTAACTTACATGTCTAAGGTCACCTCCAAATAGGAAGAAAAGGTTAAGCTACATTATTGATATTCACATATTTAAAAGTATATTTTGTGGAAAATGACAGAAATCAAGATTTATTCTTTAAAAAACTACATGGAAAAAATATAAAAGTTCTTAACATTATACTTATACATTTACGTGTCTGTATGTGGTTATTTCTTGGAAACACATTATTTGATGTCAATATGTAGATATTTGTCATTTTAAAATTTTATTTATTTATTTTTTGTTTTTTGAGACAGGGTTTCTATGTGTAGTCCTGGCTGTCTTGGACTCATTTTGTAGACTAGGTTGGCCTTGAACTCAAAGATTAAAGGCCTATGCCACCATGCCCAGCAATTACAGACAGCTGTGAACTGTCATGTGGGTGCTGGGATTTGAACCCATGTCCTTTGGAAGAGCAGCCAGTGCTCTTAACTGCTGAGCCATCTCTCCAGCTCCATGTCATTATATTTAAAACACATTCTTCCAACAGTATAGCTGGGAAGTATTTTCAATGGGTTGATGGTATCAGGAAAGAGTGATATTAATCAGGCCAAGTTTTGGGCAATTTTCTCCTAAATAGTTCTGTTCTGCGATGATGTTTTGCTCAGGGTTGTAGACGTTACCCCCACCTCCAGCCAGACTTGATGCAAATGCAGCCTCCCAAGGAGGATGGGTGATACAAGTCCAACCTCCACAGCTACAAAATGCCCCAAGACTGGTTTGTAGGACATCACGGTGAGCACCTATCGTATTCGGGGTTTGGTAGCAGATACTAGATGGTAGCTAAGTCATCCCTGTCATAGCAGCACTGGTTCCAGTTTCCTTCATGAACAAATGATTACTGACTCTAGACTGCTATTTTATGACTCGTGTGTGTGTGTGTGTGTGTGTGTGTGTGTGTGTGTGTAATATATAGGTGTTGGTGCTGGCTGGCACAAAATAGAATGTTTTTTTTTTCACCTGATATCTACAGGGGGAAAAAAATAAGAATCACTAAGCAGTCATTCTACCCTTCAAATATGAGGCAAAGCTTGCAGCAATAATTCCCAGGAAACTGTTGCCCCATGATATTGCAGAGTTGTGCCAATCTATTTCATGAGCACCCCAGAACCTTCCCCAGGGTTTAGACTTGAACATAAAGTTAACTGGTTGGCTTCTTTCCTCCTTGTGTGAATTCAGCCTCTCAAAGCCAAACCACACAGAACCCTCCCTTGTGTGGGCACAGCTGAGGGACCCAATGGGGTAAAGCCATTGCTGTGCCAGCTGGGGCAAAGGGCTTGGGCTGCAGCCACCAGTGACTCATCAGGCCATTTTCATTCTCTTTTTTCTACTGGGCACGGACCCAGTGGCCCAAAACAGGGCCTGTGAAGGTGTCACAGTCTGTTGTATCGAAGTGACCCAAGATCCTTTGGACTGGGACCACTGAAGTGATAGACCGTGGCCGTCTTCCCTGGAAACGCCCATGTAATGCCTGTTCAGGGAGCACTTCATTTACATGTTAGACTTCTGCAATTGTGGGTGAAAATTCAGTATTGTTCTTACATAGAAGTTTTATTTCTACTTAAATGAGTCCCTTCGAGCATGTGCTCTCATTTCTAAACTATGTGCAGTATGATTTATCATGGAATCACAGTACATTTTTAAAAAATGAATATGTGCTCGCATTTCAAAAGAAAGAAGTTATTTTGCTTATAGTACTAACCTTTTATGAAGAACTGAGAATTAGTGTGTGGCATGAGCTTTAGACTGGAGATTTATTCCATTTCTTGTGTCTTAGTTCTGATGGTAGGAATACTAATGTTGGGGCTGGAGAGATGGCTCGGTGGTTAAGAGAGCTGACTATTTTTCCAGAGGACCTGGGTTTAATTCCCAGCACCCACATGGCAGTTCACAACTGTCTGTAACTCCAAGGTCTGACACTTTCACATAGATATACATGCAGGCAAAGCACCAATGCATGTACAAAAAAAAAACTATTAAAAAAAGAATACTAATGTCAGGTGAAGACAAAAGCTGGAGCTGACAACCAGGTCATTGGGCTTCATTTTTATTGAGTAACTTCAGAGATTATCTAGAAATACTGTTTCTGATTTCTGTACCATTGAGATAAAACATAGATGTTGGTGATATATGTATGTGTGTGTGTTTGTGTGTATGTGTGTGTGTGTTTGTGTGTATGTATATATATTCTAAATTTAAGACAAAAACTAAAAACAAAAAAACCCAGAAAAGACTAGGAATGGCCTAGGAGTTTTCACTATAATAAAATATTAAGGCACAGGAAAATTATTTTTAAAATTAAAGTTCTCACTGGGTGTGGTGGCAGATGCCTTTAATCCCAGCAGAAACAGGTAGAGCCCTGGTCTACAAAGTAAGTTCCAGGACAGCCAGGGCTGCACAGAGAAACTCTGTCTTAAAACAAAAACAAAACAAAACAACACCCCCCCCCTCCAGAAAAAAGAAAGAAAGAAAGAAAAAGAAATTAAAATTCTAATATCTTGAAGAAATGACTGGAAAATAAGGAAGATTTTCCTTATAGATATGTGTTCCACTCACGGTCATTACAAATGGATAGAGTGAGAATTTTTAAATTAATGCTACAGGATGCTATTAAACTTTAGTCCCTTTTTCTTTTTTAGACACAGTCTCATGTTTCCCAGACTGGTCTTGAACGCATGATCCTCCTTCCTCTACCTTCTAGAATGCTAGAATTCCATTAAAGTGCCATGCATACATTCCTATTTTTCAATGGTCATGTAAAGTACCAGAACATGGGAATTGTTTGGGGACTGTTTCTGGGAAGGAGGAATACAGATTCAAGTTGCAGGCTGAATTGAGTCTCCTAAAATTGGAATAAAAATCCTTTTCTCCAACTACACATATTATTTTAAAAGATTAATAATGTCATTTCAAGAGTTAGAAAGACTTGCACAGGCTGTAGAGATGGTTCAGCGGTTAAGAACACTGACTGTTCTTGTAGAGGACCTGGGTTCAGTTCCTGCACTCACAAGGAAACTGTCCAAACTTCAGTTACAAAATAGATGTGATACAGAAATCTATTTGAGCAAAACATTCATACATAAAATACAAAATATCTAAACAAAAAGATTTTCAGTAGATTTCAGTGAGTGAAAATATTTTCATTTAAAAAAGTTGTATTTTCATTTAAAAAGTTGGCTTTATCTGTGGTTTGAGATATACAAAATAGAAATAGGTAGATCTGAAGTTGGGGTTAATATTACTAATTTATGAGAGTAGCATTGTTGGCAATGATTTAGTATGTCTTGTAGGACCTCCATCAAAAGCAAGCCTTAGTTCCACACCTCTGGTTTTGAAATGCGTTTCCCCTCAGTAATTATGAAGCTAGAAATGACTCTTTGCACCTGGCTCACCGTGCCTTTTGCTGCACACAGTGTTCCATGAATGTAATACCCCAGGGTTTGGACAGGTTGGGTGGGTGTTTTATTTCTGGTCCACACATCCTGAGATAGCGCGAGTAAGTGGGTCTCCAGTTTACAAAGCTGACTGAGCACTGTGAAGGGATTTGTGGTCCCTGTAGAAAAGGTGTTACAAAGCAGAGAAAGAAAAATGGAAAATACAAAAAACTCAGAGAAAATTCCCCACACGACACAACAAAAAGATATTCTGTAGCCATAGAGAGCCCTTCACCACCCCAAATCCCACTTGAATGGGGGTTCCCACCTCATGAATAGCAAGTAACAGGGTGGGCTAGAGATAAAATGACGACACCGGATCTCCCATCTGTCTTTCGCTTGTTTAACTTCTAGGTAGGGTCTGGATTTTTGCAGGAGCTTTGCACCTTCTTTTCCCGCACTCCAGGTGCTCAGCATACCATCTGCTGTTTTCATCCTTGCTTAGCCAGTGGTGCCTGGACCTCACACACATCTGAGGGCAGGAGAGGCTGTGGACAGCACCATTGGAATGGACTCCATGAAATCACTGAATACCCTCTCACTTAGGACTTTGCCCATTAACAACAGTACCTGTCTTCTTCCTTCACTCTACCTCATACAGAGTTTATTTTAGACTTATCATAGAACAACACTGGGCTTTGGTGATTTTCTGTATCCTACATTTCTATTTCTTTCAACTTTGCATTTATACTTTTATCAGTTCTTGATTTTTATTCAGTGTTCAAGTGAGATACTTGTTTTATTAATTCTTAGTTTTAAAATATCCCAATATAGGCATCGAAGGATATACATGTCCCTGTGTTTGCTACATCCACAAGGTTTTATATAATGGGTTTTCGTTGCCATTACTTTATGCACATATCTAGATTTATATAATTCTTTTTCCTTTGGCATAATTAGAAGTTCACTCTTTTTATCTGCCCCAGAGGCATTGCAGATGTGGTTGCTGTGTCACATGTGCATCAGTAGGTGGCAGAGAGGAGAGAGGCTATGTCTACATTCAGTGTTCTGACCTATGAACATCTGAATGAATAGTAGCCTAACATTTCTGGAAAAAAAAACAATCATAAACTAACACCATGGGGCCCAGAAAGGGAGCTAGCCTGTGATGACCACAAGTCCAGCACCAGGCAAGCACCAGATAGTCTCCTAGGACAGGAAGCAATCCAGACTAGAAGAACCCTGTCTGGCCCCAGATGTGGGGGTTGTGGGTGAACTGCCCCCAAGGGTGTGAGTGTGGAAGAGCCAGCCCTGACTTTTGTCTGCTTTGTAGTGGTAGAGGCAAGGGAGTGATCACCCCCTTCCCTTTTGCCCTCACCACTAGTGGTGAGGAGATCTGGCCCTGATGGGGTCACAAGAACAGGAGAGCTGTCCCTGCCCCTCACATGCTACAGCACTTGAGAGAGCAGGCCCTGCACCTTACCTGGGTAGCACAGTAGAACTGGCCTTGGATGTGGTGATTGCAGGCTTAGAACCAGGACTTGGCTCACCAAACCATATACCCCACCATGGATGAACTGCTGGAGTGCATGAAGAGGCCAGTTCCACAGACCTAAAACTACAGGATCTCCATGACACAGTACAGCAACAGGATATCTGAGAGGAGTCCCAATGAGGTTCCAGTATTGACAAAATAGCAGAAGCCAGAGGCCCTGTACTTCATTATAATGAACATTTGCAAAAAAAAAAAAATTGTGGACAAAATGGAATATTGTAGGACACACTGAGACTGGCCTTGAACTCACAGCGATCCACCTGCCTCCGTCTCCTGAGTGCTGGGATTAAAGGTGTGTGCCACCATACCCAGCAATTACAGATAGCTGTGGACTGCCATGTGGTTGCGGGGATTTGAACCTGGGTCCTTTGTAAGAGCAGCCAGTGTTCTTAACTGCTGAGCCGTCTCTCCAGCCCTAGGAGTTTATTCTTAAGATTTTCAAATACTTAGGATTCTCTCTCCCTCACCTTTTTGTCATTTGACATCTAGTCCCACACCACTGAACTGTTCTGTGATCAGAAAGCAGGTTCTTTTTGATACTGAGTTTTGAACATTTGTCTGTATGCTTGTTGGCTTAGAATTGTGGTCAGTTTTTGTACATGTTCCCTGTGTATGCTTGGGAAATAAATGTGTGTTCCTTAATTGTTGGATCTGGGGTTCTAGTCTTATTTGATGACATTCTACTGGTCTGTTAACTCATCCTTATCTGAGCCATCCTCAAGTTGTCTCATTTATGAGGTGCTTCAGGAAGTTGCCTTGTGGACTCACGCAGGGCTCTGCCAGTGGGGGTGCTGGAAAGTGACTGGGAAGCTTGAGGAAGGCCAGAGTCTGAAGTCATCCCTCAGCTCTTTCAGTCATTTACAGCCTGCGAGGTCAGAATTGGCCTCACGGATGCACCATTGCTCACAGTTATGTGGCCATGCCTGGAGGTCACCTGTGAAGGTCGTTAGCCTTCTCCCTCTTTGTCCCTACTCCTTGCAAGCCCATCATCCCTTGTTGAGTGTCTTTTTTTTTTATTTTAGTATGTTTTCTTGTTTTATGTTTATTTATTACTTCAGGTTACATCTCCATCACAGTGCCCCCTTTCTACCCCTCCCAGTCCCACCCTCCCACCCTCTACCCCCTATTCCTTCCATCCCACTCCTCTGGACTGGAGTGTCCCTACATAACAGTCCCCCGCCCCAGTTCAGCAGTCATATGAGGGCCAAGAGCCTCCTCATACACTGGGGGGCCTACAAGGCAGCACCACTAGGGCAAAGTGTCTCATTGACAGGCTACAAAGTCTATGTTCCTGCTCCCTTTGGTGCATTGGTTGTAGTATAGTTATCCTGTACTATATGGCTAAAATCCGATTATAAGTGAATAGATGTCATGTGCATCCTTCTGAGTCTGGGTTAGATCACTCAAGATGAGCTTCTCTAGTTCCATCCATTTGGCTGCAAATTGCATGATTTTGTTGTTTCTGATGGCTGAGTCAAATTCCATTGTGTAGATGTACCACAGTTTTTTTTTTTTATCCATTCCTCAGTTGAGGGACATCTGAGTTGTTTCCAGTTTCTAGCTATTACAAATAAGGCTTCTATGAACATTGATGAGGAAACGTGCTTGTGGTTTGGTGAGGAATCACTTGGATGTATACCCAGAAGTGGTAAGGCTTGGTCTTCAGGTAGAGCTATTCCAAGTTTTCTAAGATATCGCCAGACTGATTTCTAACCCCACATCTGACAGAGGGCTAATATCCAAAATTTACAAAGAACTCAAGAAATTAAATGTCAAGAAACCAAATAATCCAATAAAAAAAATAATGGGGAATGGAGCTAAACAGATAATTCACAAAGGAGGAATCCCTAATGGCTGAGAGACACTTGAAGAAAAGCTCAGCATCCTTAATCATCAGAGAAATGCAACTCAAGACGACTCTGAGATTCCATCTCACACCTGTCAGAATGGCTAAGATCAAAAGCTCAAATGACAGCACATGCTGGTGAGGGTGTGGAGAAAGGGGAACCCTCCTCCATTGCTGGTGGGAGTGCAAGCTGGTACAACCACTGTGGAAACCAGTCTGGCGATATCTTAGAAAACTTGTTCAGTGTCTTCTTAAACTCCATCCTTGCTCCTCTTCCGAGTTTAGATTTTGGGTTTCAAAAGTCATATCTCAGGTGTGGCACCTTCACCTGCTGAGGGATTTTCCACCTTTCTCATATGGATCTCCTGCTGAAAGGAGGATCTTTGAGCTTTTCCTAAGCAATGGGAGGAGATTGTCCTGAAATTCCTTTATCTGACTACAGGGAGGCCCCCCTCCCAGAAATACAGTTAACACCTGATCACCCAGGATTAGCCTGCTGGAGAACTGAAAGTTCTGGAGGGACTCTGTCACAGGAGAGTGTCTGTCTCTTGACCATTAATTTCTCCTAAAAGTAATTTGCCATCCCTTTAAAATTACCAACAGCCTTTATGTGGATCTTATATTGTTCTGATGTTTCCCTCATGTGCATGTTAGTAAATGAAAACACACATGCACACACACAAGTAATTTTTTGTAAATTGTGAACTCCAAAGAGTTGCTTGTCTAGAAATATCTTCACAGACACATCCATATATGTTTGGATAGGTAAGTGTATATAGATACATCATCATTACTGTTAGGAATTAAAATTGGGAAAGATTAAAATATTTATTAATAAATGGTAAACCACTTATTTAAGATAAGTTATTTAGAAATAACCATAAACCCTTCAGCATAGCATATTAAAATGCTTTAGAGTTTAACCTAGTGTAAAGAGTAGCATTGTCTGATGATTTATGACTTAATTTGCTCAACTATATCTGCATTCTCACATCTGCTTTCACACCTGATGAGCTGGGATGTGATTCGGGTGAAGAATCTGGAAAACATTCACCTTCATGTACTCAGCGCAGATGGAAGGGCAACTGAGAGCCTTTTCATGCAATCATGGATATTCCACTAACACTCAGCAAGTGGTTTAAAATTTTTTAAAATCTTGTTTTATTTATATGTGCATGTGTTTGTATGTGTGTATGTGGTCCCCATGGAGGCCAAAGGAGGTGTCAGATTCCTTGAGAAGAAATTACAGGCAAAGTTTTTGAGCCGCCTGGTGTGGGTTCAGGGATCTGAATTCTGGTCCTGAGAGGGCAGTAAGTGCTCTAACCACTGAGCCGTTCCTCCCCGCCCAGTGGTAGATTTTGTTTTGTTTCTGAGATGCATCTTGTTTTGTTTCTATGTGCATGCGTTAGCATTACACACATAGGTGTGCAGCTGCCTGCGGAGAGGAGGGGGTTGAGCCGCCTGGAGCTGGAGTTACAATCATGAGTCTCCAGGTGTGGGTGCTGGGGGACAAAAGTTTGTTGTAATAGGGAATCTGGAATGATTCCAGTAAGCTTTCTGGTTGGTTTTTGTTTTTGTTTTTTTTTTTTTGGTTTTTCGAGACAGGGTTTCTCTGTTTAACAGCTCTGGCTGTCCTGGACTCGCTTTGTAGACCAGGCTGGCCTCGAACTCGCAAAGATCCGCCTGCCTCTGCCTCCCAAGTGCTGGGATTAAAGGCGTGCGCCACCACCGCCCGGCTTTGTTTTTGTTTTTTTGCAGGGCTGTGGATAGAATCCATGGCTTCACACCTGCAAGACTCTACTACTGAGCCACATCCCCAGGCTTATTAGTGAGTTTTTCATACTCGGCTCTATTAGCCTATTGACCTGTCTTGCACTTTGAGTGGGTTCAAAGTTCACCAGGGTGCATTAGCACCCAGAAGAGAATGAGTAGGGTGCAGCAAATGCCATACTGACAGCTCTGTGGATCTCAGGCCTTGCCTCACTGCCTTGAAAGGGCTCCCTTACCAACTCTGTGGAGTCTGTTCTGCCTTACTGATGAGCCAACCAGGAAGAGGGAGAGGCCTGTGTTCTCCCTCTGTGGGGTGAGGTTAAAATGAATTTGTCCTTTCCATGTCCCAAGATCATGGCTCAGCTGCCGCTGATCAGTCTCTCATTTGCTTCTAAGGCACATTCACTACTGGGTTACAGTTCAAAGAAAAGGCCACTAGAACCCAAGTTGTTCTCTCCTTTTCTTTTTTTTTTTTTTTTTTTTTGGTTTTTCGAGACAGGGTTTCTCTGTGTAGCCCTGGCTGTCCTGGACTCGCTTTGTAGACCAGGCTGGCCTCGAACTCGCAAAGATCCGCCTGCCTCTGCCTCCCAAGTGCTGGGATTAAAGGCGTGTGCCACCACCGCCCGGCTGTTCTCTCCTTTTCTAACCCACAGCATCCATAGCCCTTTCCCTTGACTTCACTGGCCTCTTCTGAACTCAAGCTTGGCATTGTAAGGACCTGACTTCTGCCTTTAGCTTTTCAGTCCTCCTCTCTAGTGAGGAGACGCTAACTTTCAGAGCAGAACAGGGCAAAGGGTTGGTACTGTGTAGCTGGAGGGAGCGGGCCCAATGAATCACCCTCAAGTGCAGGTTTACTTCTGGAGATATTGAAACCTGTATATCGGTGCCAGTGAGATACTCTCCATGAATGACTTGGATTAGTCACTTTCAACCAGCCATGTGTTAAAGGTATGGTTCCCAGCCCACGGTTAGGTGGTAGAGTCCTTAAGGGGTTGGGCCTTCTTGGAAGTCTTCCAGTCATATGAAGGTGTGTCCTTGAAGGGGATATTTGGACCCTGGCCACTCTTCTTTTCCTTTTTATGTTCCACTATCACAGGGTGAGTCACATCCTCCACCAAGTCCTGATGCCGCAGATCCAGGACAATCAATTACATTCATCTTCATGGACTGCTAAAACTGTGAGATATATTGAACTTTCCTTTTTTGCAAGTTCTCATGCCAGGTATTTTGTTACAGTAATGAAAAGCTGAGCAATGAAATTCTGATATGTTAGAATCATTCCCAGAAACACAACACATATGGAGTTTTACTCTTTAAGGATTGAGTGGATTCAACCTGGCATCCAAGGACACATTTCTAGACCTTAGCCCAAAGAGTGTGTCCAACAGTAACACTCCTTCTCCCCTACCAGAAACACGCAATGACAGAAAACATTGTCTCCGAACTAACAAAATCAGCCAAATAGACTCACAAAGAACAAAACTGGCAGTGTGACCCTCTCGACAGCAAATGATCCACGTATCCGCTGAATGTGTTGGGCAACTGAAGCCACCCACAGGGATGCCTGAGATCATCAACACACTGAGAGAAACTTTAGATCAAATCACCATCAAATTATTTGGAGGGAAAATGAGCCCAAATGCCCAACCAAACATAAAAAATATATGGATGGAAAAGAAATGGCCAAATACATTGACTTACGTAAGAGTTTCAGAAAGAACTCATGGGGTTTCTGGAAGCACAATTTCATCAAGAGCCGGAGGAAAATGAAAAGGAAGACAGCAGGCGTAATTGCTGTGAGCAGCAGCTTCCTGCTGAGCGAGAAGGGCTTTACCATCAGCTCGGTAAGAATACATCCAGGCAAATACCGAAAACATGGAAATAAACACTTCTCATAAAATCAGAACGGAGGACAAAAGGGCACCCAGAGACATGCTATGTGTAGCAGAAAAGAGAGCGAGCAAAGGCCAGGTGAGGTGGTAATAGAAAGAGAAGTGAGAAAATTACATCTCTGTGGGCATCATTAGGGCAAAGGAAAGCAGGCAAATGGAAGGTGATTAAAATGTAAGGGAGCAACAGATCAGAAATGCCATGGGTCAAATCCTGGAAGAGCAAATGGTGCCACAAAGAAAATGTCTTTATAACAAAAAAAGGAATGAGGTGGAAGGGCAGAAGGAAAAATGGCAGCCAGGAATCAGGGAAATTGGGTCATACCTAACTGTCTCACACTGGCTCTGTCTCCATGGGCACCCATCCTGAGCTCCTGGGTCAGGTTATTTGGTCTGTGACATCAAAAACAATCCAGGACTGACCTATAACATTTTGAGAGCATGACCCCTATAAGTCCCTGACAAACTTAAAAATCCTCTTCCCCCTAAAGTTTACAGAAGCTTTTACTAGGTTGGTTGTTCTTGCTATTTCCACAGGTGTCATGCATATTTTGAAAACAGACAATGGGCTTTTAGGTTGGGAATTATAACTTAAACTTGACTTCTTAGAGGTCATCCCAGCTTAAAAGCCCCAGTTCCAACTTCCAGGTGGTTAAGAGTCTGTATCCCTCAAATCATGTTGAACTGAACCGTGCTCAGTTCTCAGGTTCTGCTAGGGCTGTCAGGGGCTATGTGGAAGTGAATCCGCAAGGTCGTGGTGGAAGTGTGTGAGAAAAGAAGCCTGGCTTGTTAAACTGTTTTGCAAGCCTTTGCAAAGGCAGCGTTTCAGAGGAACCTCACCTAACATGCTACCGGGGTTTGTGCACCTTGGCTGGGTGCTTTCTACCCTTTATTACCTCCTATTCTTGGTCTTGTCTTATCTTCTCATCTTTCTTTTTTTTTAATGGAGTGATAGAATGATTGGGAATTGAGCCTTGAAAATGGATAAGTTTAGGAAGAGCGTTCCACGAACCTTAGGTAGTGCCAGGATAGAGAGGATGAGAGCGAGGAGGTACAGATTCTGCTCAAGGGATTTGTAGCAAGGCTGGGAAGAGAAGACACAAACTCTCCAGATGTGTGACATTACCATAAAGGGTTGGGTTAGAAGAGAGAAGATTGCAGTCAGTCCCACATGTCTTCAGAGAGCATGCTTGCCACCAGGGGAGGCCCATTGGCCACTGAAGCTTGAGGTTTACAGAGAAATGAGAATGAGTATGTCTTAGAATACTTAATGGAAAAGATATGTCTTGGTGCTGGGCAGGGCAAGGCCAAGAAGGATGTGGAGGTGAGGTACAGCTTTCTGTGAAGGGTTAGTGGGGAAACTGATGAGAGGATATTAAAAAAAAAACTTTTAATGCATGTATTTATCCATTAATTGTGTGTATGTGTTTGTGTGTGTTGATGTGTATGTGAGTGTGTTGATGTATGTGTGTGTGTGTGTGTGTGTGTGTGTGTGTGTGTGTGTGTGTGAGAGAGAGAGAGAGAGAGAGAGAGAGAGAGAGAGAGAGAGAGTGGTGACGTGTGTGTTGACTCTCGTGATGTGTGTGTCTGGTGATGTGTATGTGTTTGTGTGTGTGAGTCTGGTGGTGGTGGTGGTGGTGGTGGTGGTGGTGGTGGTGGTGGTGTGTGTGTGTGTGTGTGTGTGTGTGTGTGTGTGTGTGAGACTGCTGATGTGTATGTAGTGATGTGTGTGTGGTGATGTGTATGTGAGTCCCTGTATATGTGCGGAGGCTGGAGGATAGAAGTCAGTTCTTTCTCTCTCCACCTCTTGAGCTGGGCCTTTGTCAGGCTGGGTGACAGGCATCACTAGTTGCTGAGCCATCGGCTGGCTCAAAAGGGGACACCGTTATTAAGATTCATCTTGGTTCTCCTCCCTTCCTTTCTAGGACCCCTACTAGATAGACGATGCTGCCTGGAAATTTCTAACACAAATTAATATCATCATAAAATAGAGCCATCTTTATACTGTAGACAAACATCTGCAAAAGGCATGCTGTCCCATGCCTTTATCAGCATTCAGGAGGCAGAGGCTGGTGGATCTCTTGAGAGTTCAAGACCAGCCTGATCTACAGAGTGAGTTCCAGGCCAGCCAGGGCTGCAACATAGTGAAATTCTCTCTCTCTCTTACACACACACACACACACACACACACACACACACACACACACACACACACTTGGAACAAATTGGAACAACCCATTTATTCACTCAGTAAGTATTTACTGAGTACTGACTATGTGCCAACCATTGTGCTACATTGTGAGACTACAATACACTGTCAAGAAGATCTAGATGATCCTGGTGCCAATGGGCACTGTGTCTGAGAGACTCCATACAGACAGAAGTGGGGATGACACCACACTATCAGTTGGGTTAGAAGTCTGCTTTCCTTTTGACTTGTTCTGTTATTCTTGGAAGTTGACTGGCGGGCACTACATGAAGCACCTAGGAGAAGCAGAATCTGTGATTCTAGAAAAGACTAATGTGCTTGGGAGACTAATGTAATTGACACACTGTGTGGAGTTTCAGTGTTCAGCTCCAGCTGGCAGGGTGGCAGGAATATAACAGAAATCTTGAAGGTTGGGAGAGGTGCATTTTCACCATGAATAAAAATAGAAATACAAACAAGTAGAGCTTTGCGGGGGAGGGGGGGATGCTCCAAAACTACGCAGCACAAACAGAGATAAATAAAATACACAGTAAAGAGACACAATAATAAAATAATATAATTTGGCCTCCCAGCATGAAGAAGAAAGCGGAGACTAGAAGAATGGATTAGAATTCATAAGCTGTTTGTTCAGCTTTGATTTGATGGAACCCTGGCTAGCTGAAGAGGCTAGAGCAGAAACTGGCTGAGGCCCCTATAGAATGGACCTGTTCTCTTATTCATCCTCTGACAAGGTTAGTGTTATTATTATTATTATTATTATTATTTTTAAGTAGCAGCTTTGGGACTAGGGGTATGCTGTGTTTTATGTTACGTCCTGCGAGAGACCAAGGATGTGGGCTCAGAGCTGTGGGGTGGCTTCTGGGATGGCTTAGAGGCCTTTCCCTCAGCCTTGTCTTTCCCTACACCTTCTCAGGTCCCCGGAGCTTTGGTCCAAGGCCTTCCTAGGTTCTGTGGAAGTAACCCAGCTTGTTTCCCCTTACCACCATGTCTCCACCTTACCTCTGGCTGGTTTCCATGCTTCCATTCTGTCCACTTCTTTTCTCCCTTTATGTTGACAGTGCCACTCCCATGTTGGTTGTTCTCATCCTCCTGCACCTGAATTTATGTTGAATTTATTTCTTTGGAAGGGAAATGTGATGTGCACGTTCACTCTGGAAACTCTAAATGCCAGCTCTGAAAGGTCTCGCTCTGATTTCTCATAGCAGTTCTATGAGGTGACACTGTTTGCAGGAAAAAGAAATCACCTAAGGTCTCATATGTGTGAAAACGAGGACCAGCAGGCAAGATTTTCTGGCTTCAAAATCTACCCTTTGCATTTTATGTTAAATTGTCTCCTATTACAATGGAATTCAGTTTGTTTTCAGCTTAGCTTGAGATCTTATGTTATTACATAGCAAATAATATATTGCTTTTCTCAGGCAGGAGTGGTCATGGGACTTTGTTTATCTCTAGGAGAAAAACACAGTCAACTCTTCAAAATTATACATGTAAAATTGTATATTAATTTGCTCATTTGAACTGCATTATTGATGTGGAAACTGTTGGGAAGGTTCCTGGGTCCAGTTAACTCAGAGCCTTTCTTCCGAGACAGCCGCCATTGCAGGCAATGCTTTGTTTTCATTCAGTCTGAGCAAGCGACTGGAATTTGTTGATGTGTCGCTTGTTCTGTGCATATGTGTCTTGAGGTTTCAACAGTAGGTTTTCTTTTCTTTCTTTTGAGGGAGGGTTTCTCTGTGTAGCCCTGGCTATCCTGGAGCTCACTCTGTAGACCAGGCTGGCCTCGAACTCAAGAGATTCCCCTGCCTCTCCCTCTCGAGTGCTGGGATTAAAGGTGTGCGCCACCATTGACGGGCAAACACTAGGTTTTCTAGATTAATCTTTGTTTGGCTTCTGAGAAGCTATATAAAGCTATCTCCTAGACCTACACCCATAATTCTGTCAATATTTGATAAAGGGCCTGTTAGATGGCTCAGCAGATAAAAGTGTTTGCTGCAAATGCTGGACAACCTGACAGTAAGTCCGATCCCTGAAACCCATGTTAAGATAGATGTCAAAAGCCAGCTCCATAAAATTACGCTCTGACCTCTATAAACCTACCCTGGCACGCATACCCCACACATATCTCACACATACACTAATAAAATAAAAAACAAATATTAAAAAAAGTCTTGATATGGAAGTTGGTCTAAAATAAGTCATTATTAACAAAGAAATTAGCAACTTCTTTTATGTTTCCTTCACACTATAGATATTTTACAAATGTGAATTTGTTTAAAATCATCGGGATGTCTGGTGTTGGTTAAACAAAGCGCTCACTGCAGAAGCACAGTGTGTTTTATACGTTCTCTAATTTAGTCCTTTTCTTCCATCCTCATTTCAGAAGTTGGAATACATAACTCTGGCGTGTATTCGTTCACTGAAGAACGGCATCCTTGTCAGTAGCAGGCAACATACATAATGGTGGTTCCACAGGGCTATAATAATCTTAAAAAAAATCCCATTGCTTGGTATCCTGGTACCTGTCATAAGGTCATAGTGGCACACGGTCCTTGTGTTTGTGGTGGCCCTGCTGTTAACAAACCTTCTATAGTGCCAGTTGCACGGGAGCAGAACCCACCAATTCTGTGCAGTCCACAGTACTTGATAGTAACTAACAGCAATACTACGAGTTATGTGTTCACTACCCTGTATTTTTATCCACATTGAAAGTGTTTGCCAAGTTGTAAAACAAAATTCTGCTGTAAAACCTATGCCTGGCTGGATAAGTAACTCGGCAGGAGAGTGTTCACCTGGAATGCACGAGGCCCTGGGTTTGATCCCCAGCACTAAAAAAAAAAACCCCAAAACCACCCTCTCCCGGAACAACTAAAGTCAGCAACAACCACAAAATTCCCATATGCTGTCTCACGGGGCAGCAGCCTCGGTCCATTATGTCTCCAGAGTTGGTCCTTTTCTCCTGCGCCTGGTCTGATATCTGTTCGCACCGACGCCAGTGGCACTTCTGTTTTCTCTGTTCTCAATATGTAGTGGGTTTTACTCATTTATTTTTGGCAGTTTCCTACTTGTGCAAAATGTACTATGGGTATCCTCACCCCGCTATCCTCTTGTTTCACTTCTCCTCCTGCTGACTCTCCCTCTTCCCAACCAGTCTCCTCTCACTTTTACGTCTTTTCTGGAGGGTTGCAGTTCTTGTATCAGCGGTTCAAGCTGCTGTGTGTTCGTGTCTGCAAGGGCCATGGCATAGCCAGCAGACAGCATGTTGTAGCACTTTCCACCCTCCGGCTCTTGCAGTTTTTCTACTCTCTCTTCCATATGTTCCTTGGGTCTCGGAAGGGGTGATACAGGCGTCCCGTTAGGGTTGGCACTTAACAGTTACTTGTTCTCAGCACCTCAGCCAGCTGATGATCAACCCCATCAACCAAAGGATGAGGCACTGCTTTATCTGTCATCCACTGACATAAGAGATTTCTTCGACCAAGGCCAAGAAGTACACTACTCTGCGAATATAAACACAAATATTTAGATGGTTGTTTGGCTATATATCAGTTTAGCAAAACGTCAGTAGTAGATTTACTATAGAGGCTTCATAGGCTTTTGACCAAGCTTATGGTATGTACTTCCTCCCATAAAGTACATGTCTCTTCCAATCCAAAGCAGTTGGTTTTTCCCCAGAACAGTCACGCCATTATTGCACCAGTGGGCACATGTTGCCCAGAAGATCGGTGTACAGCAGGTAAGCTGGATAGCTGGGGAAGATTGCGACAAATGACTTTTCTCCAGCAGTCTGCCTAGCACTGTCTGGCACCATTAAAATGAGCTATCAGGGAGTAAGATTCCAGCTAATTCCAGCTTGATTTCTTTCTCTGTAGTGTCTTTAACAATTCAGTTCTACCATCTGAGTCTGATGGGCAACCAAGAGCTGCAAAACAAAATTCTGTATTGTTTACAGAGTTTCTGACCAAGGTGCTCCCTGGCCAACACCCTATAAGGAGGCAAACATTCCATACCAGGCACTAGAATTTTTGGATTAAAAAAACCAAGCAGTGTTGGCACACATGCCTTTATTCCCAACAGAGGCAGGCAGATCTCTGAGTTACAGGCTAGTCTGGTATAAGAGTAAGCTCCAGAACAGCCAAGACTATGTAGAGAAACCCTGCCTTGAAAAAGCAAAACCAAAAAACTATGACATCTGGGCATTAACCACCCACGCAAAGTTCAAGATCCTTTTGATTTTTTAATTATGTAATTTTTTCAGTTAGCTTAAAAAGTAGAGGTTTCTGCATGACTTTTTCATACATTTTTTAGTGTTGGTCGCCACCTCTGCTCCTTCCCATACACTTTTCACAGCCTGAGTATATGGTAGACTGGTATCTAGGATTACATAAACTACTACAACAATGTTTGCACAACTGTGGAATTTCTTAATGTGTTCCTTTGATTAAGTGCCACATGATTATAATTGCCATCCTTTGTACAACGCTGTTTTTGATCCACCCACTCATGAGCATAAAGAAAAAAGGGGGAATTCAATGCATGGTTCAATGAGTTCACAGAATTTTCTAATTTGTCTCTTCCCTTTAGTCTGGAATCTTCCTGCTCCCTGGATGCTGACAGCAGAGTCAGCTGTTGTGAGCCCTAGATATTCCAGGAGGTATGGTGGAGCCAAGCATGCCTTGGAGTGCCATTTCCTTTTGCTCTTCTTATGATTCATGGTAAGCTTTGCCAGGGCCGATCGACCCTTTCCTTGATGGGCCTCCAGTTCTACCATCTTTGTTTCAATGCAATCCAGAGGTTTCCCCCTTTCCTTTTTGTCTCCTCAGGGGAAACAGAGAAAGAGAAAGGTGGAAGGCTCTTTAGAGGCCCATTCTTCACAGTATTCAGAGTGATTAGAGGACCCCTGGTTGGGGACTTCATGTGGTCAGCACCTTTGTATGGTCAGCCTAGAGTGTTCTTTAGGTGGAGCATCTAGACACCCCCAGTTGTGTGTGGTCCCCCAAAGACTCAGAGTGCCTGGGCTCCCTCCAACTCCTCCTTGGTGGATCTCTGAAGCCTCAACAACTTCCCATTTATCTCTTCCTTTGTCTTTCACACACTGGGGATTTGGCTCACTGGTTCTCATTTCTAAAGACTGGCACTGGAACTGTATTCAAAGCAGGCCACATTTCTTCACACCAGCTCTACTTTTTTGCTTTCATTAAAGAAAGTGCAACATGTCTTCCATTTTATAAGGCTTTGTGTCATTAACTTTTCTAGGGCCACAACACAAGCAACAAATATGAAACACATGAAGAAACAGTCACTTAGCCAGGTGTGGTGGTGTACACCTGCAATCCCAGCAGAAGGACTGTGAGTTCAAGGCCAGCCAGGGATCCATAACAAAACCTTGTCTTAAAAATTAAAAAAAAAAAAAGAAACAGCAAAAACAAATAGCAATTAATATTTTCCTGAAATTTAGCTCAAGATGTAATTGGGTACAGGCTTCTTTTAATTCTCCTTTCTCTAAACCAGTGGTTCTCAATCTTCCTAATGCTGCAACTCTTTAATAGAATTCCTCATGTTGTGATGACCCCCAACCATAAAGTTACTTTGTTGCTACTTTATAACTGTGATTTTGCTACTGTTCTGAATTATAATGTAAATGTGCAATATGCAGAATAACTGGTATATGACTCTCAAAGGAGTCATGACCTACAATCTGACAACTGCTGGTTTAGACCCTTTTTCTAGGTGGCACGCTGGCCACTCCTCTAGCCTTTGCCCTGTGCAGTCCTTTCTGGATTGGATACTTCAGGAGGACACAGACAACAAACAAAAAAGTGATTTTACCCCTTCTCCTCTTTTGCATAATCACTCAACATAGCTGGTATCACATGTGCGTAGTTTTTCTCACCTCAAGGAATTCTCTGTCATACATCAGCAAGATATCCTCTAATGCAATTCAGTCCTGACACTATCTGCCTGGAGAAACTGTCCAATCCCAAAAGGCAAAGACTCAGTGCTTAAGGCTGCCTCCCTTTCAAAGACCAATTAAATAATAGATTATGACCTAGACCGACTGGTAATAAATCATATTTCTATGACCCATTTGTAGGCTTCAATTAATTTGGCAGAGTTGTATTTTGGCTAAATTTCTATTGGTGTGACAAAACACCATAACCAAAAGCAACTTGGGGGAAAAAAGGATTTATTTCATCTTACAGTTTATAGTCCACCATGAATGTCGCGTCCCCCTTGACCAGCAAGGATGACGCAACTCACAAAAGCTCTTCTCCAGCAGTTTATTCAGGTCCCTTGAAAACAGTGTTCTGAATTCCGAATTCCGAATGCCCGGGCAGACCCAACCCACAGGCTAAATACTAAAATGAACAGCCAGTCAAGTAAAGCCAAGTGGTGCTATCTTAGAGGCCCACGTATGCGGAAGCAAGCCAGATCAGCGGTCTTTGCCAAAATATGAACTTATTATCATAGAGAGCGCTCACCGTCGGGCTGGTGGAAGGCGGAGACCAGCGCCATCTTTAGGGCGCGGCACATTGCAGCTCTCTACAGTTCCCCCTTTTTTATTTTTTCTAAAGTTGGTAAAAGTCCCTGGAAAGGTTTCGTAATCCCTCTATCTGGGGATCTCACGGTGGGCCTGAGCCTGTAGGAGGGCGGTGCTCAAACTCTTACCCGTCTCTGGGTCAGCCTCCCCACTCAGGACTGCCCTGTCTTAGGTGGCCGAGACTTACCCGTCAACTCCGTCACTGACTTGCCAGACCCTAATATCCGTGGAACGAATACCTCAGTGGGCAGGGACTATGCTTAGTAAAGATTTACTTCACAGCAGCGAGCCATGCCTGAGGGGACTGGCCTGCCTCAATGGCGACAAGGGCTTGTATAATCATGGCTGCATTACGCTTTTGTGTGGTTCTCATTTTGTAGATGCACCATAGGCAAACCAGAGAGGCTAGTATCATTAATATCACCAAAGAGCCTACGCCCGCCCACTCCTTAAGATGATCCATAGCCGTCTGTATCCAGGAAGTCAAACCAGTAGCCAGGCTCAAATCCACCCGAGTGGAGTTGATGTGGACGATTGTCGCTCTCAGCTCTCTCATCAAATTTTCAAATTCAGCCGACCAATCCTGTAAGAGGAACTTTGACAATTGTCTAGACAAATTAGCAGCTTTTGTATAATTTTGATATTACACGGAAGTAACACACAAACCTTGCAATTTCCACTCACACCCCAATTGTGCTAGTTGCCAAAGAGAATCAATCTGTTCTTGTATTAAATCTATGCGTTGATTAACTATCATAAGACCTCCTTTGAGATGAGAATTCATAGAGTTCTGAGTATCCAATGCCTGTGCCACAGTGGCTGAGATGTTATTCAGGGCATTGGCAGTCTGTATAGAACTAGACAAGGCAATAGCTGAGGCAGTAGCTCCCACAGCAGCAACAGTGATAGCAGTAACAATAGCTGCAGTGATGCCAAAATCTCTTTTAAACCTGAATAGCATCATGGTATTAGGAGCCTCTACAGGAACTGGTACATATCGAGGCATTCTAGTCACCACAGCCACAGGAAAGGCTGTGGCATTCCAGCACAGGGCATAAAAACATGTACTCGGAGTGCATACTAACTTTTCTTCACCCAAGGATGCACTCCCATTACTTACAATCCACAGAAAAGGAGGCCAGAGACATACTGGCGAGGCTGAAAAGTTCTTGTTGCAGTAAGAATGAAACAAAGAATTCCAAGTACCAGAGCCACTACTGCTAGAGAAATCCAGATTGGTAGCGGACCCTAGGGAAAAATTACCTCTTTGATAAATTCCTCCCCCAAGCATAATGACAGGTCCCAAGTCCATGCAACTTCCATTTACTCCACACAAAAGCCACAAATCAAAAGGATTGGTGGCAGTCTGCTGAGGATCCCTAGTAGATATATCAAGCATTCCTGTACAAGACTTATTCACTATATTACTAATCATGGGGCTAAAGGAAAAATAATCTTGTTGAACCCAAACTGCTCTGCGCTCCTGACATACTCACTGCTACTATCACCAGGATCCTTAGGAAGGTCTTCATGACGAATCTTCCTCACAAGGCGTTCAGGCACCCACACTGGATCTTGTTGATCCTGAGGAAAAACACAAACAGACCCTCTCGCCCATGTTAGCACGGGGTCAGGCCCCCGCCAAGAGCCTGTCAAAATATCCTTCCACTTCACCATGCTTTTAGGTGAACCATGGGAATCCTGATGTCTGTCCACTGCTGAGCGGCCTTGAGCATCCAAATTGAAAAAATTTAAAGTAAATAAGGCTAAAGATATTCTCTCCTTGGGGGTACGGCCTTGGCCTATTCCCCCTTTTTGTTTTTGCAAGCATTCTTTCAAGGTGCGATGAGCACGCTCCACAATTCCTTGTCCTTGAGGATTGTATGGTAATCCGTGATTAAGCTGTACCTCCATCTGATTACAGAAGGAGACAAAGGACTGAGCCGTATAGGCTGGTCCATTGTCCGTTTTCAGCTGCTGTGGTTTTCCCCATGCAGCCCAGGCTTCTAAGCAATGTCCTATGACATTGCGAGCCTTTTCTCCACTCATAGGTGTAGCATGTATGATACCTGAGCAGGTATCCACAGATACATGAATATATTTTAAGGTTCCAAACTCTGAAATGTGGGTAACGTCCATTTGCCAGATTTTGAGTGGCATCAACCCTCTAGGGTTCACTCCCACACTGGGAGGATGATGATGAATCACACACTGAGGACAGTCCAAAACTACTTGTCTAGCATCTGCTCTAGACAAATGGAATCTCTGCTGTAGAGTTTTTGCATTTACATGAAATAATTGGTGAAACTGTCTGGCTTGATCCAGGAATGAGCTCCAAAAAATGCATTCCATCCTGGTCCATTGATCAACTTTATCATTACCCTCACTTAATGGTCCAGGTAATCCTGTATGTGCTCTGATATGTTGAATATAAAAACACCCTTTTCTCTGCCAGATTAAAACTTGTAACTCTTGTAATAAGGCACATACAGTACTACTATTCTTAATAGGACCTGCTAATTCTAATACTTTCACTGTGTTGACCACATAAACTGAATCTGAAATCAAATTGAATGCAAATTGACATCTTTTAAACACCTCAATTACTAGTTTTAACTCTACTATTTGGGGGGAGCCCGGTTGAAATTGACATAACACGGGCTCTTGTCTTTCTATCAAATAGGCTCCACAGCCTGTCTTTGAGCCATCAGTAAACACATTTGGTGACCCTTGAAGTGGTACTGCTGAAGTAACCTTAGGGAATATCACTGGGTGCTCCTTAAAAAATGATAGCAATGGATGTTTAGGATAATGGTTATCAATTACTCCTTCAAAGCTACATTGCAGTATTGCCCAGTCATCTACAGTGCCACACAAAATCTTAATTTGATAACTGGAATAAGGCACTATTATACTGGCAGGAGCAACTCCAAAAGACTGCAAACATTGTTGGATACCATTCAAGGCTAAAGCAGCAAGTGCAGTGGGATAATGTTCTATTCTGTTCTTACTTGTGTCCACATCCCCGGGCAGAAAGATCTCCCTACTTTCAGGGACTGAACAGGCTGATCTATTTGAGTGGCTTCTGGATATGGAGGAGGAGTTAAAGGCGCCATGGCAACAGCTTTACTCACACCAGCCGCAGCCAGCGTGGCTGAAGGCGCTATAGCAACAGCTCCACCCACACCGATTGCAGCAGCGGCTCCACCCACACAGACTGCCGCCTGCGTGTCCTTCTCTTTTACCTTTTTCTTTTCCTTTTTTCTAATAACAGTCCTCTCCAACTGTTCTAGTAGAGCGTGTAGCTCTCCTTCAGAATCCGTGCTCTCTGAGTCCTCAAAATCTCTAAAATCTCTAAAATCTTTAAGATCGGGATAGAGAGGAACTTTCTTTTTGCCTCCCTTTTCACTGTCTGCCTGCTCAAATCTTTCGCCTTTGTTACTTTCCTTTTCACTGTCTACTTGCTCAGCTCTTTCCCCTCCATCCTGAAAGACAGGATAGTACAGCTCATGTCTCACTTCCCTCCAGACATTTGGACAGAATGACCGCCCACTAGGATCACTCAGAGGGGAAGTCTCATTATATGAAGGCGGGGCCAGCACAGGCTGCCCCGGACCTGAGGGCTCTATCTGGGTGCAGTCAGAACTCTTCCTCAAAGATGACTTCTCCATTTTCTTTGTTAACCTTTTAAGTTCCTCTTTAGACTCTGAGCTATCCTCTTCCAAAGTATCTTTCCCAGATTTGACCAAGCGCTCCTCTTTTAACTGTTCTAATGCCTTTTGTCCTTTTTCCACTGCCTTGCAATATCTCTGATCTCCTAAACAACTCCGAACAAGTCTCCAAATAGGCCGTGCTCCTCCCTGCAATGTACTTTGCTCCCAGGCAAAATCCAAGATCTCTCCCAAGCTTCTCCCAGCAACTGATAAAGGCAAGGCCAGCATTCGCTCCATTTCTGTGAGGCACTCTCTGCTTTCCTCACCTTGCTCTGCCAGTTGTGTCTTCTACTCGTCCGAATCACGGAACTTTATTGCTCCCTCCCGGAGACCTTATTGCCTCTTTACCGAGGTCCTTATTGCTCCCTCCGGAGACCTTATTGCCTCTTTACCGAGGTCCTTATTGCTCCCTCCCAGAGACCTTATAGTTCGCAACTTCCCGCGAAACTTTACCTTTTGTTCGCAATCTCCGCGAAACTTTACCTTTT
>CAJQZJ010032684.1:1685754-1701915 GCA_907164525.1 Lophiomys imhausi
GTGTGTGTGTGTGTGTGTGTGTGTGTGTGTGTGTGTGTGTGTGTGTGTATGTGTGTGTCTAGGGACCAGAGGACAACTTTATTGGAGTTGGTTCTCTCCTTCCACTTTTATGTGGGTTCCAGGCACTGAACTCATGTTGCTAGGCATGCACAGTAAGCGCTTTTACTCACAAAACCACTTCACTGGCCCTTACCTCTTTCTTTCTTTTTGACTCAAGAGTTCTAGCAGGAGCAGCGTCTTGGATACAGAGCGCTTGGTTACATGCAGGGAACATCTCTGAGCTGTGCAGGATTAAAAACAAACAAACAAACAAACAAACAAACAAACTGGGGTAGGAGGCCCAGAGAAATTTCCCCTGTATACAGCAGTAGGCTTCTTGGTGTCTATGCAGACCATTGGGACAGAAGCCAGTCTGAGGCATGACCTGCAGCTTGTAGTTCTTTACGATGCTTTCCATTGAGAGAGGTTTCAGAACAGGAACTGGACCATCTCCATCTGAGGCACAGCTTCATTTAAATAAACTTGCTAAGGTCATAGTAGCACTTGGACCATCTCCATCTGAGGCACAGCTTCATTTAAATAAACTTGCTAAGGTCATAGTAGCACTTGGACCATCTCCATCTTAGGCACAGCTTCATTTAAATAAACTTGCTAAGATCATAGTAGCACTATTTATTTATTTATTTATTTACATTTGATTCAGGGTCTTACTTTATAGCTAAGCTAGCCTCTAACTAGCAATCCTTCTGCGTCAGCCTCCTGACAGACAGCGAGAATTATAAGTGTGCACCATCATGTCTGGCTACTTAAAAAACATTATATTTATTTATTTTATGTGTATAAATGAATGTTTTCCTGCATGTATATACACGCACCACATGCCTGCCTGGTGCCTGTGGAGGTCAGAGGAAGGCACTGGATCCCCTGGAACTGGAGCTACAGATAGTTGGGAGCCACCAAGTGGGTGCTGGGCATTGAACTCAGGTTCTCTGCAAGAGCAAAAGTGCTCTTAACCCCTGAGTTATCTCTCCCCTACTTCAACTTCTTAAATGGGATTTCATTACTACAGGGAACAAAAGAAGAGAATTTAGTTTATTCCTTTAAAGAAAAACTTTCCCAGGAGGCGGGGACAGGTGGATCTTTGTAAGTTCAAGGCCAGCCTGGTCTACAGAGCGAGTTCCAGGACAGTGAGGGCTACACAGAGAAACCCTGTCCTGAAAAAATTAAAACAGAAAAAAGAAAGAAAGAAATTATAGCTGCATAATAGAAATTAGGAGACTTTTCAAAAAACTAATGCAGTGTTATTTTTCACTTGTAAAATTTTTTTTTTTTTTTTTTTTGCTGATTCATTCTCAGCCTTTTGGCATGCTATGGAAATGTAAACATATCCGCAGGAACAGAATAGTAAAATGAACCCTCATGTACCTGTCACTACGCGAGTAACTGTAAACTCTTGGTCATCTTATCTGTCCTTTTTCTCTCAAGCCTGTACCCTCCACATTATTTTTAAGCAGATGCCGGCCATTGTACAATTTTACCCATTAAGTATTTCAGTATACATCTCTAAAAGATAAGGATCCTTCCCCCAACATTTTATTAGGAAAAAATTGGAAGCATACAGCAAAGTTGGAAGCCATACGCCTAACCAGTTATATTGCTTTGTTGTGTAGACACCCATCTGTTCCTTCATCCATCAGCCATTCTGGTTTTAAAAATGCATTTCAAAGTAACTTGCAGACATCTGTAGATCCCCTTTAAGCACTTCAACATGCATATTATAAACTAGAGTTTAATATCTGTTTATGACTCTCTTCCCATTGAATACAGCATTTACATCATTGAAATATATATCTGAAGTACACATCTGTTGCACGTTTTGACAGATGTAACCCACACTCCTATTATTACCCACCAATTCAGAAAGTTCCTTTCTGCCTCTTCCTACTCAATTCCCACCAACGCGCACACCCAACCACCTTTCCTACCATATGGTTGTACAGCGGAGCTTTGGACTCTTTATTTTGTCGGTTATGATCAAAGAAACTCAAAGGTGTGTGCATAATATAAACTTTCACTTAAAAATTTGAGATGTGGGGAATTGAAACCTGGTCCCCCGAACAGTAAGCACACACTCCACCACTGCTCTATATATACTCCCAGCCCCTAAACTTTCTCTCTGAGTTTCTCTCTCTCCTCTCTCTACCTTGTGGCCTTGTACAATGTTTCTCAGCTTTAATAGGAGACTTCATATTCTAGCTCCATAGGGCAGCCTCTTGCGTGGTAATGCCAGAACTTTGTCTGAGTCAAGGTATTCATTGCTTAAGAGGGCTTGAAAACCAATGTTGGGGTCTTCTCAGTTCCAAGTTTATTTGCATTTAAAGTCATATTGGGCTTTTCATAGTTCCCTGAGCATGGCACAAAATTATCTTGGTCACCATTGGCCTCACCTTTCCCAGGAAAGGTCCTTTGAGGGTAGAGGCAGGAGTTACTCTGTTTACATGGTTTCTTATTCTATGTCTGTCCAATAAAACAATTAAACAGAAAACTTTTCATAAATAACTATAAAAAGGTGATTTAGGCTTAAAGCACTTACTTAGCGTATATGGAGTACTGACTTCAATCCCTTTCACATCAAAGAGGAGACAAGATATTTGTATCTTCTTTTCCCTCAAACTACCCAATTACTTGGTAGTACAGATGCCAGAGAATCCCTGTCCCCTGAAAATTTAATGACACTGGATTGACTGAATCACCTAACTTCTTCCCCTGACCCCACCTCTGGGTATCTGGGTATCCTGTTACCTTTGGCCCAAGTCCTGAACCCTGCTGAGCTGTGTGTGGGTCACCTCCCTCTTCCCTCCCCTGTGCACCTCCCTCTTCCCACCGGGCAGTAGTGTTGCTTCTCTCCAGCTTCTGCTGAAACCCTAGCCTCACAAGAATTTTGGAGTAGATGACAAATGTTTCTAAAGGTTTAGGAGTTTGCAGGTTTGCATCAAAGGCATACAAAAGTTATTTTAAACTTTTAATTTCAGAAATTCCTCTATTTAAAGAACCTCGTACTTTCTTGCTCATATTCTCTTATTGCCCAACTATAATATTCTTTCCACTCATCCTGAAATGCTTACTTGTATTCTTTCAAAATGAGTTTTGTTTTGCTTTTACTGCGTCTTTTATAAGTTGCCCTTTCTCTGTAAAGCTTCTCAAGACAATTTTTCTGGTTATAGCCATATAAGAAATTATAGTGCTGGAATTAAGATTGTGATATATATGAAGAATTTAGTATATATATATTATGATAAAATATTCTGATAAAATTTATGATAAAATATTTTTATGATAACATATTTTGCTTAAACTATGTAGAATATATGAACATACCTATATAAATATGTTTATTAAGTATATATGTAGTGCCAGCATTCATATTTTATGTATCTAAAGATTTAAATATGTATAAAATTGTAGCTTTCATTTTAGGTGAGATAGCTAATATTTTGAGCTCTATTCATATTTATAAGATGGAGAGAATTTCAGCCTTTGGAATTATACACATTAATCAGGGTTTCCTAGAGAAACAGAACTGTTAGAATAAACATATATATTATATATGTACTATACTATACTATACACACACACACACACACACACACATACACATTATATATGGGATTTATTAGGGTGGCAGAGTGACTACCAGGTTATGATACCACTATTCCAACAATGGCTGTCCCCTAATGGAAAGTTCAAGAATCCAGTAGTTTTTCAGTCCATGAGATGAGATGTCTCAGCTTGTCTTCATTGGATACCAGAACCCTGAAGAAGAAGAAGGCTCTGACACCAGTGAAGGAATGGCCTTGCCAGTGAGAGTGAGGGCAAACAGGCAAAGGATGAAAGCTTCTTTCTCCCTTGAATCTGGGATGACATGGGAAGGTGTGGCCAGATTAAAGGTGGGTCTTTCCAACCAAGTCAGATGGATTTAAGGTGCAGCTTCCTACCTCGGATGATCCAGTTAACTAAATTCCCTCACAGGTCTGCTCAGCAGCTTGGGTTTTTAGTTAAAAACAGATGTAGTCAAGTTGACAACAAAGAACAGCCACCACAAGCCCACCCCTTGTCAATTTGACATGCAATCATATCTCCATATTATACTTAATTTTTCAAATGAAAACAAGAAGCAGGTCATAATCACACCTAACATGATATAGCTATACCATGCAAGGCTGAAAATGCATTCTATATTTCTATAATATATATATATAAAAAGAATGAGTGGCAATATCCTTTGAGGACATTCTTTTACTATCTCAAAAATGAAATATGATAACCAATGATATTTCTCAACCATCTTACTTACTGTTCTGTTGCTGTGAAGAGATACCATAACCAAGATAACTTACAAAAATAAAGCATTTAATTTCTTACAGTTTTAGGGGGTTAGTCTATGATCATTACAAGTAGGGAGCAGACAGGCATGACACTGGGGCAGTAGCTTGAGAGCTTTGTATCCTGATCCACAAGCAGCAGACAGAAAGAGTGGGAGGAGATGAAGAAAGAGAGGGAAGGAGAGACAGAGAGAGACAGAGACTGGGCCTGGTAGGGCTTTTGAAACCTCAAAGCCCATTCCCGGTGACACACCTCTTCCAGCAAGGCCATACCTCCTAATCCTTCCCAAAAAAGTTCCACTCCCTGGTGACTAAGCATTCAAACATATGAGCCTATGGGGATCCTTCTCATTTAAACCACCACAATATATGTGGAAACATTTTGTACACTAAAAGGTATAAATATAACCTAAATATATATCAGCATCTAAATACATAAGAAGATAAATATACATTAGTATACACATAGATGTACACAAATATCATTCACCTCTAGAAAAAGAACTATAGCTGGGCATGGTGGCTCACATCTGTAATCCCAGTAGTTGGGAAGCTGAGACAGAATAATTGCAAGAGTTCAAAACCATCCTGGGCTACAGTGTGAGACTATCTACAAAATAAAACACACACGCACATGTTTGTGTGTGTATGCATATTCATATGTGTGTGTGTGTTTCAGTAATAAATATTTTAAAATATGTCAGGGATATGGTAGATACTTAATAATTACTTGCCAAATCTGAATTAGTGTTTTCGTTTAATAGACTGATAAATACATTATTTTTTTAGGAATTTGAAAACTTCTGCAGAAATAAAATTTTCCTTTGCCAAGATACTTTGGATTGTGTGGTCATCTCCAGCCTCACTTCCAACAGGACCCCAAAGAGGGGTCTGCAGTAACAGTATCATAAGCAATAGTAGGGGCTGTGGGAGAAAAGATCCAATGGGTTAGTGTGAAAGTTGGAGACAGAAGTCCTCTGTCACAAAATGGAGGCCCCTAAGCAGTTCTAGACAAGAAGTAGTTCCAGACAAGGGTTATTTCTTCTTCAGAGAAGGTGACATTCCTGTAGAGTACATAGCCTGGAGTCACTACTGAGATGGTGTCATCGGAATCTATCCATTCTATTGACTTTTCAGTCTACCCATTGGATTTCTTGTTCAAATTTAGTTGATATTTTCATTATCTGTGCAGTGACTGTGAGTCTAAATGGTGGGGCAGAGCTGTGGCAGGACAAGCATGGGACATGTTTCTTCTGTTGTCTGACAGAGTATTGGTTCAAAGGAGCAGTGCCGCCAGAACTGTAACCAAAGGTGATGTGCTGGCTAGGTTTATGTCAGCTTGGCACAAATTATAGTTATGTGAGAGGAGGGAACCTCAACTGAGAAAATGCCTCCATAAGATCAGGCTGTTGGCCCAGCCCATTTTGGGTGTTGCCACCCCTGGGTTGGTTGGTGTGGTCCTGAGTTCTATAAGAAAGTAGGCTGAGCAAGCCATGGGGAGTAAGCCAGTAAGCAACACCTCTCCATGGCTTCTGCGTCAGCTTCTGCCTCCAGTTCCTAGCATATCTGAGTAAGATCATTCAGAGGTAATCAGGTTAAGATAAAATGAGGGTGAATCCTAATCCAGTCTCAGTGATCATTAATTTTATTATTATTGACTGATGTCAAAGTGGCAGTAAAGCCTATTGAGGGAAATCTATTTCCTTTTGGTCAAGAAAACTTCTGGCATGGGAGGAGACCTAACATTCCAGTTAGGCAGGTCAACCAACTATCTGGCTAAAGAACAGCTCTTCAGGTAGTCAGATCTGCTTAAGCCAGGTTAACAGATAAAGAGGAATAGTTACCCTTTCATGAGAAAAATGTTCTTCCTTTCCACAGTTCCTGTGATAAATCAGCATGCCTCTATCTGGGGCTTAAAAGCATTCATATAGTAAAGACAAACTAGGCTCATTTCTGCTTATGATTAAACCTCTGTTTCTCAGGGATTGGGCTATGCTCTACCTGTAACCTTAGCTGCAAATAGTCTGTACTGCCTTTTCCAGGAAATGACAACCATGTGTTTGTTTCAAAAAATTATAACGATCTTACAATCCTAACTTTGTTTCAAAGGGTTTTTATGAGTACCAATTGTTATGACCACCTTGCTACAACCACCTTGCAATCATGTCTTTGTTTCAGGAGGGACTAGCTTGTTATTCTTTTGTTCTTCTACCCCTGTAACCCCACTTATTTTGCCTAAGAAATCCCCCATTTTGAAATCCCCAATCCCTGAGCTATAAAAATCTTGTCTTCCTCATGTCCAATGCTGACCTCTTGAACTCTGCCTTAGGGGGACACGCCCTATGTATGAATAAAAAAAATCTTTCTTTAATTACTTGCTTGCTTTAATTAAATTGGCCGTGATGATTTGGGTCAGTGGTCTTTCTCCTCCTATCTTTAGGATTAACACCTGCCCCTCTAATACAGTCACTTAGGAGCTTTAACAATGAGCTTCATAAGTCTGTCCCCCCTTTTTTTTTTCAGGGCTTCACATTTATTTCAATAGTTCAGCAAATATATACACACATATGTACATACATGTCATATATACATTTGTGGGGATTACGATACAAAGAAAACAGTAAAACACTAAAATTGGGAATCTAGCTAAAGAGTGTGGAAAAGTTCATTGTATGCCTGGGTACTTTTCAGTAGCTTTGAGATTTTAAACACAAGGACCAAGATTTTAATAATCACATAAAACTAACTTACACTGTTTACAAGTAGAAACACTGGCAATAAAGTGATAATTCAGGACGATGGAATTCTGGGAAGGACAAGCTTATGAGGGAGAACCTCACAGGAGCTTCTGATACTGCAAGTGTCTCCACTCAAGTATGAATGTTGAATTTTTCTTTCTAGTTATTACTTATATAGTCTACATATTTTTTTTCTGAGTATGTATTTCCAAACTAGGAAAAGGTTTAAAAAATGGAATGAAGTATATACGTTTAAAAAAACTTTTTATTGATTCTTTGTGAATTTCACACCTTGTACCTTAATCCCATTCATCTACCCATCCCTTCATATCTGCCTTTGCCCTTCCAACCTCCCCACCCAAAGAAAATAAAATAAGATAGAATAAACAACAACAACAACAACAAAAATTTTGTTGTGGAAGCTGTAGTATATCACAGTGTGTCACACAGTATGCCCTTTTGTCCACACTTCTTTACTTACAAAAATGTTTATTGCAAGGAATCATTGGTCTGATTCAAGACCCCTGCCTTCTGCTACACTATCAATACTGGATCATCATGGGGACTCCTCTCAGATATCACGTTGTTGCCCTGTGTCATGGAGATCATGCAGCTTTGGATTTGCAGGAGCAGCCCTTTCATATTCTCTAACAGATCATAGATGGGGTAGATGCTTGGGTGGGCCAACTCAAAGCCCTGGATCTGGGCCTGGGAAGTAGCTGAGTTGGTCAGCCCACCAGCTTTCCCTCACCTACACCTGAGTTAACTCTCTAGCCCTGTCCCAGTTGGTTCACTCAATGCTCCAGCCAGCAAGGGGCAGGATCAGCTCTCCTGCTTTCACAGGGAGGGCAGCCTCATGCAAACTCATGCCACTAGGGTCAGCTCTACTGTACTGCTCAGGTGGGGTGCAGGGCCAGCTCTCTTGAGTGCTGAAGCTGGTGAGGGGAAGGGTCTGCTCTCCTGAATGCTGCAGCTGGTGAGGGGCAGGGCCAGCTCTCCTGAATGGTGCAACTGGTGAGGGGCAGGAACAGCTCTCCTGAATGGTGCAACTGATGAGGGGCAGGGCCAGATCTCCTGCCTACTTCAGGCAGTGAAGTCTGCCCACTTTTTAAATTATTAAGTAAAGTATAACTTTCCCTTTTCCTTTCTCTCTGTTCTAGGCATGCTTTCCTAATACGTTAGCTGAACTCTTTCTCTTAGGCACCTTTCCCTATCACTTGGCTGCTTATCTGCCATGTGACTTCCCCCCATGCTAGCTTAACTCAAATGGAGCTGGCTCTTTCTCTTTCTCTTCTTTCCTTTCTAAGCAACAGGTGACACCTACAGCTGCCTACCTTAGAGTTTTTCTTTTAAACTCAAATAAAATTGTCCTTGAGCAAGCTTTCTTTCTTTTGACAGGGAAAAGAAAGTTTTGTCTAGCTCAGAACTTATTATTTGAACCAGGCTGGCCTCAAACTCACAGAAATATGCCTGCCTCTGCCTCTGCCACCTCCTGAGTGCTCAGTTTTCCTGGAAATCCTGGCCTTTAGTTAAAAAAGGGAAATGTAGATACAAACAGGAAGGATACCATATGACCTTGGAGATGGTCATCTATAAATCCAGGAGAAAGATCTGAAGTTATCCTTCCCTCTCAGTCCTCAGAAGCAGCCAAACCCACAGGTAATTTCACTTTGAACTTTGACCCTCCATAACTGTGTGGTGGTTATCTCTGTGTTTAAGCCAGCTACTCTTGCTGCAGTGGTCATTGCAAGCAAAAAAGGCACTCACTAGTAGGCCCGAGTGGTTGTGATTTGTGAGTGGAGTGACAGGTCTTGTTTTTGAGGGGGTGCTGAGCATTTCAGTCCCTTCCACTTTGTTTCTTTCTGTCTTGGTGGAAAATTCCCAGTAGAAATTTTTGTAGTTGGAGCCATGATTAACTTCTAATACTTCTAATCATCTGTGGAAACAGAAACAAATAACATTCCTATAGAACAGGAATAACAATGCCCACCCCACTTCGGTGCTTATAGGACTTTATCCTTGTAAAATGAATGTTAAGTTGTCTTCCTACCATAAAGTTATTCAATGAAAAGTTGATTTGTGCATTACATGACTTGATCCACCTCCCCTCAAAACAAAGCTAACTATAGCAAGGTGAATGTCGACACAAGGGCAGCCAATTCATAGATATGGCCAGTTACCTTAAATGACATGGTGTAGAGAGATAGGTAGGGACCTAGATAGCACCCTTGGGGATTTCACTGACCAAAGAACACCAAAATAAGTTGCTAGTGGGATCTCCCCTGAAGAACCATGAGGTAACAGTCAGGCCCAAAGGAATGTGAGGAATGAAGTTCTGGGTAGAAGTAACCAGGAAGATTCTAGGTTCTGCTCAATAAACAGAGCTTCAGTTGGAGGAAAGTATAGGATGGAGCTGAGGCAGGGTCTGGTCTCATCCATGTTCCATAGTCAAGGCCACCCCCCTTTTCTTAAGGGGGTACACAGGGCATTTCCTTCACTTAACTGAAGATTCTAGCCAGGCAAAGGAAGCTCTGCATTAAAGCAAGAGGTCAGTAATCTTGGTTACATGATTCCAGGTTCTTCTGTGAATCTCCAGTCAGAGTAGGGCTGGGACCAAGGACGTACAGGGGAAGGAAGGCAACCAACAGCAGGGACAGACTGGAGATGAACACCCTTCATGGCTCCTCCCTCCCCTGTCTCTGAGACCACCCTCCTTTTTCCTCTCTCCCTCCCTTTCCCACCTGTTTCTTCTTACCCCTGCCTTCTTGCTTGAGAGTTGAATGCTGCTGGCTATGTGCCCAACATAGAAACTGTAGAAGAGAGGCATGATCTATGGTCCTTACAGTCTAATTCAAGGATCAGAAACAAACAAAAACTGCACTGTATCATGCCATGAAGAAACAAAAGAGGACCATTTAATGGACTTCAATGGGATGGCAGTGCCTGGGTCATCTTCCCAGGCCAGTCAAGCAGGGCTGTCCCTGGCTCACCACTTAGCAGTCACCATCTTTTGACTATTTGACAGTAAATAATAAAAAAAAAATTAAAGAAGGGGGTTTTGCACTTCCATTTTGTACTTTATCTGGTCCTGCATGAGAAGTGAGGAGATATGCCTAGAGCAATAAGGACGTAGCTTGCTAGTGCACAAATCCTCCGGTAGGTAGAGTAATTGTGTAAGGCAGCCCATTGCTAAGCCATGGGCAGGGAGGAGGATGTAGAATTCTCTAAAGACTAAAAATAGTACAGAACATCACTCTTCTGAAATCTGGTTCTACCTGAAAGCAGGACCAGGGGAATCGCTCCTGGGGTAGTTGCCTGTCTGTCCACAAATCCTTTGTGAACACAGAGCACTTAAAGGAAGCTCAGTATGTCCACGTGGCAGTAGATTTTGTCCTTTCTGTTTGTTGTAAGTTTCTTAAAGAAACTATTTCCTTCTATTTTTAAAGAGTGCTTTGAACTTTAAAATATTGCCAGTGATAGCCTGACATAGTCCCAAGAGACACAAGAGTTGCCTTCTGTTCAAGTCAGGGCTGTTGGGACTGTAGCTTTTCTGAAGAAGGATTCATACAGCTTGTTCAAGAAGGTATTCATGCAGAGGTGACATTTACTCTTTTCAGAGTGTTCAGTTTTTTTTTTTTAAATCTGGTTTTTGGTAAATATTTTACAAAAGTTATCCACCATTTAAATGATAAGGGGAGAGGTGAAACATTCCATCAAGAAGGAAGTCCCAGCCAGCTGCTGTCTAGATTTTATTTCAAGCAGCTGGTTCCTGAATCATAGTTATGACTTCGATGATGCTTACTTTAATCCAGGGCTATGAATTAAAGAACATTTTTGTTCTTAGTACTCCAGAAATTTCCTGTTTCTGTTGAGCAGAATAGAGAACCCTCCTGAGTGTAGTCTCATTCTAGCCTTGGATGTTTTGATAGCTGATGTAAGAGTGAGAGAGGAGTTCCTCAGGTGCAGGGATACCTTCTCCTACACATCCAACCGGGAAGAGTCCGTTTTATGTCGTCATACAATTTTCTTTTCTGTTAGTGTTTCATTGGGGGTGGGGTGCTATTTTTATTTCCCTTTATCTAGTTGATTTGAAGTCCATACCACAGATGAAGGAAAATTACTAGCTAGAGGCTTTGTGGGGGAGCGGTTACAATTATAGAAATTATGTTAGAAAAAAAGAGTTGCATCTTCAAGAAACTGTATCACTTCTCTGGTAGAGAAACAATTAGGAAACAATATGAGGCAGTACATAATGAAGTGCTGACTGTGTGGGGTGGACAGTGAGCACCACATGGATTCAGAGAAGGGAGCAGGAGACCCTGATACAGCTCAGCAGCTTGTGGCAACAATCAGCTTCCAGGGAGAAATGCCTGGATTTTGCTTGAGGGTCACTCAGCCCAATTTGTGAATCTACCATTAATGTACAGGACCAGAGCTTTTTATGCTTGGTGGCAAATTGGTGACAGTAGAGCCTTGATAAATAGGATGTGGAAACAAGTTACCTACCGCCAGTCTGCCTAGCACCTGAGTGAAAAGGCAGCAAGATGGCCTCCGCATGACAAGCACTGGCTTCAGTCTCCCTGACAACAGTTTCTGCCAAGCGGAAAACCATTAAGAGGTGGGTCTCTGCAGTGAGAGCCTACATTTTCCAAGGGATAAATCTTTTCTGCAACAGAGGTTGGCAGCTAAGTTTCTGTTCCCCTGGCTTCCCTCCTTTATACCAGCACAGAGCAGCTCAAAGGCCAGTAGTGACTGACGGGACAGTAAATATTTCTCATAGGGTATGTGGTAGTGGGTGGAAGTCTCTCCTGATTTAAAGAGACACAACCTTCCTAATGTGAAGGGTTGAAATCAGTCAGGCTGTGGGTGTGGACAGTCTTCACCTGTTCTCCAGAAAGTGGGATGCCTACAGCTTTCTAAAAATTCTGACATATTCAAAGTTTTGATATGCTAGTATCCTAAAAGAGATATTCTTCATGGGGAAAATATAGACGATTTTCTCTGACCAATGTGGTGAGTATGAAAATCTGTGGGGGAGTCAAAGAAACCCAAGCTATTTGAACTATATTTAAGTTCCAATCAAAGAGTGTAAATTAATTAAGACCCGGTTCACTAGTCTGCCAGCAGGACTGGAAACCTGCTTCAACTGCTTGTTTTAGTCACAGACTTGGTAGAACACATGCCCTTCATGGCTTACAAGACTGTCTTGGCTTCCTTTCCTGTTGCTGTGATTCAAATACCTTGACAAAAACAACTTAAAGGAGAAAGGTTTATTTGGGTTCCTGGTTCTAGGGCGTGGTCCACCATGGCAGCATAGGAACCTGAAGCAGCTGGGTACCTCACATTCAAAATCAGGAAGCAGACAGGTATGAATGCCTGAACAGAGGTTCAGCTAGCTTTTCCCTTTTGCTTACAGTTGAGACTCCAAGCTCAGGGAACGGTCTGGTCCACTTTTAGGTCAGTCTTTTCATGTCAATTAACTTAATCAAAACAACCCCTTGCAGGTAATCAAAACAACCCCTCGAAGGCATATCCTGGAGCTGAATGAATAATCCCTCACAGGTAAGGAGGGACAAGCCTGGGGGTTGGCAGTTACCACTAATGATCACAGTAGCCATGACCTCAGAAGTAGACTTTGTTTGGCTTTGGTTTTGTTCTTTACAAGTGTGAAGATATGAACAAACACAGGGGTTATTCTGTCATATCTTATAATCCTCTATTTATAGCTCCCACACCCTGGCCTGTGAGCAGAGAAATCAATCTCAAGGTTCCATGAACGCTAAGGAAGTGCCCTCAATGAGCTACAACCCCATCCCATGACACAATTTTAGTGTTCCTTTAAAAAGTTAAGTTCTTGGGGGGCCAAGATGGTGGCGAACTGACGGACGCATTTTGAATGTGGGAGAGAAGAGCCATAGAAAACACAGAGTTGTTGGACACTGTGCAAAAACCAGAGGGTCTGGCCCCTCCGGGAACACTCACAGCTCCCAAGGGACTGTTAAAAGTCCCAGGGCAAGGCTCTCCCCCCATCTCTCGCAGACACGGAAGCCACTAAATCCGGGATTCGGGAACTCCCATTTGGAGAGGCGCCTGGTAAGATCGATCCCAACACACAGCAGGCAGAATCAAAGGCCACATGGCGATCGCCCACTAGCCTACTGGGCTTCCCACACCTCAGGAGGACCTTATAACTACTTAGGAAACTTTGCAGAATAGTTAAAGTCTTAACAAGGAAGAAACAGGGCGCTCAACGGGTGATCTGCAGCCGCTCGAGCCGGAGCGGGAGGCTGGCGCAGAGCAGTTGGGGTGGGAAGCGGGTGCAGGCAGGAGGGGTTGGAGCCCGGCGCACCTACGCAAAGCAGCTAGGGAGTGAGGCCGGCTCAGGCGGCGGGAGGGGCCAAAGCTCTGCCCACCCATGGCGGAGCAGATAGGGAGGGAAGTGGCCAGGCCTGTGGCAGAGAAGCCTAGTGGGTAACCAGAAGCCAGGGGTCCATAGCTGTATTCTGGTAAACCCAGACTTATTAGGTATGGAGCCGGGCCCTGTCAGCCTCCGTGATGACAAACAAAGCCCACAAAATCTGTGCCTGGGCAAACAGGTCCATACCATCAGAACCATTACAGGCTGATCACTCAGTGTGCAACATAGAGAAGTCTGAACTGGGAGCAGTGAAACAATCCCAGACCATTACTCACTACCTGGGAATAGGCTGCACCAGCTCACAGGGCTTCAGGCTATTAAAACCACAGTGACCCTGAGATCCCCCTGTAAGCAACAACAGATAGCCAAGCAATTCGACTCCTTCACCAAAGCATCCCCTGTGGATCCAACCACAGAAAACAACAAGAACAGACAGCTAAACACACCCACATGGCCAAAGGTCCAAGAAAAAATAGAAATCAAGGAAATATGACTCCAACAAAGAAGAATTATCCTAGCTCATCCAATTCGGATGACCTCACACCAACAGTAACACATGAAAACGAAGACAATTCTGCATTAAGGAAAGTGATAGAGTCTCTTCAAGAAGAACTTAAATCTATGAAGGAATTCAAAGAAGCCACAATTTTACAAGCCAAAACAATGAACAACACCATTAAAGAACTCCAAGCTAAGGTAACAGAGCTTGAACAGGAAAAGGAAAAAGCAATGAAAGATTTTCAGACAAAAACAAGCAAGCTGGAGAAGGAAATGTACAAAACAAACAATACCATACAAGACATGAAAATAGAAATAGAAACAATAAAGAAGCCGGGCGGTGGTGGCGCATGCCTTTAATCCCAGCACTTGGGAGGCAGAGGCAGGCAGATCTTTGTGAGTTCGAGGCCAGCCTGGTCTACAAAGTGAGTCCAGGACAGCCAGAGATATTCAGAGAAACCCTGTCTCGAAAAAACCAAAAAAAAAAAAAAAAAAAAAGAAACAATAAAGAAAACACAGTCAGAGTTAAAAGAGGAAGTGGAGAACCAAGGGAAGAGAACAGGAACTACGGATGTGAGTATCAACAATAGGATGCAAGAGATGGAAAACAGGATCTCAGGCATGGAAGATTCGATGGAAGAAATCAGTACAACATCCAAAGAAAATGAGAAGGCTAAAAAATCTCTCACCCTAGGCCGGGCGGTGGTGGCGCACACCTTTAATCCCAGCACTTGGGAGGCAGAGGCAGGCGGATCTTTGTGAGTTCAAGGCCAGCCTGGTCTACAAAGCGAGTCCAGGACAGCCAGAGATATTCAGAGAAACCCTGTCTCAAAAAACAAAATAAAAAAAAAAATCTCTCACCCACAACATCCAAGAAATCAAGGACTCAATGAAAAGACGGAACCTAAGAATTATAGGCATAGAGGAAAGAGAAGACTCCCGACTCCAAGGTCCAGGAAATATCTTCAACAAAATCATAGAAGAAAACTTCCCAAACCTGAAAAAAGAGATGCCAATAAAAATCCTAGAGGCTTACAGAATACTGAACAGATTAGATCAGAAAAGAAACTCCTCTCGCCACATAATAATTGAAACAGCAAATGTACAGAACAAAGAAAGAATATTAAAAGCTGTAAGAGAAAAAGGTCAAGTCACATACAATGGCAGACCCATCAGAATTACACCTGACTTCTCCTCAGAAACTTTAAAAGCTAGAAGGGCCTGGACAGATATCCTACAAGTCCTGAGAGGTCATAGGTGCCCAGCCAGACTACTATACCCAGCAAAACTCTCTATCAACATAGATGGAGAAAACAAGATATTCCATGACAAAATCAAATTTAAACAATATCTCCCCACAAACCCAGCCCTACAGAAAATCCTAGAAGGAAAATTCCATCCCAGAGAAGAAAACTTCACCCAAGAAAACAAAGGGAATAGAAAACCCCTCAGCAACTAAACCAAAAGAGGCACAGGACCATCACCTATACCAAACTAATGGGAAACAACAACCCCAGGTCACTAATATCCATCAACATCAATGGACTCAACTCCCCAATAAAAAGACACAGGTTTACAGAGTGGATCCGCAAGCAAGACCCATCCTTTCGCTGCATACAAGAAACACATCTCACTACCAAAGATAGACACTACCTCAGAGTAAAGGGCTGGGAAAAGTTTTCCAAGCAAATGGACCCAGGAAGCAAGCTGGAGTAGCCATCCTAATATCAAACAAAACAGACTTCCAACTGAAGTTAATGAAGAAAGACAAAGAAGGGCACTATATACTCATTAAAGGGAATATTCATCAAGAGGAAATCTCAATACTGAACATCTATGCCCCAAATACAAAGGCACCTACTTTTGTAAAAGAAACACTTTTAAATCTTAAATCCCACGTCGATCACAACACATTAGTAGTGGGAGACTTCAACACCCCACTCACAACAATGGACAGATCATCAAGACTGAGGCCAAACAGAGAAATATTGAGTCTAACAGAGATCATGAAACAAATGGACCTAACAGATATCTACAGAACGTTTCATTCAAACACAAAGGAATACACCTTTTTCTCAGCACCCCACGGAACCTTCTCCAAAATCGACCACATAGTTGGTCACAA
>CAJQZJ010032684.1:1711065-1721459 GCA_907164525.1 Lophiomys imhausi
TTCCTTCCTTCCTTCCTTCCTTCCTTCCTTCCTTCCTTCCTTCCTTCCTTCCTTTCTTTCTTTCTTGATTTTTTTGAGACAGGGTTTCTCTGTGTATCCTTGGCTGTCCTGGACTCACTCTGTAGACCAGGCTGGCCTCAAACTCACAGAGATCCTCCTGCCTCTGCCTCCCAAGTGCTAGGATTAAAGGTGTGTGCCACCATGCCCTGCTGTTAGTTACTTTTCTATTGCTGCAACAAAACACCATGTCCAAGACAACTTAAAGAAGCAAACATTTAATTAGACTTGCAGTTTCAGAGGGTTAGAGTCGATGATGGTGGAGCAAAGACACAGTGATGAGTTCACATCTTGATCCCCAAGTAGGAGGCAGAGAGCAAACACTGGGACTGCCCTGAGTCTTTTGAAACCTTGAGGCCCTACCCCAAGGGATACTCCTCCTCTAATAGGGCTAAACTTCCAAATCCTTCCCAAAAAGGCCCACCAATAGGGACCAATTATTCAAACATATGAGCCTGTGGAGGTAATTCTATTAAAACTACCACATCCTTATTTGGCAGACAAGGAGCAAGGCATGAAAGACACAACCGAATGTGGCCCGGGTTATGATACCAAGAGAGTAGTGGGGCTGGGCCCATCTCAGGCAATTTAATGCCAAATCCCTGTCCTAAACCATTGAGCTATTCCACAAAGCATGGGATTTGTTGTTCAGATTTTGATACACTCTAAAGAAAATCCTTTTGAGCTTAGACATGGTTCAAAACTGCTCAACCAGGCTTTACCTTTTCTTCATGGCAGAACATGGTTGCCTTGGTGGCAAAGATGGCACCGTCTAGGTTCCTCAAGATTCTAGCAGCTTTCAGCTGTTTCAGGCAATTATCTCTGAAAGTCTATGTTTGCCACAGTGACAGGAATTAGAACAGGGAAATCTCGGCGGGGGGGGGGTGTTGAAGATTTTATTTCCTCTAAGAAGTTGTTCAAATCTAAGTGTGGGCAGGATAGCTACTTCTAATCACTCATTTATCATTTATTCAGGGCAGTGGTGTCACTTTTGACCTTGTTTACACAGTCTAAGAAGGTCCTTCATAGGTCAACTAATCAAGGCCTGCCACATACGCAGACAAGAAGGCTGTGATGGTGAAAGTCAGATTTCCCCAGTTATTATCTGGCTTGCTAAATTTGCATTTGGTCCTTCCCACATATGCCCACAGCAACTCTTCTTATGCAACTTTTTATGTTTTTCCTACTTGCTAAAAAAAGCCATTAAGTATTGATTTTTTTTTCAGTGAATGCACCACAGAAATTTCCCTTAAGGATTCCAGTGAAAACAGTGGAACTATTATCCAATGTATCATATTTCTGTAAAGATGTTTTACTAGTCACACAGACTGAATTCCTTTAAGCATGCTTTTAGTCCTCTCACAGGATAGGATTTGTTTAGTGTTTGATTTTCACGGTCCTTAAAGCACTTACATGATAGCACAGGGAAGCTCGTGAAAAAAACTCATGAGCAAAAAAGATCAGTCTCGACACTGGTGTGATCTAACCACACCCAGGATTGAGATTATCTGGTTGGGCTAAGTAGAGTCTTGTAACAGCTAAAGTGAAAAATTAGTTAAAAAGGAACTGAACCTCTCTTTAAAAATAAAGTAGCTATCTATCTCTCCTTGATAGCTGCCCCACTCCACTGTCTCTTACTGGTTTCCTGATCTCTGCAAATGAAGTGTATATATCTGAAGATTCAAAGCTACCATATACGAATGAGAGAAAACATGGAATGTTTTTCTGAGTCTGGGTTACTTCATTCAGAATGGTCATTTCCAGATGTATCTGTTACCTGTGAGTTTCATAATTTTGTCTTCCTTAATGGCTGAATGATATTCCATTGTGTAAATATGTCATGTTTTCACTATCCACTCATCAAGATTGTCAGAGCCAGAGGTGGTGGGTGAAGGGAACAGCGTAGGCAGCTGCACATACAAACTCACGGTGATCGTGACAGAATAAGGCGTCTGCTGTGTCTGGAAGACTCTGTTCCCTTGGTGTCATCCTCCACCGCTGGCTCTTACAGTCTTTCTGCCTCCTTTTTCTCAGAGACCTCTGGACATCACGGACAACCAAGTAGAAACCAGTAATTGCGGTCACAATTCCCATCCGACCATATGAGACTCGAGTCCTGTTTGTCCCCATAATGACTTGAAAATGATGAGTTACTGAACAAAGCACTTGGGAAGACTTGTCATTTCAGTTAATTAGCTGCTCCATTTTAAAAATTAGTTCTTTGAGGATTTTTGTGCAATGCATTTTGATCACATTCACCATTCCTCTCCAGCTCCTCCCAAGTCACCCCCCACCCCCATCCTTACAAAAATGGAGGGTTTTTTGGTGTTTGTTTTAGACAGGGTCTCTCTACATAGCCCTGAGTGTCCTGGAACTCACTATGTAGACCAGGCTGGCCTTGAACTCACAGAGATCTGTGTGCCTGTGCCTCTGCCTCCAGAGTGCTGGGATTAAAGGCATGTGCCACCACGCCCAGCCAGTTTTTTTTGCCAGGTGTTTCTTCTCCCTGAAGCCATCTTGTATTTCTCCCCCTTACTCTCTCTAGTAAACTAGTTGAAAGGTAGTTTTAATTTTAATAATATTAAAAAAAGATTTATTTGTTTATTATGTATACAATGCTCTATATTGAAGCATGTACGCCTGCACACCAGATCTCATTATAGATGGTTGTAAGCCACCATGTGGTTCCTGGGAATTGAACTCAGGACCTCTGGAAGAGCAGCCAGTGGTCTTAACCTCTGAGTTCTCTCTCCAGCCCTAATTTTAATAAAGCTAGTGTTATTCCAGCATGCCACCATGCTATTTGAGCCTTTCTAATCTGCTTTGTATATCTCTTATATCTACAGATCTGGGCACAGCCACACATGTACAGCATGTAAGAACAGAATAAGTGATGAGTATGTTGGTGTCGTGGTTGGTTTTAATGTCAGGTTGCCATAAATTAAAATGACCCAAGTGGGGAGCCTCACCTGAAGAACTATCCTGATAGCCTTAGTGTGGGTAGCTTTCTTTCTCTGAGCTTGCTTAATATTTGTAATATAATGTTGAATCCAGCAGGAAAGCGGAAAGCACAGCTGTACAAGCGAGAGACGCTCATTAGCTCTGTGCTTATCCAGCCAACCCAGAGGGCAGAGTTGGTAAAACAACGACAGTCAGGGTCACAGGACGAGGTGACCACTCAGGCTTCAGGATTGTGGCTGCGGGAGGCTGAGGAAGGCCTGGGGCGCTCATAGTATCAGACGAATCTGCTCTCCCTCCAACTTGAGCCCCGTCATAAGTGGGAAGGAGATGGTGCTGGAAGGAAACCGGCACTTTTTCCGGTTTGGTGCCTAATTTTGGTGCTAATGCTCATGGTGAGAAAAATCCACTGTTTTTCTAGTCTCAAGAAAACGAAGTTCTAGTGAACTCATGGTATTTAAAGTTATCCTAAGTCCGTGTGAGAGATAAATTCACTGGGTGATGGTTCATGAGCAGAGTTCAGTACCACGAGAAAGAAAGAACAACACGTCAGGCAAATAAAAACCCACAACAACAGACACCAAAGAAACAGATCAATCTGGGCATGATTTTTATCCTTTCCAAAAGAATTCTCTGCTGAGGATTGATTTACAGATAGTTCTGTTCACTAACAGGAACCTCTATTGTACTTAGTGTGGTATTGTATTTACAAAGACTCAGTTAACACATGGCGTTTTGAAGGCTCTTGCATATTATAAACGCTTGTGCTTAGTGAAGGGACAGGCTGGGCGTGTATCCTACCTGTTTTTCTTTGTGGTTTTAGGTGAAATCATTGGCCTCACTTACTTTTCTCGGTTTTATTTTCCCATTAGGAAAGAACGCGGCTTAGATGGATGTGCGGGAGGAAATGCACCAGGAAATCCCAAGCAGGGCGCAATCAGCCACCATTAATGCTGAGAAGAATCAGAGCTACTTGAAATCCAGCCACTTACAGATGGATGGTAAAATTGAATTCATGAAGCAGTGCCATCTCCGTGGGCGATTTCTCAGAGCTGACGCACCAGAATTGCATGCTGGCTGTGAGTGTCAGGCCTCCCCACTGCAGTTACCACACGTTAAAGAGCAGGTATTGAATTTTAGCTGATTCTAGCACCATTTTCTCAACTCTACAGACAGCTGTTAAACCATAAAATATTTTGAGATATAAAGCTCTTGCCTTGGGAGATTATTTTTTTTTCTCTAGGGTGACTATGAAATGTTATGTGAATGAATTGATTACTTTAAAAATGGGAAGATATTTAGTAGATAACTTCAAGTTGCTATTAAATCTTAAAAAAAACAAAACAAAACCCAATGAAAGTTGTAATAAAAGTGGAGTTTGGTGTTTAAGGAACATTTGCTTAAATTAACCATGTAACCTATAGGTAGAGTAATTTGAATCTGATGAAGGAGAATTAGGGTAACACAAATTGTTTGATGAAAGCATCCTCATAGAATTTTAATGTAACTCAAATAATAAGTATTTTAGTGGTTTTCTTGCGTGCTTCTTTTTAGTCTCCTATTCTGGAAGTTACTGGGGAGGGAGTTGCTTGCACGCATGGAAAATGCAATTCTTTTCCGGTACAAATTTGACACAATGCTTACCCCTTTACTTTGATTGTGTTTGCGTATTCATTAATGTAATTGAAATGTGGAGCTTCCCCCCAAGTTTTCACAGGCTTGTTCCTAATTAACAGCTGGCATCTTCCCACATTCCACATCAGGAAAACCAGGCAGAGCTAGATGTACTGAGAATTTTGGGGTCTTTAAAAACCCAGTTCAAGACTAGCCTGGTCTTCAAAGTGAGTCTAGGACATCCAGGGCTACACAGAGAAACCCTGTTCTGAAAAACATCAGGAAAAAAAACAAAAACAAAAACCAGTTATGTTTGATTTTGTTTTAATCCCAGGTGTGGGATCTGGAGCTACTTCAGATTGTCCACAGCAGCTAACTATAATGTACCTTGTGCTCTGGCAGGGGCATGATTTGTGCCAACTGCAGATAATTTCATTCTGGGAACTCTTAAGAGGGTAGAAACAGGAGCACCCTGAGAGGACCTATGCTGGCTGCTGACCCCCCTGCTGCTGCACCCAGTGGGGGGCACCCTCTGCTGCTGCTGCTGGTCAACCTCTCAAGGCCACAGGAAGCTCAGAGTTGGGACTTTTAACTTTTGTATTTGAGATGTTGGAAGCAGGAACCTAACAGAGTGAGTGCAGGAAAACAAAAGAAAAATAACATCATTTGAAAGAACTCTGAAGAATCCTACTCAGGATGCCTCTCCGGTCCTACTACTGCGTTTGCTAATGCTTGATTGCTGGATTGGTGGATTGCTGGTTTGTTGAGTTTCTGGATATTCTGACAAAGACTGGACTTGAGCCTACGAACCCAATGACCCTAATAAGCTGGAAGTAGTCTAAAGAAGCCTATGTCCCCTTTCTCCTCTAATCTTTTTTCTCACCTACCTAATGTTGGAGGGTTGGAAGGGATTGGGGTAGAGAACGGTGGTAAATATAAGAACCCAATAAAATATCTTCTAAAAATATGCCTACAGCTAGTTATAGATGAAGAGAGAAAAAGTCATGCAGAGGAAGGGAAGCAGGATTTCAGCTCACCTGGTACTGATGATGGGAGTGGAGTCTGGTCAATTCCAAGTGGGCTGAATGGGGAGTCAGGATGCTCTAGGCAGCTGCCATCTAGGTCTGCAGCTTGAACTATTGAACTGGAGGGTCCAAAGAGTTTTATGTGGACATCAATGGCTTTTCCTCCAGACAGAGAATTCATCTACAACAAACAAACAAACATTTCATCCCCAACTGGTCTCCGAACTACACATCAAAGGGACTAGTGATCACTAAAGTGTGGTCTGGGTATTTCCAGTTTTGTATTTTTAAGGTTTGATAGTGATGTTGCAGTAAAAAGGTCTAGTAGAAGAAAACTGCTTCTGACTTTTTGCAGCCCCTATCATCTGACATGAGTAAGTGAATCTGAGGGTGTTTCCTCACGGGGCTTAAGTATAATAATTATACAGTCTGTCTTTGTAACCAATCAGGATATGCTTACAAGACTGAAACAAACAAACCAAAAGTTAGAAATGAATGCACGATGGAGGTAATCAGTAAAATAAAGTTAGAGAAAACTTGCCAAGTTAAACAAAATGTTCAAAATTCCATTTTTTTCTGTATAGATTAATAGGGGGCTGAATGGAAAGAATTACAGATTTCTTACTCTTCTATTTGCCTTGTGCTATCCTCATTTTTTCTGTCAGATAGAATTATTATGTATATCCAATGAGATAAAGTCATGGACATCAAGAAGCTTTTCATTTAAAAAGTTTTTTTCAGTCAGATTCTTTTTTTTTTTTTGGTTTTTTTGAGACAGGATTTCTCTGTGCAGCCCTGGCCATCCTGGAACTCACTCTGTAGACCAGGCTGGTATTGAACTCACAGAGATCCACCCACCTTTACCTTCTGAGTGCTGGGATTAAAGAGGTGTGCCACCACGCTGGCTATTATAGACAATTTCAAACTGCCATGTGGGATTTGAACCTGGGTCCTTTGGAAGAGCAGCCAGTACTTTTGACTGTTGAGCCACCTCTCCAGCCCTTGAGTTAGGTTCTTATTATGTGTATAAGCCTTGAACTCATAAGTGACTCAACTCATAACTCATTCCTGACTTTGTCTTCTAAATGCTGAGGTTATAGGTGTGTGCCACCAATCCCAGCTAAAATTCCATTAGATATTTTTAAATGCAACTAAATGAAAACGATTTGGTTGGCATCCCTCTCTGATAATGGCTGCATTCCCACTCCTGTGGTTATTATTATTGTTGTTGTTGTTATTTCAGTTCTTATGTATATGGGTGTTTTGCCTCCATGCATGTCGGTGCACCATGTCCATGTAATGCTTATGGAGGCCAGAAGAGGAGGTCATATCTGCTGGGACTGGAGTTATAGATGGTTGTGACCAACCACGGGGTGCTGGGAATTGAACATAGGTCCTCTAGAAGAGCAACCAGTGCTCTGAAACTCTAAGTCCAGCTCCCATTCCTTCTAAATGCATTATTTCCTTTTGGAAGTGATCAGTAAATGATAAGTTCTAAGGTCTCTCATATCTCATACATGCAGAAGGTGGAGGAAGACTCACCTGGTGGGGCTGGACCTGTTCAAGGGAAGTTGCTAATAATACAGATCCGACTGAGCCCAGAACTCTGAACGGTGAACACATCTCAATCCAGAGCTGAAGTAGTTGAGATTTGCTGTCCGAAGCAGCAGGTTTCTTTGGAGAAAAACTGCTGTCTGAGGAGCAGTGGGTACTACTCATGATGGGCCAAGGATAAACACACTGACCTGCTGCCATGTGTGGTCTCATCACCATTCCAGAAAGCTCACTATGTGCAATGTAAAAGTAAGTATTAGCCTCCCCGATTCTAAATGATCTCCTTGATTATTTCATGGTTTATCTGTGTGGGTACCTTACTGAATGTATCACCACCCCCCTCCCCAAATCTTATGCTCAAGACTAGTTAGAAGGCAGAAGCTAAGAACATGGTTTAAGATTTGCATCTGACCTATGGCATAGAGAATTTGAATTCCAGAGGGAAAGCAGAATAGTTCATGGTTGGGAATTGTATGAATGTTTGTGTGTGTGTGCTGCGGGGTTGGAGATCCCCATAGACTCCTATAAGGATGCATAAAACATTCAGTTTGCATCATTGGCCTTCTAACTACCACCGTCTTTCCCCAGTTTGTTACCAATAACTGTTCCCCATACATCACATTCAACTACATATTTACTCAGAGGGGAATGTCCAGAGGATGGTGGGTGTCAGCGATAGAGAGAGAAAATGGTGGAAGCTCATAGGTTTTTTCAGGAATTCATTCTTTTCTGAATGTACTCTGTATTTTGGTTAAAATTTTTTATCACATTTATTTGTGTGCATTTATGCTTGTGTATACACATATGTACATGACACACACCACAGCATGTGGCTCCCCTTTACCTTCTGAGCTATCTCACTGGCCCAGGAACTTGATTCTTAAGGATAAAAATGGTTGGTAAAAGCTCAGTTTCTTTCTCCTGTTTTGTTATTCTTATTTTCTTCTTAAATGTGCTTTCCTCGGACTCACCTGAGCAGATGCCTGTGAAGTAGCTGTAGAATTGTAGAGCCTCAGTGTTAGTATTCTCAATTATTCTTTTAGAAAGAGTGTAAATGAATTTGGAACAGCCAGGAGTGGGACTGTGACGGAGACTAGGGTCAGCAGAAAGGGAGATGTGAAACTGTGGGCCCTTGAATAGCAATAGTATTACCAAAGAAGCCGGGATAATAAGGGAAAACAAGAGCACACACTTCTTGGACTGATTCTAGAAGCTCCAACATAGAAATTCAGTGTGAGAAGAAATGGCCACATTGACATGGAAGTGAGATGACTGAAATGTTTATGTCTTCCCAATACTTATTTCCCTGATGATGCTATTGATAGGTGACTTTGAGTGAAGCTTTCATGGGTGAGATTGGTGCCATTGTAATAGAAACTCTATTCCTCAATTATGTGAGGAAACAGTGAGAAGGTAACATCTACGGGCTAGAAAGTGAGCCCTCTCTAGATAGCAAGTCCACTAGCACCTGGACATGGACTCCTCAGCTTCCAGAATTACATAAAACAAATTCCTTGTGTTTCTATACCACCTGATAAATGATAGTGTGTGATAGTAGCCAGAATGGACGAAGAAGACAAATGGAGTAGAATTTTCCTTAAATGCAGGCAGATCTCAATCTCTCTAGGGTCCCTGTAGGGAGTTAGATAAATTAAATTAGATTTAGAAAATATATATGGGTTTCTGATACTGTCTCTTAATTCGGGGCATGAAGAGCATTATCAGCATGTGGACTAAAAACAGGAAACAAACAGGAGACTTAATAGACTGAAAAACAAGGTTGAAGTCAGGAAAAACAGGAAAGACTCAATAGACTGAAAACAAGGTTGAAGTCAGGAAAACAGGAAACACTTAATGGATTTGAAGAAACAAAGTATCTGGCCTGACATTGTTTTCAGCTGCTAAGTGGGCGGAGCCCAAATTAAGCTGAAACAGAGTTCCTCCTATTTAAGGACCATGCATGGAGCCCAGAAGAGAAGAGGCTCCTGATGTTAGAGAGCTCCAAGAGTCCTGCTGAAAAAAGTGCTGGCCATCATTTGATGGCCAGATTTCCCTGAAGCAGAAAGAAGCTGGTGAGCAAAGAAAGCCTGAGCAAGACACCAAAAGGCCAAGGACTAAACCCTGTGGCTCAGCTTTTTCCTGGAGGGGTTTGATCTGTCCGAACAGTGGCCTAAAGGAAATTGTGCCTGGCTTTAAGGACTGAGGCAGAGCAGCTGAGTTCCTGATTCAAAAGAAGAAAGTTGGCCTGCAGACGGCTGGGGTCTCCCACAGAGAAGAAAGCATGAAGCCTTATTTAAGGTGAGACTGCAATAACCAACTTACCCTGACGAACCTGCATCTGAGAGATCCAGAAAAAGGACTGCTAAGTGCGTTAAAGAATCTACAACAAAGACTATGTTCCTGACGACTGAGGACCTGCCCCAGACACTGTATCATTCTAAAAGGTTAGAAAAATAATTATCAATAGGTTTAGTGGATAGGTTAAAGGGGTTGTAAGAATTTATAGGATTAATAGTTAAGAAATTGTTGGTGTTTGTTATAAGTGAATTTAGTAATAAATAAGTAAGTGTTAAATAATAATTTAAAAGTTCAGTTACAGTCCCTGTACCTCTGGGAGAGGGATGGGTGTATGAGACTCCCGTGACTCTGCATTTGAGTGGGAACTATGGACACTGCAGCAGAGTCAGCTGGAGCTTAGCCGAGTGAAGGCTCAGAAGTTCAAGGGCATAGGCAAACTTCTGCGGAAAAGCAAGAGCTGGTGAGCATGAGGAGAGGTAAGAAGTCTCCTATTGGAGAAAAACACTAGGGAGCCCTTGATGCAGATGAGCAGTATGGTGAGTGGTGTGCGCACAGGAGAAACAGGAGCTTTTGAGGCAGCAATTGGGGTGACTGGTGGTGGTGATCGAGGTACAAGCCTGGCTAGGCAGTGTGGTGGCAGTGCTCTGGGTGTTCAGAGATGAGCCCTGGCTGCCAGTGGTAGGAGATCTGGTTAGGTGGCAGCAGTAAGGCAGGAGCCTGTACCCCAAGCAAGCCTAGCTAGGCAGGTGGATCCAGTACTGAGTCCTTCATAGGGGATAAAACCCTTCCTCCCCAAGCCCAAAATAAACAGCTGAGTCTCAGATGGTCATGGTAGATAGATGATAGATAGATAGATAGATAGATAGATAGATAGATAGATAGATAGAT
>CAJQZJ010032684.1:1721469-1764843 GCA_907164525.1 Lophiomys imhausi
GATAGATAGATAGATAGATAGATAGATAGATAGATAGATAGATAGATAGAGTTTATTTTATGAAAAGGGACATTATACATCTTGGGCAAAGCTGGATATGGTGGCACACTCCTTTAATCCCAGCACTTGGGAGCCTGATCTGGTCTACAAAGTGAGTCCAGGACAGCCAGGGCTGTTACACAGAGAAACCCTGTCTCAAAAAACCAAAACAACAACAACAAAAATCTTTGACAGTGGAGAGAGGGGTTCTGGAGGTGAACGTGTTTGATTTACTAGAGCTAGAAGTGCCAGGGACACTTCATTAGCACAGTCCTAGCATAAGAAAGGGAACACAGTATCTAATCCCATGGTCAGTGGGGTTGGGGAAAGAACTCCAGGGATGGTTAGAGGCATGGATGAAAGGTTATTGGTTGAAAGCCAAGACACTAAGAGATCTCATTAGCATGGGGAGAGTATTCCCCGAATCTCATGTGCTCACTGGGCAGGTTTCTTAGAGAAAGGGTTGGTCCTGTAAGTTCCCTGAGGACTGTGTGACAATCCTCAGTAGTTTTAGGTTTGTGGCACTGGACTCTTGATGCACTCCAGCAGTTTATCCATGGGGTTGGGGTAGGACAATTCAAATCCCTGGTTCTGTGCGTACAACCCCCACATCCAGGGCCAGGTCTACTATGTTACACAGGTAAAGTGCAGGATCTGTTCTCCTGAGTGCTGCAGCAGGTAAGGGGCTGGACCAGCTCTCCTGCTCTCAGGACCCCATCAGGGCCAACTCTCCCACTTACTACCTGTGGCAAGGACAAAAGAGAGTGGAGGAGATCTCTCTTTCACTAACACCACTGCAAAGCAGACAAAAGGCAGGGCTGGCTCTCCCACCCTCACTCCCCCAGGGCTGGCTCACCCACATCCCCTACATAAGGGCCAGCTGTACTGTGTTGCCCAGGCGAGGGCCTGCTCACCTGAGTGCTGCAGTGTGTGAGGGGCAGGAACAGCTCTAGTACTCTTGTGACCCCATGGGACCAGATCTCCTGTCTGCCACTGGATGAAAGCCTTGATCTAGCTTGCTATGCTAACCACCAGCTGCACAACCTCTCTCATAAGAAAAACAACCCATGTTGTAGACCAGGTTGGCTTCTGGGTGTCCCAAACTGTCACACTGTGGACGATCACCTGAAGCTCTTATTCAAAGGCAAGGGCATCACTTGAGGATCTAGTGCAAAATCAGACTCTGACTTGGTGTGCAGTGGAGCCAGGGACTTATGGTTCACTGTCCTTGCCTTCTCAAGGGACATAACTTTGCTTTCCCTTCTAGGACTATGCATTGAAAGAACAATTATGAACATAGATGAGGAAATGTCCTTGCGGTTTGGTGAGGAGTCATTTGGATGCATACTCAGAAGTGGTATGTCTGGGTCTTGAGGTAGAATTATTCCAAGTTTTCTAAGATATTACCAGACTGATTTCCATAGTGGTTGTACAAGCTTGCACTCCCACCAGCAATGGAGGAGTGTTCCCCTTTCTCCACAACCTTGCCAGCATGTGCTGTCATTTGAGCTTTTGATCTTAGCCATTAGGATGTTTCCTCATCTATGTTCATAGCAGCCTTATTTGTAATAGCTAGAAACTGGAAACAACCCAGATGTCCCTCAACCGAGGAATGGATAAAAAAACTGTGGTGCATCAGAAACAATGAAATCATGCAATTTGCAGCCAAATGGATGGAACTAGGGAAGCTCATCCTGAGTGAGCTAACCCAGACTCAGAAGGATGCACATGGCATCTATTCACTTATAATCAGATTTTAGCTATATAGTACAGGATAACTATACTGCAACCAATACACTAAAGGGAACAGGAACATAGATTTTGTTTCCTATCAATGAGACACTTTGCCCTAGTGGTGCTGCCTTGTAGGCCCCCAGTGTATGAAGAAGCTCTTGGCCCTCATATGACTGCTGAACTGGGGCGGGGGACTGTTATGTAGGGACACTCCACTCCAGAGGAGTGGGATGGAAGGGATAGGGGGTGGAGGGTGGGAGGGTGGGTTTGGAAGTTGTGGAAAGAGGGCACTGTGATGAAGAGGTAACCTGAGTAATAAATATTAAAAAAAGAACAATTATAAGCCTGGGCTAAATATTGAGTACCAGGCAAGCCAGAGATATATAGCAAGACACTGTCTAAAACAATAACAACAAACAAACAAACACACAAGCCAAGCAACAACAACAAAACCCTTGTGTTCAATCTACTGGACTCTGAGAGAATGAGATGGTATCTTTTCAGTGGAGATCATGGCAGAGGGATGTTGAGGGTGCTTGGGAGGTGAGGTCTAGGCCTGGGTGAGGAGTGAGTGAACAATGCTTATCAAAAGGAATGGTTCTCAGTGTGAGTTGGACTGGGGGTGAGAGTTGGGGTGAGGTTGGGGATGGGGTGGGGAAGAACCCAAGAGAATTTGCAAGGAGAATTGCATCTAATTCCCTATTGTATTTAGACCCTAATTGGGACTCAGCAGAACAACACAAGCCCTACATCTCTTTAATACTTTCCAAGGGGAGCCACGGTAAAACTTCAGCAATTCTGAATTTAATCCATTACAGGCTCCTATACTTAATGAAATTACAACAATTCAACAAATGATATAATTGCCATAAATACTGCTTTAATATAATTATGTGCAGCTCACTGGGACATGCTATTGCATTCCACAATATAATTATGACATATGCTGTTATCAAATTCCTTATCGAAGGCATGAAATGAATGCAGTTAACATGTTAATCAGGTGTTAGGGTTTCCACCTGACAATGTCCCAATTTAACAAAATGATAGGATAGTAAACATATTTTTCAGACGGCTAGGTGTGAGGGTTGGGACAAAAGTGAGGGTGACTGCAGTCAGTATTTTTGGAAGTGAGGCCTTTGGATGACCCTCTTTGAATGCCTGGGGGTAGTTAAAATACAGTTATCTTCTTATGTATGTAGGTTTTCAATATTGCCTTTTGAATTATTTCCTTAGGAAAAACTCTCTAAACCAAGGTGGGGACTTGTTTTAGGTTTATAGTTATACAATGCAAGAGAGCATTTCAAGAGAGCTGTTTCAAGGGAAACCTTTTGTTTCCTTGGACTTGTCTGTCCTAGACCCCACAGGGACCACTGTTGTGCTCTGCTTCTTCTAGGACCTCCCATGGGTGGGTGGCCATGTCTACAGCTGGCTTTTGAAATCCTCAGGGAGCGGAAAAGCATTCCTTGTTTGTTTTTGAGGCAGGGTCTCACATATCCCAGGCTGGCTGTGAGCTCAGGATGAAGCTGAGGATAACTTTGAAGCTCAATTCTTCATGCCTTCATTTCCCAAATGCAAGGATTATGGGCATGTGTTACCATGCTCAATTTATGTGGTGCTGGCGATTCAACCCAGGGCTTCATGTGTGCTAAATACGTACTTTACCAACTGTGCTACGTCACCAGTCTTAGAAAGCTGAGGGTTTTTTGTTTTGTTTTGTTTTGTTTGCTTTTTGTTTTTAGAGACAGGGTTTCTCTGTGTAACAGAGCCCTGGCTGTCCTGGATTCACTTCGTAGACCAGGTTGACCCTGAACTCACAGAGATCTGCCTGTCTCTGCCTATTGAGTGCTGGGATTAAATGTGTGAGCCACCATGCCCAGCGAAAACTAAGTTTTTAAAGGAACATCTGATTCTGGCAGATAAGTGTTACTTTTTTCTTTTCTGCTGCAAGAGTCGTTTATTGACTGACTGGTCATAGGTGATACCCAAGTATCCTAAATTGATGACTGGGTCCACTCAATAATGACAACAATGACGAGGCTTCCTCTAGCATCCCTGATACCAAAAGCTTTTCTCTCTCACTTCTAGCCTGTGGCATCACCAGAAACAACAAGTCTATAATGGCAGCTAGAACTAAGTGGTGTCTGTTATCTTCATGGAAATCCAATTTTCATGAATTCCCTTCTCTAGATGGGGAAACCAAGTGTGGAGATGTTTTTCTCATACCGTGGGGAGCTCAGGGCAAGTCAGTAGTAGCCCTATAGACCTAGGATTTCAGCTAAGGGGACTGTAGAATGGAAGTCCTTTGTACTACGTATTCAGAATGTTGTTGACCTTGTTTTGTACCAAGCAATTCTTAAGTAAGATTTAATTACCAACTGGTTATAAAATGTGGTGAAATGAAAAGTGAGGTCAGGGCTTTGTTTCCAATGCCCAGGCTGACAGAGGGTGAGAAACTGTGGCATTTATGTCAGGGATCCGTTGTTTAGCTTTAGAGAAATCTGTAGACCTGGAAGAGATGAAAACTAGGAACCTTTCAAAGTATGATTGCTTACTTTTCAATTTCAATCTTCCAAGTAGTCTAATACTTCCTAGGGCAAATAGAGTTTACTGTGGAGATATTTTCTTTCAAGACACAATTTGAAGACAGATTTCTTGTGCCCTCATTTGTGAATGTATTGTCAACAAATTGCATGTATTTATTCAACTTGTCCAAATAAAATTCCAATAAGGCTTTTGAAATAGATTTCTCTGCAATTTGACTTTCTGATGCAGGGAAGTCAGCGAAGAGCTTGCTGCTTCATTCATTCTCCTTGGATTAAAATTCAGGCAAATAAAGAGGCACGAGGACATTTTTGGGGTAGCGGATTTGTCTGTAACTTTGATTGTGGTGCCGGTTCCATGGGTGTATACATATAATTCACATGTATAAAAATGTGAATGGCATAGTTAACCAAGTCCAACTTATTGCATGTGAAGTCTTATTAAAGCAATAAAACCAGTAGACAAAAACCAAAGTGGAATCATACTAGTCCAATTTAGGAAACTCATTAAATAGTTTGAGACAGGGTCTCCCTATGAAGCCCACACTAGCCTCAAACTTCTGCTTCTGCGTCCTCCAAGTTATGGGAATACAGATATGTACCACCATGTACACAAATGTGGGTGTGGTGTGTGCAGGTATGCACACTCATGCTTGTGTGTTTGGAGGCTAGAAGTAGACATTGTGTGTCTCCCTTATTACTCTCCACCCTAATTTTTGAAACAGAATCTCCCACTGGCCTGGGATATGCTAGACTGTCTGGCCAGTCAGCCCTTGGGATTCTTGGGACTCAGGCTTTTCTCAGAGGATATATCTCTTTCTCCTTTTCCCTCTCCCTATTCTTCTCTCCTCCTGTCTTCCTCCCTTCCCCCATTACACACACACAGACACATGTGAGAACACACGCACGCGCGCGCACACACACACACATGTGCATGCAGAATTTGAAATCATTTTGTTATTTCAAAAGGGGAAATATGATAAAAAAAAGAGGAGGTTCATCCTTATTTTAGTCACCTTATGTTGGCTATGAAAGTGAGGAAGCTCAATTGGAATTTGAAATTGCTGCATTTGCCTTCAAGTGTGACTTTGAGATGGGTTAATGTTTGGAGGAAGTGAGGAGGGCTTGGATCTGTGTGACAGTATGACCTGCGAGAGGGAAGAACTCATTTGCTTGGTGTGTGATTAGGCACACAAATCCTTATGCTAAAGACTTAGGTATATATTTGGCAAATATGTATGCATTTTTTTCTGGGCTGAAGGAAGAGTCATTAAAATAATAAATTTCTATGGAGAACAAAGCAATTTTTGGTTCCTGCAGGAACACTATGTAGTTTCAGCATTGTAGAAATAAAATTTAAATAATTACTATTATTTATACTAGAGTTATTTGGGTGGCCATGTTAATCCTTAGCCCACCATTATGAATAACCACACACAGACACCTGATAGATCTTAACAAGCCTTAGCCTGGATTGTGCAACCTTAGCCGATCTAAACTAGCCTATAATTCTATTCCCCAAATAAAACCCCATAACCTATACATACATCCCCTGGGCTATTATCCTCCATGCTATGCTAATGTTCCAGGCCATTGGAGATATGATCTTTCAATTAACCCATGGCATGTCTCCTTCCTCCTTTCTTCTTTTCTTTCCTTGAATGCCTCTCCCCAAAAGCCCAAGCACCTTAGCCCCACCTACCTCTCTCTCTGCCCAATCACAGGCCTCAGAAGTTTATTAAAGCTGAGCAGAGACAATGGTTGTTAGCAAGCAAGGTGACAGCATAGCATCACTTGGTGTACTGGCATGTGGCCTCGTCCAGCAAGTAGGCCTCTGGGAGCAGATTAATTAGCATTTAGAATACATGACAGATCACCCCATCACAGCATCCAGGTGCTGATAAGTTAGGGAAAACTAAGGGGACATGGGGAGAGAAAGGAGCCTTCTCTCTGTAGTCCAACAGAGGTCTCACCAGCTGAGAGACACAAGTTACAGTACAATTAATAAAATTCATTCTGCAGTTTATTACATAGAGACATTATTCATTTTATATAGAGATATTTCAAACTTATTAACAGGAGAAAGGAACCAGTAAGGGAGTTCAGGGACTGGGAACTTAAAAACAAGCAATTCTGTTTCTTGTCTTTGACAACTAGTCCTGTCTTGGCTGAAAGCTGCAAATGTCCTTGGTTCTGTTGGCAACTATGTCTTGGCTGGAGGTCTGATAGACCAAAATACTTAGAGGCACTGGTTTGTGTTCTAGCTTCTTGTTTTCAATCTTTCTTTTCCTTTACATAGTAGCTTTCATGCACACAGCTGCTCGGAAGCGCTCACTGCATGATCAGACCTCTGCAAGATGTGTCTGGAACTCCAGTCCAAATGCTGAGGTGGACTGCCTGCCTGATCAGCTGCCCGACCCCAGCCCTCAACTCAGTGAAGCCTTCTTAACTCCTAGAGTGACAACTCCCTGGGGATCTCTCTTAACTGCTCACTTACAGTAAAATACTTCCTGAAACTCACCCTTCTGTTGTCCATGAAATGCACCCATGAGACAATGGAGGTAGAAGTCACTATCCTGGGATGATTTTAGTTGCCATTGATTGAACAGCACTCCACTTCCTGATATTGCTCACCTGAGGAGAGAAAGACTCACAGTCAAGGAACCCCATTCACCTTGCTCTTCTCCTTTATCAATAAGAATGTTAAAAAAAAAAAAACAAACAAAAAACAATGTATGTGTAAGGCCTCTGTGTAATGATCTCTGGGTACTTGTTTATTTTCAGATGTAATTTCTGTGACTTTTCTGGGAATCTTGCAAACAAAGCTATAAATTTTATTTACATAAAAAGATGTCTGTGCTGACAAGTTTTGTGTCAGTTTGACATAGGTTGTAGTCATTTGAAAGATGGAAATCTCAGTTTGGAAAATGCCTCCATGAGATCTGCCTGCTGGCAAGCCTATGGGATATTTTCTTAATTAGTGATGGATGGGGGAGGGCCCATTGTGGGTGGTGCCATCCTTGGGATGTTGATCCTGGGTTGTATAAGAAAGCAGGATGATCAAGTTGTGTGAATAAACCAATAAATAGTGTGATGACTAAATTTATATTTTAAGTTTAAATTACTGTGATTAAGAGATCTATAAAACAAAACCGGTTCTAACTTGTATACCCCTTTTGCCCAAGGGCAGATAACTTCCAGGAATGCTGGGGGCTATTCATGTAAGATAGTAAGCCATGTGTTTTTGCTTCTGTAAATGAGCTTGGTTGCCCCAACTACACAGGATCACACATAGGCAGGAAATAAGTCAAGATATATGCTTGTCTTTGAGTGGATCAAGGCAGGAAAATGTAACCTTGTGAGTTTTGCATTTGATTTTTGCAAATGCCTGACTAATGGAATTCACAGTCATACTCTGAGAGTCCTGGGTATGAACCTGGTCAATATTTAATAAAGCTTCTTTGAAGTTTGGCTACACATTTTGGTAGTGGTCTCATTCTCACCCAATGGGATAAACAATAGCACTCCTACATGGTGGATGTGCAGCCACATGTTTTAGAGGAAGAGTAACTGGGGAGGGGGAGGGGCAGCATGCTTAGAAAAAATAGAAAGGAAACAAAAGGGAAAGTTAGGTTTTCCTGATTAATTCAGAACAGTGAAGAGATTTGTAAGGCAACATGGCTGTGCCCAGAAAGCAATGTACATTACCTCAGGAAAGGAACAATTAATTATTCCTCGCATTACGATAGCATGGCTTAAGGCCAATCAGCCTTTCTGAGGAGTCCCTTAGCTGGGTGACTGACTGGCCCAACTGGATTAACTCTTAAGAGAGGAAACAAAGCTTGACCCTACCTAGAGGGAGATTCTATTTTTTAAGGTTAGAGGTAATAGTTTTCCTTTAATAAGCAAATTTTATTCCTACTATAACACCACTCCCTTTGCAACCCTTGTGACTTTTGGTTGTACCATATCAGATTGTAATCCTATCCAAAACACCCCAGGAGCCACCACAGCATATGAAATCTCTGGCAGAGGAGGTCCTTTGTGAGAGGAAACTTCAGAAGCCTCTAAAATTGTATATATGGCCACTGCACCTCCCTCCCTGAGAGACCCACACTCACATCTGCCTGTGTATTGTCTTTTCCCTTTTGTACCTGTGCTGGTGTTAAAACTTTTCTAACAAACTCAAACTGTGCTTCCCGTGGACTTTTTCTGAAATTCTCTTCTGTGCTGAAGTAAAGAATGCAGCTTCCCCTGAGCAGAGGTCTCGGAAAAGATTCCCAGACTGCTTCTTCATAGAGTGTGGGGAGCTGGGTCTCTAGCCCCTGTTCCCCTGATCCCTGGAACTCCTGACACCAAAAAGGGATGGAAGGCAGATGGCAGCGATGGGCTGAGATGAGTAAGTGATCTTCAGTGTTCTCATTCTATAGTCAGTGGGATAGGCTAAGAAGAAATTTCAGTCAAACAACCTCATTCAGATGAAATTCTTAAGCTCACTTGAAAGCCCTATCAGAACAATTTGCTTCCCAGGAAGAAGGTCACTGCTTTGAACTTGATTTCATTAAACAAAGTCCACTTGGTCTGTCTATCTGGAAAACTCCCTGAAAAGGAAAGGTTAAGATAGTGACATGTTATGTGAATTGTCACCACATTTTAAGTACTGCTTATGAACTCACTTGAATTATAAGAATAATATAATTTTTATGTTATAGTAAATGTAATAAATAATAAAAAGAAATAATTATTTTTACAATGTTTTATTTTTGTTTCATTATCACTTTGATGTTATGCAAAGGAATTTGAGAAATAACCTCAATTTTTGTCTTTATGAACACTGAAAGGTTCAAATTATCTGTACATGTTTTATATTTCTTTCCCTAGTGTTGGGACAGTCTTCTTTTGCTGGTTTATTTTTTTCCTTTTATTTTATGTGTATGGGTGTTTTTGCCTACGTGCATATCTGTGTACCCAAAGAGGTCAGAAGAGGGCATTAGCTCCCCTGGAGCTGGGGCTGCAGATAGTTGTGAGCCACTGTATGAGCACTGGGAATCAAACTTTGATCCTCTGGAAGAGCAGACAGTGCTTTTAACTACTGAGCACTTTCCACCCTCTCTTTTTCTTCTTTTGAGAATATTTTGCCCTGGAAAGATGGCTCAATGGTTAAGAACACATACTCCTCTCCAGACGACCTGAGTTCAGACCCAGCAACCATGCTGAGCAATTCTCAACTGCTTGAAACTCCACTTCCAGAAGATCTGATGCCTTTGGTCTCTGCAAGAAATATGCAGTCATGTATGTGCTTGCTCACACACACCACACACACATATAATTAAAAATAATAAAAATGAATACTTAAAAATAATATTTTCGTTATGTTGACAATAGCATGCATGCACACACACATACATACATACATACAGACAGACAGACAGACACACACGCATGCATACATATATACAGTGCCTCAAGAATCCCTCTCCCATTCACAATAGAATGTTGACTGGCTTGATCTCACAAAGGTGTTGTGCAGGTAACAATAGTTTCTGTGGGTTCTTGAGAGTGCAATGGCCACCTCATATCCCAAAGACAGAATTTCACAGCAATCTTTCCTAAACCTCCTGCTCCTCCACTTTTTTCTGTCCCTTTTTCCATGATGCTCCCTGAGCCTTGGGGTATATATTTTTTTCTATTTCTGTGAGGAATGCCACTGGGATTTTGTTTGGGGGAGCTGTGTCGGAATCTGCCCATTTTCACCATATTGATCTTCTGATCCATGAGTATTAGAGGCCTTTCCATCTTCTATGTCTTCCTTCATACTTTCTTGACTGTTTTAAAGTTTTCATTGTAAAAATCTTTCGAATCCTTATGTGCTTGCTGAAGCTTTTCCAAGGTCCCTGGCCCCCAGGCTATTGTAAGTGGGATTACTTGTTTCTTTTATTTGTCATTGGTATGCAGGAAGGATATTGACTTTTTTCATATCTTGCTAATTGGCTGAAAATATTTATTATTTCTAAGAATTTTCTGGGGGAGTTTTTAGGGTCTCATGTATAGAATGGTATCATCTACAAATGGAGAGACTTTGAATTCTTCCCTATGGGTATCCTTGTACTTGGTTCTTTTGTTTTATTGCTCTTGCTAAGACTTCCAGTACTTTCTTGAAAAAGGAAGGATAAAGTAGACACCCTTGTCTCAATTTTAATAGAAATGTTCTCAGTTTTTCACCATTTAAAATAATGTTGGCTGTAGGTTTGCCATCCACATCGTCTGATTTATAATCCTTGTACCATCAGTAATTTTAAAATAAAGGAATGTGGTATGACCCGGAAGCCTTTTCTGTATCAAGATGACCATATAATTTCCATCCTTGAGTCCATTCATCAAATTTGTAATATTAACTGATTTGTGTATATGGAACCATCCCTGAATCTATAGAATAAACCTAAATTGAACATGGTGAATGATCTTTTTGATGTACTCTTGAATTTAGTTTGTAGTATTTTGCGAAAAATTTTTCCACCCATATTCATTAGGGAAATTGGGCCTGTAACTTACTTTCTTTTCTTTCTTTCTTTCTTTTTTTTTTTTTGTATCTTTATTTGCTTATGAGATCAGGGTAATACCAACCTCATAAAAAAAGTTTGGAAATGTTCTTTCCTTTTCTATTTTATAGAAAAAAGTTTAAGAAGCATTGGTGTTAATTCTTCATTGAAAGTCTATTAAAATTTACCAGTGACTCCTCCTAGATCTGGATTTTTTTTCTTTAAAGTTGGAAGATTTTTAATTACTAATTGAATCTCACCATCTGTTATAGACCTATTTAAAAAATTTAAAAATCTTATCTTGGTTTAATTTTGGTAGGTTGTTTGTATCTGGAAATCCATTCTCTCTCTCTCTCTATATATATATATATATATATATATATATATATATATATTCCAATTTATTGAAATGTATTTTTCAAGGTAAGACTTAATGATTTTTAAAATTTCATTGGTATCTGTTTTAATGGCTCCCATTTCTTCTCTAATTTTATTAATTTGGATCTTTTCTCTATTTCAGTTAATTTGGCTAAGGGTTTATCAATCTTATTTTTTCAAAGAACCAACCCTTTGTTTTGTTTGTTCTTTGTATATATGATATCACTGTTTTTTTCCATTTCATTAATTTATATCCTGTTCTAAATGATTTCTTTCCAGGTACTGATTTGGGGTTTGACTTTTTCTTCTTTTTCTAAGGCCCTAAGGTGTATCGTTTATTTGAGATTTTTCTTATTTTTTAATGTAGGCCCTTAAGAGAGCTATAAATGTTCCTCTTAGACAGCTTTCATTAAATACCACAGGTTTTTGGCATGTTGTGTTTTCATTTTCTTTGAGTCTATGAAAAAAGACATCTTTCTTAATTTCTTCAAGGACTTATTCATCATCCAATAGTGTGCGCTTAATCTCCTTGGGTTTCCCTGTTTTCTATGTTTTTCTTGTTGATTTGTTCTCTTATTCCACAGGGATCAGATACAATGAAATAATTATTTCATTTTCCTCTATTTGTTGAAACTTGTTTTGTATCCAATGTAAGAGTCATTTTAGTAGTTTGGGTTGGAAGTTGAGTCTTTGAGAACTTGAAATAGGTCACTCCAGGCTCTTTTGGCTTTTAATTTCGGTGGAATGATCAGCAGTTATTTTGACAGGCCTGTCTTTATATGTGACTTGGTGTTTCTCTCTTGCTCTTTTTAATGCTTTCCTTGTTCTATATGATGAGTTTGTTTTCTGGTTTCTGCTCTTCTTCTTCTCTGTTTGGTGCTAAATACCTCTTGTATCTTGTTTGGCATTTATCTTTCTGATTAATTTTTGAATTAGCAGGAAATTTTCTGTTAGGATCCATTTGGAACTGTTTTTTATGCTTTTAGAATGAAATTCTTCTCCTTGCTCTAAGTCTCTAACCTGTAGTTTTGGTCTTTTCAGACTCTTGTGTATATCTAGGAATCCCTACTGGTTCTTTCTTATAATTTTATCTTTGTCCTTGTTTGGCCATTACAGTTCCTCCACCTTGTTTTCAAGCTCTGATATTTTCTGTCCTGTTCTTGATCTGTTTGACCCGTGAGGCTTTCCGTAGAGATTTTTATTTGACTTATTCTACTTTTTTTTTATTTCTAGCATTTCAGTTTTATTTGCAGTATTTCTATGTTTTTGTAGAATCCCTCTTTCTTACCTTATTTCAGGGAGTTGTTTCTGTTTCTTTCAGGAATGTATTTTCTTCCTCATTTCTTTGAGCGTATTTATAATTGTTCTTTTGAATTCTCTGTCTTGGCTTTCATCTAACACACTCCCACTCAATGCCATTGGTTTGGGTTAGTAATATCTGCAGGAGTTTTGGTACTTTGGTTTTCATGTTTCTTATGGTACTGTGTTGGGATTTCAGTGCTCGGGGTTCTTTTTTATCAGTTCTACTATTTCAGTTGAAGAATTTGCACTGTTTAAATGGGATTTGGATGTGGTAGAGTTGAGAGGAGCAGTTCAGAAAATAATTCCTCAATCCAGAAACTCAGGGTGACTGATGAATGGTCTGTATTGGTCACTCACTAGAATATTAAGTGTGAGAGCAACCACAGCTACAAGATATTACCATTATGCAAATGTCGCACTAGCCTGTTAACAACAGTGGCTTTTCTGACTTCTACAAGTCTTGGAAGTCAATCAAATATGGATAGTATGAAGCATACTCAGATTCGAGTCACTAAGATCAGGGGGAGGAGGAAGTAGGTGGGTAGGGTTAGGAATAAGGATCAACTTCAAAAAGAAGAAAAGTTGAGATGGGGAGAGTAGCTGGGAGGATAAAGGTGGGATACCATTATAGTCTATGAAGTTTAGAAACTGTTAAAGCTATGGAAGTTTATAATCAAGAAGTCAAAAGAGGAGGAGGATAAGGATGAAAGAAAGAGGCATAGGAATGAAAGAGGGAGTATTTGAAATATGGCTGAAAGGTATAGTAAAGAATGCCTTGTGGTAGACTGAGTGAAGAAATATACGTAGCAACCTAATTGAGTAATTTACTGACAAACAAAACCATTGTGTGGCATAGATGCAAGAGTGGAGATGAAGGAACAGAAAACAAGAAATCAAAAGAGTATTTATAGATAGAATTGCTGGCACTGAGTTAGAAGGTGACATTCTCAGATGTTTCTGGCACTAACAGGCTCCCAGTGCTTCTGCGTACAGGAAGGGCAAGGGATCTATGTAACCTTTGTGTCCTGTGCAGTTCTGGAATCCAGGAAAGGCTATGTTATTCCTTTCCTGATAATCCCTAGACCCCTGGCCTCCACTGTGGCCTCTTCTGGTCCTGCTGGCCAAGTATATGTGAGGAGCAGTGCCTCCCTTGAGGTTTCTACTGCTGTCTCTCGGACAGCTTAATTTGGCTGAATGGTGTCAATTCAAGAAGGTTTGCAGCAGATATATCTGGGCAGTTCTGAGTTTATACAGTGCTGGGGTTTTAAGGGAAATGGCCTCATTTAAATGTTTGGACCAAGGTCTGGAAAGAGACGATGGCTCAGTGGTTAAGACACCAGCTGCTCTTGCAGAGGACTGGGTTGGGTTCCTAGCACTCACATGGTGGCTCAGAGCCACCCACTATTCTGGTGCTCTCTTCCAGCCTCTGCAGGCACCAGGAACACATGGTATATATGTACATGCAGACCAACACTCACCTACATTAAATAAACAAATGAATAAATTAGACATTTGAGACAGCTCTGCAGGGACTTAGTTCCTAGGACAGGAGACTATGAAGTCTATAATCTGCCTTTGGTCCCCCAGCTGGTCAAAGGCTGAGCAGTAATATTTCAGTGTAGGGGCTGGAGAGAGATAGTTCACAGATTAAGAGCACTGACTGCTCTTCCAAAGGACCTGCGTTCAATCTCACACCCATGTAGTGGCTTAGAACAGTCTGTAACGCCAGTTCCAAGGGGCATCATGCTCTCTTCTGGTCTCTGTGAGCACCAGGCAAACATTTGATAGTGCACAGACGTACGTGCAGGCAAACCACCCAAGCACATAAAATAAAATAAAATATTTCAGTGTAGGTCTATCTGGTTCCCAAAATTGATGTTTTTTTCCTACTCAAGGAAGCTGTCTTCTAAGAATTACATGCTTAGCTGGATGATGGCACACACCTTTTTTTTTTTTTTCACTTAAAATTCATTAAATTTTTTTTGTTTTTTTATTTTCTTATTTTGTGAATTTCACATCATGCACCCCGTTCCTACTCATCACCCACCTCCCCTCAGACCCACCCTCCACCCTTACAACCTCTCCTAACAGGAAAAAAAAAATCTCACTGTGGAATTTGTAGTCCAGTGTGTCCTACAATATTCCCTTTCATCTTCACCTTTTGGTTGCAAATGTTTATTATAATGACTCCTAGGTCTGGTATGAGACGTCTGGCTTCTGTTACTTTGTCAATACTGGAATCTCACTCGGACTCCTCTCAGATATTATGTTGTTGCCCTGAGTCATGGAGATCCTGTAGTTTTGGGTTGTGGAACTGGCCTCTTCATGCACTCTAACAGTTAGTTCATCCATGGAGTATATGTTGGTGTGGGACAACTCAAAGCCCTGGTTCTGGGCCTGCAACCCTCATATCCAGGGCCAGTTCTACTGTGATGCCCAGGTGAGGTGAAGGGCCTGCTCTCCTGAGTGCTGCAGCAGGTAAAGGGTTGGACCAGTTCTCCTCCTCTCATGAGCCCATCAGGGCCAACTGTCCCACCTGCTACCTGTGACTAGAGCAAAAGAGAGTGGAGGGGATCTTCCCCTTGCCAATATTATTGCAAAGCAGACAAAGACAGGGCTGGCTCTCCCACACTCATACCATCCTTTCTGGCTCACCCACAACCCCCACATCCAGGGCCAACTGTACTGTTCTGTCCAGGCAAGGTGCAGGGCCTGATCTTCTGAGTGCTGCAGCTGGTGAAGGACAGGGCCAGCTCTCCTACTCTCATGCCTTTAGGGACAATTCTTCCAGTATGCCCAGGTAGGGGGGTGGCCAGTTCTTTACAGTCCTCAGACATCAATATGTCCCTTGGTGGCAGCCCAGACCAGGGATGTCCACCTGGCTTTTGATGGTGGACATCCTGGTAGCAGGATAGACCCCTGCTACGGCAGGGCCATGGATCCAGATATGGCCCCTGTTGGCAGCATAGGCCAGGACCATGGCCCCAGGTGCCATCACTGGCTACTCACATCAGGTTATTCCTCACTACCCTTAAGTCTCTTTGTTGTGCCCACATCCTTCTGTTTCTCTTTCTCTTCCATTTTTTGACCACTTATTTGCTCCTCTTAGTGGCGCCTGGGGTCTCTGAGTGTCTGAGATTGTCTCAGGAGTGGTCTCTGGAGTGTCATGCCCCACTTTTGCATTGTGCATTATGGTGCCTGGCAGGGGCCATCTTCAGTATGCTCTGCCCCCCAGTCCTGCATGCTACCAGGCTGGTGTTCATCTCAGGCTAGCTCCCTGTCCGGGCCCCATGGTACCTGTCTGGCAGGTGTCTTGGGCTTGCTTCTTGCCAAGCTCTCCCAAGTGGCCATCTGCCTGGGGTCCATGGTGCCAGGCAGGGTTCTTCTACTGGTTTGCTTCCTGTCCTGGGGTCCCTTACACTGCTTGGCTGGTGCTGGACTGATGATCATTATAGGCTAGCTCCATGTCTGGGCCCCTTGGCACCAAACTAGTGGTGGTCTCAGGATTGCTGTTTTCAGAGAATGTTAGATTACTATTCATTCAGAAGGTCAGAATGCTAAATGCAGACATAGCCTCTCTCCTCTCTGCCACCTACGGATGTACATATGACACATCAGCCACATCTGCAGTACCTCTAGGAGCAGGGTGGCATACACCTTTAATCCCAGAATTTGGGAGGAAGAGGTAGGTGGACCTCTGTGAATTTAAGGCCAGCCTGATCTACAGAGCAAGTTCCAGGACAGACATGGCTACATAGAGAGAAACTGTCTTGGAAAACTAAAATAAAAACAAGAAAACTACATGGTTAAAACACACTTACCTCACATGCCCACACTCATGAAGGAGGTGGTACATACTGTGACTATCGCCTAACCCTTATGTCTTGAAGATATTCCTAGATTTAAATCTTATTACTTAATTTCAAAGCTCTTACCCAATTTAAAAAAAAAAATACTGTCAGAGAGCACAAGTAACTGAAAACAAAACAGAATACGAGATAAAATTATCCTTTAGTCAAAGAGCCGAGCACATTAACATGGAACAAGAGAGGGTGCCAGAAAGCCAGCAGTCATTAGCATAGTCCTTACATACGTACTGTCTGCTATGTTTCATGCTTGTCAAGAGGCAGTTTTCCAAAATGCATTAGGTTACCTTTAACTCTAGCAAGATGAGAGAGAGAGAGAGAGAGAGAGAGAGAGGAGGGGGGGAGAAAGAAAGAGAACTGGGTGGGAGAGAGGGGGCAGGGAGTAACAACACATTACTAGCTGCTTGTAAACATTGCCTTCCCACACTGCAAACCTTTAGGTTACGTTGAAAACTATAATCCAAACTTTGCCTTTTATGAAAGGCTTCTGAGGTTTTTGTGGTCAACCTGGACTCTCAATATTTTCAAAATAATGTCTTCCTTTATTTGTGGATGAGTGGACTGATTGCAGTGTTTGCGACAGAATCCAGGGCTTTACTTATGCTAGAAAAATGCTCTATTACCCAGGCCACACCCTCAACCTTTCCCTTCCTTAGAAAATTGGAGGTTCGATGTTTCATGAGATTATTTGAAACTTACATTAAAAATGAGTAAAATATATATTTAAGAGGACAGGAATCTAGATAGTTTCCTTTGCAGTATTTTGTTTTTTTAAAACATTTATGTGTAGATGTGTGCACATGTGTGTCAGTACCTGTGTGTGAAGGTCAGGGGCCAGTTTTATGGAACTGCTTCTCTTCTTCCACTGTATATGTCCTTGTGGTATCCAACTCAGGTTGTTAAGCGTGGTACCGAGTGACAAAATCTGAGGAGTGAGCCATCTTGCTAGCCCTCAGTAGCTTGCTTCTTAACAGAAGTATTTTTCCTGTTGTGTTAAAATCTGTTTTTCCTTCTTTCCAAAGTCTGATATTTTTGTATAAAAACAAACAAGCCCAAACAAAAAAACACAATATGCTATTGTATCCAAACTTAATTTATTTAGTTTTCATTAATTAAATTTTGTCAATTTGCTTTGCATAGTGAATTCAGCTACATTCCTAGTGAGAAGGACTCTGGCAAAGCAAAAAAAGATGCACACACATGTGTGGTGTGCTCTCTCTCTCTCTCTCTCTCTCTCTCTCTGTGTGTGTGTGTGTGTGTGTGTGTGTGTGTGTGTGTGTGTTAGTGTGACTGTGTGCTATTTAATTAAGGGATGGAGGTGGGGCTTGGCAGGGAATCTATTGGTAAACAATGCATGTTAGCAGCTGGCTTGGAAATTTCCTAGAAAGAGGAAGCACCTGAAATGGCTGTCCCGGAAGTGGCCGGTTGGCTCTCCGATGAAGTGTCTGTTACCAGAGGGAAATGTATACTTTTTGAGGTGAGGTCGGTTCTGTGCCCTGAACCAAGTGATTTTTCGTTTTTTGTTCTGATAACAAGCTGGTGCTAGGCTTCACTGAACTGAGAAATTGTAAATTCTTAGAAAAGGCTGTCTAAAGATAACAATTCAATGTTTCTTGGTAATGTACTCTGGATGAATCTGATAATTTAAAGCCCACTTCACCAAAGTGGGAGTACAGCTTGCACCCTCTCTTTATCTTCAATTATGTCTAATCTGTTTCTAATTCAAACACGGTGCTGCTGTTGTCAGTTCAAATATAGATTTTAACTGTTTTATGCTTTTCCACTGGGAAGGTTTAAAATGTATGCGGGCTGTCTGTCAGGACTGTGCTGGAGGAATCTAATAAAGTTTTAGATAAATTTAAAGGAAATAAAAGAGTACTTAAAACTGAAATGGTTCACAGTACATGAGATGGAACACACTTAATGAACAGCAGTGTGGGAAAGTTATGGTGGGGTCTGGGTCACCTGCTTCCCCTCTACGGCACTCTCCTTGAATAAATACATTGTGCCTTTCAGCTTTATAGGCAGGAGTTCAAAAACCAATTTAGAAATCAGGGCCGAGTCAGGCTTGCTGCAAACAGGGCCTCATAAGCATACAGGACTGTAATCCATGCCATTTCATTCCACATGATGACACTTCCATCTCAGGGAGCAGATTGAAAAACATAGTTGCGGTTTTCAATCACTGAATGGGATGTGGTTGTTGCTGGTAATGGAATCCTTTCTCTGCTGATTTATGTAGATGTGCCACAGGTCTCTGAGTGCCATAGAATATCAAAGTAGAAACATGTTCTGAGATTCTATCAGGCATCCTTAAACCTGAGACCTGGAGGCCGATATCGAGGTTTTGAGTGCCAAAATGCTACCTTGAGAAAGAAGTGGGAGGAAATGTTTTATTGATGCTCAGGCAGTGTTTCTGTCTTACAACACTGCCATTTTCTAGCTGGGAATATCTTACTAGGGCTTAAAGGTGAAGGCGTTGGTGCAGTCTGTCACCACAGAGATTTATCTTGGGCTTGCTTCTAATCCCTTTTGGACTGCCAGTGGGTACAGCTCTTGCTGCACTGGGCTCTCTCTCTGGGTTTGGTTTTAGGAAGGATTGCACTGGAGTGTTCTTTAAATGTTAATTGGAATTTGTGCTTAACAGGAAAAGGCTTTGGAGTTTTAAAACCATAATCCTTCTGGGTCCCCAACCACTCTTGCCCCTAAGTTTTATTTTCAGAGCCACAATATTTTTATCTGAGGCAAGACCTTAGTATGATGGAGAACAGTTCAACTGAGCTGATTCCCAGGAGAAAAATACATTCAAATTACTGCTTCCTCAGCTCGCTTTCTCTTGGCCCTTTTCAGAATGGATAGTAAAAAATCTAAAAGGGCATTTTCTTCCTGGTGACCCCTTGCATCTTCCTTTTTTGTGAAGTCTTAAGGTCAATTCCTTCTAAATAAGCAATATTTTCTCCTTACCCAGATTTTCTAGAGCAGCAAGAGGATTCTCTCCTGTGCATGTAGGTGTATCCTGTCAGATGGTCAGAGACCTGCCGGTTTTCTAGCCATCTCAAAGAGTGTAGGTAGTGCAGTGGGGAAGCCCAACCCTGCTCTGCAGAAAGGATGTTGTGTTTTCCCACTGGGCATTGCTTGTGCTTTTCTACTGGGGGCTACGAGGACATTTCACAGAGAAAGAGAGGGTGAGGGCTGGCACTGCTTCACACACACTTCTCCTGGGTCAGTAATACACCCAGAATCAAGAAATGCTTCCTGTGGGCTCTCCTGAGCCTGGCTTACACTCTGTCTACAATTCCTCTCTGAAGTGTTTTATCAGTTTGTTGTTTTAGTATATTTAAAGTCTTAGTAAGGTTTTCAGAGGAAGGGAGAGATAGAGAAGGAAAAAAAAAAAAAGGAGAAAGATTCCAGTGGGTGCCTGCTAAGATCGTACTGTCGTTAAATTCTGTCCCTAGTGAGGAAGTGGGAAGGAAAGCATCAGAATGTCACCAAAGTCAAGGGCAAGAGGAGTAAGTCCTAAGTAGCGAACACTGTCCAGAAGTCAGGCAATGTCACACCAGCAACCATAGCGAAACGGACACGTTCAGGGACTGTCAGACGTCTGACATTAATTGATGCCCCAAGCACAACAAGGAGAAAATGTATATCACAAGGAGGGATTTTTTTTTGACAAAGTACATTATGCATTGATGAGCCATTTATACTCCCCCCAGACACCAGTTAATTTGGGGATGTAGACTCGCTGCTCTAGAAACTTAATGAAATGACACTCAAAGTGGAGCGGATGCTTTATACGGCAACGGCGAAACGGGAAAGGCTAAACTTCGAGTGAAGGTTGTCAGTAGGAGGGAGAATTAGCGGGCTTGGTAAAGAACTGTTATCTTTCAGTTGAAGGCTTGTGACAAGAGCTACACATGCGCGAAAAACACAGGTTGCAAACGGGTGATGCATAAATGCCCTTTGTCCAAGGACGAGCAATGGTTTCTGGATCATAAAGAAATCCTTCATGTCTCCGTCTGCTTGGCGCCCTGCAGCAGTTTGCCAGAGGCCAAGTAGCTATTAAAGAAATGTATTTCCCACAGTCTGGAAGCGGGGAGGTCCGAGGTCAAGATGCTGGCATTGGTAATGGCCTAGGGGAGATGACGGCTAAGGGAGGAAGAAGAAGGAAGGAGGAAAGTGAACTTGCTTTTAGAACAAACCCAGTAATGAAACTAGTTTCATGACGGCAACATGAATGCATTCATGAGAACCATGGGTTCACTACGTGGCCAGCGGACCATCTCTCGGTGCTGTTGCATCCGTTATCTTTCCAGCTTTGGCAGTCCGTTAACATCTTTAGAAAAACATATTTATTTTAATTTTATGTGTATGAGTGTTTTGTGTGAATGTCTGCATGTGTACTACATGTGTGCTTGGTGACTGTGTAGCCCAGAAGAGGGCAATGGATCCCTGGAACTGGAGTTACAGAAGTTTTGAATTGCCGTGTGGGTGCTGGGAACTGAATCCAGGTCGCTTGCAAGTGCAGCAAGTATTCTTTTTTTTTTTTAAAGATTTATTTATTTATTTTATGCGTATGAGTGCTCTATCTGTGTGTGCACCTGCAGCCAGAAGAGGGCATCAGATCACACTGTGGATGGTCGTGAGCTACCATGTGGTTGCTGGGAATTGAACTCACCACCTTTGGAAGAGCACTAGATAGTGCTCTTAACCGCTGAGCCATCTCTCCAGCCCTAATATTGAAATCTTAATACAAGCTGTAAGATAGAATTCATCATTATTATATAAATTATTTATATAATTTAGCATATGTGCTAAAGGCTTTAAGTTTTATGGCAATAACTGTCATATTGAATACTTCTGCAACTTGCTTTAAAAAAAAAATCCCTCAAAATCTCAAACTGCATTTGAGACACATTAATGTTGAAATACGTAGAGGTAAATGTGTTTGTTTATCTATTTACTTACTGTGAGTGTTTATGTATGTGTCGTCTGTGTGTCCGTGTGTCCACTTATGCCATGGCACTTGTACTGTGGTCACAGGACAACCTTTGAGGGATCAGTCCTCTCCACCATATGGGAGTGAACTCAGGTTGTCAGGTTTGGTTGAAAACACCTTGTCTATTGAGGCAAGTTGCTAGACTTTCTCAATTGTTTTTGAGACAGAGTCTTACTATGCAGCCCTGATTCGCCCAAAATTGCTATATAGGTTAGGTTACCATGAATTCATTGTTATCCTCCTGCTCTGTCTTTCCGAACGCTGGGATTTTAGTGTCAGCCACTATGCCTGGCAAATAATTGATATTAATATATTGGTTATGGTCAAGTATTTGAATACACCACTTTATTTGTTCTTTTCTCCAGGAGAAAAAAAATAGACAAATACAAGGGGTCTTGGCTAAGACTACTATGGCAGAGAACAGATCAGCAAGAGAAAAGTCTAACAAATTTATTTAAGCTTCACATGATGTGGTTGGTTTTCAGATATGAAGACACCAACAAACCAGGAAAAGCTATTTTTATAAGCAGTTCTGTAGAAGTGTGACTGTGGGAAAGAGGGAGTGGTTTGGTGGTAATGAACTGGGGACCTAGCAGGCCTTGTTCAGGTTCTTCTTGACAGCTAGGAAGGGGACAAAGCCTTCTGGCATGAGGGTCTTCTGACTTACATTCAGGGGTGGTAGGTCACATAATTCTTTTTTTTTAATGTTTATTTATTATTTCAAGTTACATCTCCATCACAGCTCCTGCTCCTACCGTACCACCCTCTCTCCCCCTTCTCCCACCTATCCTACTCCTTCAGTGTGGCATGCTCCCACATCTCACCCCCTTCAGCTCAACAGTCATATGAAGGCCAAGAGCTTCCTCTTCCACGGGGGGCCTACATGGCAGCTCCACTAGGGCAAAGTGTTCCACTAACAGGTAACAAAGTCTATGTTCCTGATCCTTTTGGTGTGTTGGTTGTAGGAAAGTTATCCTGGACTATATGGCTAAAATGCAGTTATAAGTGAATAGATACCATGTGCTTCTTCTTGGGTCTGGGTTAGCTCACTCAGGATGAACTTTTCTAGTTTTATCCATTTGGCTGCAAATTGCATGATTTCCTTGTTTTTGATGGATGAGTAGTATTCCATTGTGTAAATAAATGTACCACAGCTTTTTTTTTTTTTTTTTTTTTTTGTTTTTCGAGACAGGGTTTCTCTGAATATCTCTGGCTGTCCTGGACTCGCTTTGTAGACCAGGCTGGCCTCGAACTCACAAAGATCCGCCTGCCTCTGCCTCCCAAGTGCTGGGATTAAAGGCGTGCGCCACCACCGCCCGGCTGTACCACAGCTTTTTTAGCCATTCATTGGTTGAGGGACATCTGGGTTGTTTCCAGTTTCTAGCTATTACAAATAAAGCTGCTATGAACATAGTTGAGGAGATGTCATTGTGGTTTGGTGTGGAATCATCACATAATTCTTTAATGACTATGTTTCCGGTGACAAAAGAGAGAGGACAGAGAGCCTGTTTTCTCTTTGTTTGTGTGTATCCCCCCAACTTACTTCAGCTACAAAGACAATATGCTAAGGTACCATATTTTTTGTGTATTTACACTCCCCAAAGATGTAGGATTTTCTTATTCCACACCTTTGCCAACACACCCAATATAAAAATATTAATATTACTAATCTAATGGATTTCAGTAGTACTTTTTTATCATTAAAGCTTAAATTTCTGTGTCTTTTATTTTAGTCGAAGTTGAGTATATTTTTTTATTATCCTTGTCTATTTTTTTGTGTGTGTACTTTTAAAGCAAGGTCTCTCTAGCTAGCTCAGGCTGACCTTGAACTCACAGCTCGCCCTAGCTTCCTAAATACTAGATTGCAGGCACACACTGCCACATCTCGTTCTACTTTATTTTTGATTGCTTATATTTTTATTAGTAAGTTGTAAAGCTTCTGTACATGTTCTGGAAACTAATGGAAACATGTCCATTATAGATGAAGAGCAAATATGTTTTCTATTCTCTGGTGTTGGGGATTGAACCTAGGGACTTTGCTTATGCTAAGCAAATGTCACCCCCTGAGCATGCCTGAACCTACATGAGAGACACTCTACCACTGAGCTGCACTCACAGCTCTGAGTCTATTTTAATACAGTCAAGCTTAGCATCCTTCAGACCGCGTTTTAGTTTTACATTTGAGAATCTTTTCCTATTCTGATTATAAAATAGGCTCTGCTTTTTGGCCTCTAACCTTTAGGGAAGGAGGTATGATCTGGGAGCGTGGCCTGTTGTCCTTGAATTATTTCCCATTGACTGGTGCTATTTTGGACAGATGACAATGTTCTCCACTTGTTGGGCTGTTTCTAGGATAGTTTCTTTGTCCTTATTTTCCCTATTTATGTAAAGTTTTTTTTTTTTTAACCATCTCTCTTAAAGGATAGCTCTACCCTTAATACCTAAAACTTTCAAGCCAAGTGTGGTACCGCACACCTATAATACCAGTACTTGGGAGGCAGAGGCAGGAGGGATTCCTGTGAGTTTGAGGTCAGCCTGGGTTATATAGTGAGACTCTCAGGAAAAAAAAAACAACAACAAAAAACAAAAACAAAACGCCATCACTTACTAATAAGGATGATATTAAATTTAAAAATTCTGACCATTCTTTTCTTCTTACTCTTCTACTTACACTTGAAGATCACCTTGTCAAGTTATGTGAAATGTTCTTTTAGGGTTTTGATTAGAAGTACATTGAATTTATAGAGCGATTTGGTGAGAATTATCATTTTTATGCACTGAGTCTTTTTTCCTGAGCAGGGTGTATATTACAGAGCTCTTCTTTATGTCCTTTGTTAAGGTTTTATATCTCTCCCTTGTATATATTTTGTTAGATTTATTCTTAAATGTCTTAGATATATTTTTGTTGTTGCAATACATTTTCAAAAGAATTACTTTGTCTAATTGATTGTTGGTGCTGTTCAGTGATGAATTTGCATGGCTGAGTATGTCTGTACAATATTGGTTAAAATAACATCATTCTGGGTCCATTAGTGATTTTCCTTCTTTTTAGCATTTTATGTTTTTTTCTTCAGAAAGTGATTCATTTTGCTTAATTTTCAGTGTTATTAGTATAAAGTCTTCATTTTCATGTCTCTCTCTAAGTAGGTTTTCCCTTCTCTGTTCCTAATACCACTTCCCCCTCGTGGGTGGCACAACACCTTCCTTTGTAGGAAATCTGCCGAAATCTGCCACTTGCATTGGCCTTTGAATAATTTGACATTTTTTTCTTAGAACTTTTGGTAGTTTCTCCATTTTATATCTCATTAACTTTTAGCTTTTGTTCATCTCTTTATTCTCTTTTTGATTTCTATCTTTTTTCTTTCCATCCTCAGGTTATAAGCTTAAACTTAGTGACTTTATTTTTTAGAGTCTACGTTTTATTACTGAATGAACCAGTTAGCTCATGTGGAACAGATAGCAACAAATCAGATCCCTAAACTAAACCTGAGCAAGTCTCCATAGGTTAGAAAACCTTCAGCTCCGTCTGGTGGGATGGACGACCATGATTCAGCAAAAAGTCTCAGTCGCACAGTTGTGTGTGGTGGTTTGAATAGCGTTGGTCCCCATAGACTCATGGGTTTGAATGTTTGGCCCATTCAGGGTGGCACTTTAGGAGGTGTGGCCTAGCTGAGAAGGCGTGGCCTTGTTGAGGAAGTGAGTGACTGTCGGGGCAGACTTTGAGGTCCACTAAGCTCAAGTTCCACCCAGTGTGGAAGACAGTCTCTCTTCATGTGGCCTTTGGGTCAAAATGTAGAACTCTTCACAGCTCCAGCACAATGTCTGCCTGCACACTGCCATGCTCCCCGCCATGATGATTACGATGGACTAAACCTCTGAAACTGTAAGCCAGTCCTATGTAAATGCTTTCCTTTATAAGAGTTCCCGTGGTCACGGTGGCTCTTCGCAGCCTTGGAAACCCAAAGGTAGACCGAGTTTCATTCTCCTCCGGTGTCATCTCGAGGAGTTATACCTGATTGTGTCGCCAGTTTTCACCCGAATCCATTGGGCAATAGGGCAATTTTGCTTTTGTTTCTTGGCCAGGAACTGCCTGATTCTGCAAGTCTTGAGAGAAGACGATGAGAAGCTGAGTCAGGCCTGAAGTGCAAGACAGCTGAGGAAAGACGCACAGTAGGACACACAGCTGGGAGACAGCTTAGCTACTAAGAGACTTTTAAAGAGTCTTTGGTCCCCAGTATGCTTACTGAATGCTGCATTTCTTTACAAGTACCACCTTAGCAATCTTGCAAATATTGATACATTCACATTCAGTTTTAAGTTCTCATTTTCATCAGGATATTATCTTTAGCCCACAAAGTATTTTGAAATTTAAATTTTTTTCTAAGTATTTAAAGAATTACATTCCATTATCCGTATTTGTGTGTGTGTGTGGTGTGTGCAGGTGTGTTGTGTATGTTTGCACTCTTGTGCGAGTAACTCACAGAACAAATGTGAGGTGCTCTTCTTTATTGCTCTCCATGGAATTGTTTTACATGTATTATTTGACCTATATTATGTATGTGTGAGTGTGAGCCATAGCGTGCATGTGAAGGTCAGCCAACAATTTTTGGGAGGCGGTTCTCTCCTTCCCAGTTAGAATCTGAGCAGGGATGGAGCTGAAGCTATCAGACTTGAGCCAAGAGCCTTTACCCACCGAGCCATTGTGCTGACTATCCATGGTGTTTTTTCAGACAAGATCCCTCACTGAATTGGAAGTTTGCCATTTTAGTTAGGTTGGCAGGCCAGCAAGCTACTGGGATCTGTCTGTCTCCAGCTCCCTCCCAATGCTGGGTTACAGGAGTGCGTGGCATGACCCAGCTTGTGTGTGGCTTCCGGGAACTCCAGCTCAGGTCCTTTTGCGTGCACAGCAGGTGTTCTTACCCACTGAGCTAGATCCCTAGCCCCTCATTATTCATTTTAAACTTCATTACATTATAGTCAGACTACATGGCGAGTAGCTAGATCCTTGGAGCTGTTGAGACTTGCCTGTGTCTTAGTATGTGGCATTTCTACTGTTAGACTGGTTTGATTTATTAACTGTTCAGAGAAGTGCACCAATATATTTCACTACGGCTGTGGATTTGTTTATTTCTTTGTTGTTTTTAAACAAAATCTCAGTCATCTGATTTTACCAAGGAAGACCCAAGAGCCAGATGGTGGGGTGAAAGCCTGCTAGCTCAGAGGCAGAGAAAGCACCCAGCTGGCCTTCCTCTTTAGCCCGCATCCCAGAAAAAAAAGTCAGTTCTCCTTCTCCACATTGTCTCAAAAACCCTTCAAGCTGAATGTCCCTCCTTTCTACTTCCTGTGTGTCTTTCTATTTGTCCTCCCAACTTCCTTTCACTTTGTATGGTTTTTTTCTTATCTCACTCTCCGTCAACTAGTCACTTGCTCTGCCTCTTGAGCTACGGTTGACTTTAATCCTGTTCACAATAAACAGAAGGCTCTTGTATCAGAGATCTGTGCTAGGGCTGACCCATACCACAACTAGAAACAGGTTTTTCCAGTACACGGTCTCAGGGTTCTCAGCGTGATCAAATATCCTGCAACATTTCTTTTTGTAACTTTTCCAGATTTTGCCATGAAGGGAATAAAAATTATTAAGAGACCCCCTAAGTCGGCAGTAGAGCCAGGCCAGCTGCCAGGTCCCAGGAACTTAGCTGACCATAAAAAGGGTGAAACCAAGAATGAAGGTCAATTGGGCCATGGGCCCCCAGGGTTTCAGGAACTGGCTGACCACAAAGTAGATAACAAAACAAGATTAGATTCATTCCTGAGAAAAACAGATGTAGGATGTTTCCCGCTGACTAACTAATGGGCTGGTACATTCCACCTGTATTTCCCCTCCCCCTTGGGTTGTGGTAAACAATGGGCTGGGCTGGTACTTCCCACCTGTAATTTCCCCCACCCCCTTAATCTGTGGTGCTCCCCTATAAAATACTCTACTCTCCCCCAAATCAGGGTTGAAGATCCTACCCCTGCGTGGGATACAAGTGGCGCCCTCAGTGTACTGAGCCTCCCCCTTTCCCCCATTCCCCCCTTTCCCCCTTTCCCCCCTCCCCCCCTCCCCCCTTCCCCTCCTTCCCCCCCTTTCCCCCCAAAATAAACCTCTTGCGATTGCATCAAGATGGTCTCTTGAGAGTTTTGGGGCGGCCGTGATATCCTGAGCATCGGGTGAGGAACTTCCCTCCCCCGGGTCTTTCAGCCATACATACATATGGGGGAGAGTATATTATTTTATACTTGTTATGTATATTTTAACATTTTAATTTCTGTATATAGCAAGTTGTGTGTCAAATTTTATAGCAATGAGATAAGATTTTTTTTCTTAAAAATTAAAAACATTACATTTTTTTATGTGTGTGTATTTGCATGGGTACATGAATGCTACAGTGTACATATGTAGATCAGAGGATGACGTACTGGACTCAGTTCTCTCCTTTACCACGTGAGTCCCTGGGACTGAACTCTGTTCATCAGGTTTGGCTGCAAGCACCTTTGCCCAAAGAGCCATCTCTCCAGGCCAAGATAAAGTTTTCTTGTAACATAAAGTTTGTTAAGGAAAATAGATGAAGAAATAAATGAATGACCCACCTCTAGATGACCGTGTACAGGCAACTAATGGCTGCTGAGAGGAAGGCTCACTCCTCTACACGGATGAGCCCCTTGGTGGCAAACACTTTACCGACTGAGCTATCCCTCCATCCCCTATCCTACATGCTTTTAGCAGCCTGACACCACCACTTTTAGCAACAAAAGAACTTGGTTAAAGCAACTGCTCCCCACTCCTTTCCCCTCACATCACCGCTTTTCCCCAGGTGCTGATACATCGTCCTTAGGAGCAGTTATTCCCAGAGACATGGGAGAGTTGAGAATCTGACAGAAAAAGACCAGCAGATATATTTAAAATGCACTCCCTCTGTCTTTCCCCCTTTAAAATAAATTTTAGCATATTCCTCAGTCAGAATTTAAAATGTCTCTCAACTAAGCCCAGGCTAGTTTTTCCTAAACTATATTTCATCAACTATTCCTTCACAAAATGTTAGTGGGTGTTTGAATGAAAAAAAAAAAAACATTAGAAAAGGGACTCCTTCCAAAGTACATCTTACTACCTTAAAGGCTCTGGGAAGTCTGTAGTAAAAACCTGTTGAGTTGTGTTTTATCTAGTTTTCCCAACATTTGTTTGACTATAAACATTCTTTTGTTGGGCGTGGTGGTGCACGCCTTTAATTCCAGCACTTGGGAGGCAGAGGCAGGTGGATCTCTGTGAGTTCAAGGCCAGCCTGGTCTACAGAGTGAGTCCAGGACAGCCAAGGATACACAGAGAAACCCTGTCTCGGAAACAACAAACAAACAAACAAAAAAACAATTCTTTCAAATTAATTTCTCAAAATAGGATTAGAAAATTCCTTCAAATTAACATCTCACAATAGGATTAAAAAATCGGCTGATTGGGGTTACAACTTTCATGTAGTGAAGAATATACTTTCCAATACAGACTATCTGCTTTCTACTTCCAAACAGAGAATTAATGAACATATTAAACAACTTGAAGTGCAGTGTTGGAAACATTTTTAAATGCTGTCAATAACTCATAAAAATATATATTATGTCATGTGGCAATATTGCAAGATGCTTCATGATATGTTAAACTATCAGATTACGCCCATTACACTGTAATCTTCTCCTCATATGTTTATGTTTTTTTCCATTGTATCTGAAAAATGACTCCTGTCATAAATGGTATACATGAATTATAGAAATATACTGTAACTGGAACAATAACAGATTCTGTGAAACAAGAAAGTACTAGCTTTGGATAATGACATTACCAGGATGAAGGAATGGTTAAAAACTTTAACAATATCTGAACTTCAGAGCAAATGGCAGTGGGGAGGTCATTTTCACCTAGGACCTAATGTTAGAAAGATAGAAATCGACATTTATTTCTGAGACTCTCAGAGACAGGAATAAGGACAAAGCAATGCTGGGGAAACACTTGGTACCACAGACAGCAGGGAAGAGCCACGTGCTGGAGAAGATGAGGGGGCAGAGTTTCGGAGCAGCTTGAGTAGAACGTGGCTGGCATGCTTATGTGTGCCAAGGAGGCGTGTGAGATTCCACTAGTGGTGATGCCAGCTTCAGGAAGCTGTCCGAAGCAGACAAGGAGTCGCCACGGGAGGGTTCTTTGCTGGAATATCTGAAATGGCTCACCCTGCCTTGCTCTTCCACAGGGAGGAAGATGTGTTTTTCAGGAAAGCGCAGGCACACTTTGCATCAGCCCGTGGGGTCAGACTTTGGACAGATCAGGTAACTCATGTGTCATTCATGGCGAATATCTTGACAGTCTCCATCATAGAGCAAATGCGGCAAGCCTGTTGGGCCTGGGCTGCTTTTCATTGTTAGGACTCCAGCCAGGGGGGCAGATTAGTGCCCTGCTCAGCCATCATCAGAGAAGCTTCCTCCTGCAGCAGATGGGAGCAAACACAGACACCCACGGCCAGACATTATGCAGAGAGAGACTTTAGAATACTCAGCCCTAAACAGGATGTCTCTATCAAATCTTTCCCTCCGTTTCTTGCTCAGGGAACCCCCTGGAAGAGGAAGCAAAGAGAGTATAAGAACCAGAGGGCATGGAGGCCACCAAGGAAACAGGGCCCTCTAAATAAGAAGGAACAATGCACATATGAACTGACAAAGAGACTGAGGCCTCATGCATAGGGCCTGCATGGGTCTACACACAGGTAAGGTCCTAGAGCTGAGAGAAGTGGACACATGCCCCTATCCCTAACCCAGGAGCTATCTCCAATTGATAACCACTTGCAAATAAAACTAGTTTCTTCCAAGGAAGTCTCACTTGGGGAAACAAACCAATCTCAAGGGTAGGTTGCATGACTAGCAGTAGATAGCCAACAACAACAACAACAAAAAGGAACTCAAGGGCATCTGTGCTGGTTTAAATAGGCATGGCCCCCATAGACTCATGTGTTTGAATGCTTGGCTCATAGAGAATGGCACTATTAGGACGGGTGGCATGGCTGGAGTAGGTGTGGCCTTGTTGGAGAAAGTGTGTCGCTGTGGAGGTAGACTTAGCGGTCTCTTATGCTCAAGCTATGTCCAGTGTGACACACAGTCTCCTTCTGCTGCCTGAAGATCAAATGTACAACTCTCCGCTCCTTCTCCAGCACCATGTCTGCTTGCCTGCTGCCATGCATCCTGCCATGACAATAATAGACTAACCCCCTGAAACTGTAAGCCATTCTTAATTAAATGTTTTCCTATGGTAGCTCTTTATATCAATGAAAACATGACTAAGACAACATGTGTGGAAGTTCCTTGTCTTATAATGTTGGTCAGTGTTCTTTTTTTTCCCCTTAATTTTATCTTATTACTTTTCATTTTATTTATATATTTTTTCTTCTCTCTTTTAATCTTTTCATCCTACAGGTCCTTTGCATACACATTATAGCTTTCAGTTCAGTGTTTTTATAGGATTCCTGAGTGTGTAAACAAGCGGGCCTCTTTTTCTCATGCATTCTCTTGGACTCTTTTTCTTCTGCTTGTTTTGTCCAATTCCAACTTGTTTTGTATTATCATCATCATATATTGTATTATATTATATTATATTAATTATATTCCCATAGAAGCCAGCTTTCCAATGAGAGTCAAAAAGGGAGTGGATCCTGATGGGGGAAGAGATGGAGATGGGAAAGGTAGAGGGAAGAAACCATAACCAGTATACAGTATGTGAAGAAAAAAAGATCTATTTTCAATAAAAGCAAAAAAGTTTATTGTTAGAAAAATGTTGCCACCACCTCTGTGGACTCTCTTTCTGGTCAGTGTTAAATGGAAGTGTGCTGGGATGGTGGGATGAGATGAGACCAGCGGTGTTCAGAAGGCACAATGACCAAGCAATGGCCACACAACATACCCAGCATCAAGGCAACGCTAATAAACATCTGCATACACACACTCACGGTTCACACATCAGTTTGGTTTAAGTTCTAATGAAGTGGTAGAAAATGTGACTTTTTTTTGTTGTAAGACTTCTTTAGTATATTTGTAAATGCTTTTTTTTTTTTCTAAAGACAACTTTTTAATTATATTTAAGCACAGAAAACTTAGCAGTGCACATTTAGCCCAGTTCAGTGGCGGGTTCTTTAGCCTTTGCCTTGTCCAGCTTGGCAATGAAGCCACAGATTTAGGACCCAGGACGTTGACTCCCCAGTGGTGGCGGATCTCCTCGTTTCTGTCCTTGTCATTGGTCCTAATAGCTTCCACCAGCTTAGCCAGAGCACCCTTGTCTTGGGAGTTACCCTGTGTGAAGGCAACAATGGTGCAAATCTTTCTGTGGACCAGCTGCCCCAGCTTGGCCTTTTCCTTGATGATGCAGTAGGGGACCCCCATCTTTCGACCTAGGGCAGGCAGGAAAACCAGCAGCTCAATGGGGTCCATATTGTGATCAATCACCACCAGCTGAGCCTTCTTGTTCTCCACCAAGGTGGTAACTGTATTGACCTCTGTTTGGAGGACAAGTGGTCTCTTAGTTGGGACGTCCCCTTTGCCGGCAGCTTTCTTCCTAGCAGCCTGTGCTTCTTCTCCTGCTTTGTTTCTGGCCTGTACTAGTGAGCAAGCTTAAGCAGCAGCTTAGATATTTGCTGGTTCAGGGCCTGGGTGAACTGGCAGGAGGTGCCTTGAGCTGCTTACAGAGCATGACCCTTTGCCACTGAAACCTGATGTAGCATGGCCATTTAACGAAGCGTGTGAGATCTCTTTTGGGCTGGATGTTCTTCTGAAGTTCTTGGACCTTTTCTCAAACAAAGGATTGATCACCTTTTTGGCATCCTATTTCTTCATGATGGCAGTGGCCCGCCTTCTTTCCCTTGGCCTTCTTTCCTTTGGGCATCTTGCCGGGCTAGAGGAGAGAGCGTGTAAGTGCTTTTAGGTACCCAAAGGAATGGATACTCAAAACATAAACAATAACACCTGAGCATGTTTTTGTTTGCTTACTTCATGACTGGGAGGGTCAAGACAAGTTTAAGGAAAGAAGACTATAGAGGCAGATATGATGGACTGTCCCTCCACTCAAGTCCCCTTCTGTGGAGGGAATGCATTGCTCTTGGTGGCTAGGTGTGCTATTTGCAGATATTCTTGGCCAGCAGCTCCTGAGAAGTTTAGACAACTGTTTTAGCTCCTTAGGGTGGCTATCAGAATGATACTATATATTTATATGTATGATATATAGTATGATATCAAATAAATGTCAAATACTATAACTATTTGATATTATATATATACACTGTGTAATGCAAACATCAGACATTCACTTCTCATGGTTCTAACGTAGCAATTCTCAACCTGTGTGTCATGACCCCTTTGGGGGTGTCAAATGACCCTTTCACAGGGGTTGTCTAAGACCATTGGAAAACACAGATATTTACATTACAATTCATAGCAGAAGCAAAACTACAGTTATGAAATAGCAACAAAAATAATTTTATAGTTGGGGGCTACCACAGCATGAGGAATTATGTTAGAGGGTTGAACATTAGGAATGTTGAAAATCAGTGGTCTAGAGACTCAGAAGTCCAAGATCAAAGCACTGGAAGATTCTGTCTGATGGATTGTGCTTCCTGATTCATAGACAGTGGTCTTCCCACTGTGGCCTCCTGTGGGAAGAAGTGGGTAGCTCTGTGTTCTCTCCCTTTAGAACCTAAACCAGTTCCTGAGAATTCTGTCTTCATGGTATTGTCACCTCTCAAAGGCCTGGCCTCTTAGTTAAGAGCTAGGATTGTAGTATCTGGGCTTTGGAGAGACACAATTAGTCAGCCTACCATGACAGTCACCTTACCAAGGCCATACCTGTATGCCTAGGACAGACATATACAATTACTGAATGGACAGAAGGGCCAGCCTGCACCAGCTTAGAACTCTCAACTCAAATATGGAAACGGAGAAAGCTGTGAGCCACATCCAAGATAATAATGCTCAGAGTTAGCAAATTATAAAGAGAAATCTCCCAGCCAAGCCAGGACCGCCTATGTCAACATCAGGAGCCTGTTTAGAACCTGCTTGAGAAATAAACTTTCAGGAAAAGCTGGAGACATCTGAGCTGATGGTCTCCAAAAGCTCGAATATTTATGGAAGCAATTATTGCAATGACAATCAGTGACAAAGTGGCAGTGGGCAATCCTATCTGTAGGGAATAGCGAGGTGACTAAAGAAAGTGTGGAAATATAAATAGACAGCAACAAAGATGACACTCTAAGCCCTCAAAAATACATGAAGTGGAAGATGGAGAAGATGAAACTACCTGCCCCCTCAAACAGTCATGATCCCTGGTGAGCTTTTTAGGTCTGGGCTAATCTTTCAGCCCAGAGTACATTGATTGGAGAGGAATCTGGGCTCTCAGAAGGAAGAACCCCACAACACCACAAGAAGTGTAGATGATAATTATTTTCCCAGGGTTGACTCAATGACACATAAAGCCATTTACTTTGGTAACCATGCAATAGAAGCATTTCAGGCAGGCACTCTTATACATATAGTTCAGTTGTTACCTCGTTCTGATCCCTAGAGAAATATATAGAGTCTACACAGAGCCTGGGTAAAGTCTGGATCATGATTTGTGGACTGGGCTCTGGGGTCTGTTCCACATCATTGTCCAGTCTTTGATGATGCAATTGGGATATTTGGCCCACACATTGGATCTTTCATTAAGAGTCAGAGGTTTTGTGATAGGAAAGACAGTTATTTTTACCAAGAGGCAGCCTAAAGCCCAGATTTTACCAAACCTATAAAAGGGCATTTGGAGCATGCTTGATCAAATCCCTGTTTTTCTACATTGTAGATAGGGATTGATTTCTCCATTAAGAGGCTCATGGGGGTGACTGTTCTGTGGGGTCAAAAGCCACATTGTCTCAATTCATTTATCTACTAGACATTGAAAGCAGTGGCTTTCTTACTCTCCCATTTATTCTTTATCATTTAAGCCTTTTTCACAAGGAGAAGTTGTCCTTGTGTACTATTTAATTATCCAATGGTATAGTTTGTATTGGGCAAAGAGACATAAAAACCAAATTCTTTTATCCATTTTCAAAGAACTGATTGTCTCCCTAGCACCCTTCAAGCATAATCAGTAAGCTATTGTGACTTTTAGAACTTAATATAAGAAAGCAATTCATGGGGCCAGAGAGATGGCTCAATGGTTAATAGAACTTACTGCTCATCCAGAGGACCTAGCTTTGATTCCCAGCAGTGACGGGGAAGCTTACAACCATCTGTAACTCCATTTCAGGGCATCCAATACTCTTTCTGGCCTGGAAAGCACAGATTGGAAAAGCATACAGCTGTAGCTTCCAGCTCTGTCTGTAGGAAAAGTGTGGATTCAGTGGGATGTCTAACTGCAGTCCTCACTTGCTGAGAAAGAAGGAAGTGTCCTCAATTAAAGGGAGTGAGGTTACCCTGTCACAGCCTTGAGTTGCACTTAGGCAACAGACCACACAGCAATGACATACATGGGTTCAAAGATCAAATAGAATTATAAACACAGCCACAGATGGTACAGATCATTGATACATACAGAGGCAGCCAGTTCAACTTTCCTTCAACACTTCAAATGTGTAGGTTTAGTTCTGAAATAGTTCAAGATGCACTCACAGGTTATTCCCTCTGTGAACTGTAGGGTATGTCCAATGAAGAGTTCAGACTGGTGTGATTCCCAATCCCTTGCTCAGGAAGCCTGGGCTCATCACGCTGAAGGCTCAGTGTGTGAGGTGGCATCCGTGGGAACAGCAGTGAGACTTGGAGGAGAACACAGATGTGTACAGTCCAGGGCCCAAGTACCCACTGTGCCCTATCACACCCAGGAGTGGCAGGTCCTCTTCTCATATGAAAAGGTAGACTCTGGTTGACTTGGGCTGTTAGGCTGTTTATCAGGACCAGCAGCTTCTTTCTACTTCTCTATTTTAGAAAAAGACCAAAACTGTCAGAACATCACCTCAGTCCCTTTGCTCCTTTCATATGTTGTTTTTTAAATCGAGTTCTTTTTAAGAAAAGAGGTAATAAGTAGTGAGTGTAAAAAAAAGCTAGAAGTGTCCGGTATGAAGTTCACTTCATCCAAGTAAAACCAGCCGGCAAGCACACACAGGTCAGTTCAAATGTCCTTGGCTGGAGCAGCCGTAAGTGAAGGATTCTTCTGCGACCGCCATTTCCCACTATGAGGACTGAGAAATAAGAGAAGAGAGATGCTGAGGTGGTCACATGACTTCTGGATCCTCTCAAATGTTCCAGCTCTTGGTTCTTGCCCCTTGTAAAGCTTGATGTTTTTTAAAAAACTACCCTTGAATTCCCTAAAATACCCATAGATTGTTATAATGCTTAAGCTAGCTCAGATGAAGTTCTATTTCTCACACATACAAAAAATACCCCAATAAAATGTGATTCTTCCTGGGGGTAGTGGGGCTGTGGGAGAGTCAACTCATGCTAGTTCTAACATGGAGTGCTGATGTGCATTTTGAGAGCAAGGGATCTGAGCTGAAATCTAAGAGTTAAGTCTGGATAATGACCACATTTCCCTGCTTTGGCCTATGTAGCCCAGAGGAGGCCTTTAGCTTGTGGCAAAGAAAGGGAATCTCAGAGAAAACTGAAAACCCACCAACCATGTTCTTTCTCTGGGCAAACAGGCAAGTGCATTCTGCATGCCAGATTGAGGTACTGTAGTTTAAAATCTCTAAGTTCCCAAGACTGGAATCCTGAGTGGAAAATTGGACCCCCCAAGGCCCATGGCTGCTGGCCCTGAGCTAAGTGTCAACCTTTGTTCTTACCATGGGAAGTTCAATTGAGAGCAATTTGGAATGATTCCCTCCAGTCTCAGGGCATCATTAGGTATTTCGAGGCTGGTGGTTAGCTTGGTAAAAACCACTTCCCCATATTAGAAGATCACAGGGACTATTGAAAAGACATCACAGAGTGTATGATTTTAAGCAAGTCATAGTTTTCAGATTACCAGTATTTTCAGACAGTTTAAAAAGTGCTTGTATCTTGTATATAAACACAATCTATATAGTAAAGCCCACCTCGGCCTTGGAAAATGTCTTTTTAGTGGAGCATGGAAATGTGGTCTCCTTGGGTATCACGGGATGTTCAGGAACATTTTGTTTTATTTTATTTTCCTTATAGCCCAGATGTAAACCAATTATAGTGAACCTTGGTGAAAAATTGGGACTACGTAGCCTAGGGCCAATAGCTCCTTTAGCGAGCTCCTCTTTAACTGTGGCAGGCAGCAGGGACATTGTTTTTATTATTCATACGTGTTTACTATTGATTGGCTGTGAAGCATGACTTTCATTTTAATGCCATAAGATCAGTGTGTTTTTAGCTGGATGACATCAGTGTTTGTGGATTTTCAGGCTCTGAGCTCTTAATGTGATAAATGGTGTACAACACCAACACAGGGATTTCAGCAGATTTATGTAGATAGCAGTCATCACCAAACACGGGCTACATCAATACTGAAATGCCAGCCTGCACAGAACTACTCACAGACATGCGTGTATGTTTTGTTTTTGGCAGGGCTGGGAATGGAACCCAGGGCCTGACCCATGCGCACCAGGCTAACAATTAGCAACTGAACCACATCCCAAGCCTAACGTTTGTGCTTCACCAAAGACTCCTTTAAAGCTGCATCTATCCAAATGAGTTCTTCTCCAGTTTTCAAGGCACGTTTAGGTGATGAGAGCCACTTTTGAGAAAGCTCTCCGGTGAAACCTTCTTCAGTGATTTTGCTCGCATAGATAGTTTCACTGTGTAGCTAAGGTTGGCCTGCTGGTGTTCTCCAGGCTAGCTGGCACAAGGTTCTGGGAAGTTCTCCAGATTTGCCTTTCATCTGACTGTAGGATCATCTCACTGTGGGAGTGCTGGGGTCATAAAAAGCCACCATGTCAGGCTTTTTGTGCACGTTCCAGAGACTGAACTTGGGTTTTCAGGCTTTTCTGGTAAGTGGTTTTCCCAAACATCACACTCACAGTTTGTTGGCTTGTCATCAATCCATCTTAACTGGGTTGTTTCCACTACTTGGAGAGTGTGGCCCTTGCAATGGCCTGCTTTTCTAATCTGTGCTCTGGACAATGGCCTGGGGATCCTATTACAATGTAGACTCACCTTCTAGGTCTGAGCCAGAGTCCATGAATTTCCCATGAGCTCTGGTCATGCCAGTCTACTCTTCTGATGCAAGATCTTAAGACCCAGAAAATATTCTAAGGTCACTTCTTAGGCTGTTCTTTTCTTTTCTTTTTCTTCCTTTCCTTTCCTTTTCTTTTGAAGCAGGTCTCACCATGTATCTCAGACTGGTCTTATACATTTCATATTTCTCAGGTTGCTGAGTGGTAGAGTTACCGCCTATGCCCAATAAGAGTCTCCTTTTATTTTTTCTTCTTTTCTTCTTTCTTTCCTTCATTTCTTTCTTTTTCTTTTTTGACAAGGAAGGTCTCACTCCATAGCTCAGGCTATCCTGGAATTCATTATGTAGCCCAGGCTAACTTTCAACTTATATTGATCCTCCTGTTTTAGCTTCTTTGAGAATTGGGATTACAGGTTTGAACCATACAACATCTGACTTTCTTTTTGATTATAATCTTGGGAGGGGATTTTTTTTTGAAATCGTCCTTGTTTTGTGTTCTTTTTTCTTTAAGGTGTACCTCCCCCATCAACATTTCTCCCTTTTAGTCCAATAAAAGGCTCTTTTTATTATAACAATAAATGTAAGACAAACAATAAGAACAATTGGGCAACAACTATGAAATTATAAGGTACAACATATATTCCCAATGTCCAGTCCATATGTATTTGGCAACTAATATTAATATTCTATTATCTGTCTATCTTAATGAGTTGAAAATTCTATACCTAACTCAGTTTCCATCCTAACTTGTATTACCAACTTAAAAACATTTTCTTAGACCTTCTTAGAACATCCTTTTAATATCCCTAAACAACTTAAAACTTCATTGTGAGACTATAACTATCTAGTCTTCAACCACATCAGAGACCTGAGAAGGATAAATATATCTGAACAAACAGGAAGTGCAGAGCCAGCAGCTTCCAAAACTAAGAAATGACAGACAACTGACTGCCTGGACAGTCCCCAATTTCTCTCTATAACATTGGAACATCTATCCTCAGCCTTTTGGCCCAGTATCTCTGATAGCTGTTAATTGTAAAGCAAGTATTATGAAGGACTTGCCCACCCTGTCTTGGTAGAGCTAGGCTGTCAACTTATGTGCTTCTGAGTTTTGTCCTTTTTGGACAGCATTCTGTCTACAGTTGAAGCAAGGGATTTTTCTTGCCCTGTGGCTAGTTTGCCACTAATGCAGCAATTTCCAAATGGAGATTCTTTGATGCTCATCATCTACTTGAAGTAGAATGGGGCATGCTATCAGAAGCTGACATATCTCAATATCAGAAAAATCTTAAGTTAAAACATCTTTAAATGCCATATTCTATATATCTCTTGGGGTTTTTGATGACCATCCATCTATCTACATATATTTGAATAAGCAAATGTTGTTTCTCTCTTAGCAAATTGATTTCTGATTAACTTAGAAAACATCTGTGATACACTAAACTAGTACCTATCAAAACAACAAGTTTGAATGACTATTAATTTACATTTCTTAATTATCCTAAAATGTTTGTGATGTTGCTATCAAAAGGCTTAGAACTTCACATTTCATTTTTAAGAATTATATAGGTAGAATACCTTAGAAACAGTTAACCTTAATTTCATATTAATATACAAAGATCTATACCAATGTAGCCAAATATAACCTTGATTTTGTATCAATATACAAAGATATAAGAGTAGATTCAATAATCTACCCCCTTTTTCTTTATCATTCCTACATCATGTCTATATCCCCTTTTTTTCTTTTCAAGTCTTTCCCCCCTACATAAGAGAGAAAGAAGGATAGAGAAAAGAAAAAGAGAGAAATCCCTGGGTCTAACTTCCTAAACCTTGTTTAACAAGACCATTTAACAACTTGTAACCAGGCCCCCTAAATGACAACAAACATCTATAACACATCAAATGAAAAAAAAAATCACCCACACCACCTTCTGGGAATAGGGACATTGATCTCTTAAAATTGCTTCCTGCTGACTTGGGATGTAGGAAACCTGTTTGGGGGCCCAAATAAGAATAGAAAAATGGTTAAGCAAGTTAATAGTAACATTTGTTGTCCAGTCTTTTGTGCTCAACAGTTTACATGCCCTGAGAATTTAGTAGTCAGAAGTTGAACTTTGGGTGGGAAGGCCAGGGCTTTACTGAAGTCCTGGCTGGAACAACCTGTGAGGCCGGACTATCTTGGACAGCTGTTTTGAAGTTGTTCTATATGCAGATTTTTGAGAAAACAGCAATTGAGGCAGTCTGTGAGGCTAGATCATCTGGGGTACTTGTCTTGTCTTCTTTGAGGGGAAATATTTTAAAAGAAAAAAATAGTGTTTAATTTCCAATTGACATATTGTATGTGATGGTTAATGGAATGAACACAATGCCATTTTTCCATCTGTGCATGGCTTTTCTACCGCTTAGAAACTCTTTATTATTCATTTGGTAATACACAGGAATGGCTACTTCAGGCCTGCCCACGCAAATGAAGGAAAAGAGTCTGGATTCTATGGTTTTGAATCAAGATCAGGAGCTTATAACTAACAAACTATATAGTTGAAATGCTTGATATACATCAATGGCTGAAAAGGCATTCTCTCAAAATATGTGACAATGTTTTTAACTCAATTTTTGGTTTCACTTTGAGTTCATAAAGTCTATTCTGTAAGTGCTGGGAGAACCCACATCTGTGTATATAATTTTGGAGAGTTTTTTATTTCACCTGACAGACAGGTGAGCTTTCCCCCTGCCTCACAGTACGAAGTTCAATAAAGTTGATTAAAAATTCATAAGAATATAAAAAAATTGTCTTGTGAACTCAAAAAGTTTGCTTTTTTTTGTATCCCAGTTTTTTTTCTTTCTTTAGACAAAGAGCTCATAGGGAATCTTGATTACATTCCTAAGGGGAACAAAAATGTAGGTTTGTTTATGTTAAGGATGCTGTATTTAGTAAGATAGAAGTGGTATGATACATATTTTTGACTTCCATTGTCTTTAAAATATATTCAGTGAGCAGTTTTTGTTGGATAAAAGCTCTGACAGATGTCAGGAATGTTCAGTCACTTCAAAAAGGAGAAAGTCCCACTATTAAGCCAAAACACAGAGCAGTGACTTAGAAATAATATTCCAGCGTAACATATAACCATCGTTTCAATACATACTGAAAGTTAAGATTTCTTTTCCTGCCCTGGCCACAGCCTGTTCATCATAGGCTGTCTACTATGGAGAAGGGATACTGTAACCTTTTCTTTCTTGTGCTTTGTTTTCTTTCAAGCTCCTTGAGGGCATCAGCAGGTGGAAAGGAAAGAGGCAGAGAGGATCTGAACCTGGCCGAGGCTTCAAGGCGAGTCATTCTCTTCTCAGGGTGTTCTCAGGCTCTCTTGAGCTTCTTGTGCAAAATCTGTGTGGTGTCAAGCCTGGGAAGGGGGCCCTACACGCTATTCCTCCTGCCAGTGCACACTTTGCCTATCTTGTTTCCTGGAGTTTCCACTCCGTGGGGATTGTAGAGCATTGCAGCTCCCAAAGGTTCTCCAGGAACAAAATTAAAAATGGCGGCAGCTGATCTGTTTCCTGGTGGGTGGTAGAACTAAGAGTGTGCAGAGCAACAGCTTAGAGCAGAGGAATAGCTCTCCTAATTCTATCCTCTTTGCTTTCAAGTACTAGAGCGCCTCATTACAGATGCAGGGCTGGCTACCCAGTTTTTGTGACTCTTTGAGATTCCACATGGTGGTGGTACCTTACTTTGGAAATTTTATATTTGTGGGACTTTTGATGTTTCAGTTGTAAGTTCAGCTTTAATGCTGTTAGCCTATTAACTTAAATTATGATTTGTCTCTGCATATAGGTCACTTCCTAACCCACAGACCTGTGTTAAACTATTTTGTTATGTTTTTGTGTTCTCATTTGGACCCAGTAACTCTTTGCTGTGGATGGAGGCTGTCCATAGTGCTACATGATGCCTAGCAAAGTCCCAGACCTGCATCGAGCACTACTCCTACCCAATTCCCTAGGTAAGACAATAAAAACAACTCCACACTTGGACAAATGTTGTCTGAGGTGGGAATGGGAGGCAAAATCATTCCTGTCTGAGACCTACTGCCATTAAAACCTGATCCCAGGGCTAAGAGCTAACATGCTAACCATGCTCTATACCAGAATGAGGCCCTGAAGCGACCTCAGACCTCTACATTACAGACCTGGGGGCCACTCCTAGAGTTCAAGGGGATTACCAGGTGGCACAAAGTGCCTGTCCTCGCACTAGAAAGGACCTAGGTTTCCTGACCCTCACACAACACTCATTGTGAGGCTAGGAACACATGATTATTAATTTTCGACAGCACTACATAGGTAATTTTAAAGTACCTATACTCGGAATTTTCTGTGCCAAAATTAGAACAGGGAAAAACCTTATCTAATTAGTTAGTGAATAGCACTGAATTAAAATTGGACACTATAATTAATCAATGCTAAATTGTAGTCAAACCCATTACCCTTGAGTAGATTATCTGTGTGACCCACTGTCCCCTTCTGACATTTCGAGCCAGGGGCTGGAGATGCTGATTGGAGACCTTGAAGAAGGGAAGGGACTGGGGCTTGAGGGGACCCTGAGCAGCAGTAAATCATTTTGTGCTGTCTGGGATTTGTTTCTGTCTGTGTCATGGCTTCTTCCCACGAACAAAGCTAATTGAAAAGTGACTGCTATAGGCTTTTATTAGAGGAGGCTGGAGATAGGAAGACACATCCAGAACAAACAGAAATTATTCAATTGTCTAGTCTAACTCTGGTTGGCTTCAGGTTTGAGTGATCAAATGTCCTGAGGTATTTTTGTAGAGTGTTCTCCAAGTTAAACAATTGATTTAAAAGTATTCTTACATTTGTATGTGTGTGTAGTATATATGCTCCTGCTACCACAGCACATATGCAAAGGTCAGAGGACAATTTGTGAAAGTCAGTTCTCTTCTTCACTAACCACATATGGGTCCTAGGGATCCAGCTTTTGGTGGTGGCAAATACCTTTACCCACTGAACACCCAAATTATTATTGTTTTTTAAAAATATCTGAACAAAACAAATGCTTTTCACAGGTTTGTTTTTAACAGTATCTTATGAGAGAGAATTTCAAGGTCAAACTGTGTGATTTGTCCCACACATACCTTTTCACTTCTGAGCTCTGTTCCAAACCATGGTGTCTTAATTGATCAAAGACCTCTGCCTAGATGAATAGCTTCAGCCTACATTCATGTGTCTGGGTTCACTACTGTTCACGCCATACAGCCTCTACCAGGCCTGTCTGTGGTGGTCCAGTCTGCTCTGCTAGAAATCGTCAGAAATCTTTTAATACTAATTTTAAAAATGTAAATGATAGGAAATATGCATTTACCAAACCCATCATTGGTGTGGGACTCTGTGCTAACACATCTATGTTTTTAATCCTGGTGTCAGCCTCTCCTTCCTTTGAAGAAGTCATTGTTCCGTTTTGGATACTAGTCAACCGACCCAAGATCCTCCAGATGTAAATAGGGGGTTGGGGTTCTGAGGTCTCTTTGAAGGTCCATGGCCCCCTTTCTTAACTGTGACAAGTCCTTTGTCCCCTCCTTGGAATGTCAGTGTGATGGGTAGTTTTAATTGTCAACTTGATAAAACCTAGAAGCACTGGGAAGAGATTCTCAGTGAGGGGCTGCTGTTGGGGTAGTGGTAAGCATTCTAAATGTTAATTAATTGGTCCTGCTTGCTGTCTGTTACTTATATTGAATCTGATTGGTTAAATAAAATGCCA
>CAJQZJ010032684.1:1770048-1821180 GCA_907164525.1 Lophiomys imhausi
TTTTTTAAAGCATATATCATAGGGATAGAGCAATATCTCAGTGGTTAAGAACACTGGTTGTTCTTCCAGAGGACTTGGGTTCCATGCCTAGCACTCACATGGCAGATTTCACCTTCAGTAACTTTAGTTTCCAAGGCATCTGATGCCTCTTCTGGCTTCTTTGGGTAGTAGGCATTCAAGTGATACATAGATATAAATGTAGGGAAAACATCTACACACATAAAACAGACAACAACAACAAAACACATACTGCCTTTACAAATAATCTTGAGAACTATATATAATAACAAATAAACAAAGCATTGAACTAACCTTGATGTAATGCCCAGAGAGCTGTACAAATAAAGCAATGCTTGCCCTGTGCCCTTCACCATTCCCTCGTGGCTAAGGTCAGAAACCCTGAAAACCCTCAGATTGTTACAAAGTGCTGCTCCTAGGAGAACATGGAGAGGGGAACCTTTCTCACCACAGGGAGTCCAGGAAATGAGTCCTTCAGCCAGTGCTTCCATTTAATTTCTATTTAAACATATAGCATCTACAGAGTTCCTAAAGATAGTTTTTTTTTTTACATTATTGGAGAGAATATTCTCCTCTCCTCCCTTTCTTTCTTGTTTCCTTGAGTCAAAGTCTCTCATTAAACCCAAACTCACCGATTCCAGTTAGTGTAGCTAAGTTTGGACCATGGGACCCAGGCTCTTGTCTTCACGCTTGCATACAAGCATGTAATCAAACGTTCAGCTGTCTCCCTTGCCCCATGCTCAGTTTCTAATAGGCTTTTAAATGAAGCTTCCTATACTGACAAAATTGTTATTGTCCTGCTTTGAAAGAGGATTCACTTTAAATTAGATTGTCCTATTTATCGATTAATTCATTCACTCACACACCTTTCTTGGAATGTCCTTCAGTCGAAACCACAGCACATCTTTTAGTTAGGTGAAAATAATTTCTCTTGGAGCTCGACAGCGGCAACTTTTGCTCCTTTTGTCTGTCCAATCCCATTAAGAAAAAAAAAAAAACCCTGAGTGTCCTTCACAAAAGTGCGTCCTGTTGAGTCCCTCCATGGTCTCTTTTTGCCATTGTTAACTGTAATATCACTGAATACATCTAGACAGAAAGCCAGACTGATGAAGACCCAGAATGCCAAAGCACTGTGTTGAATGTGAGGGAAAACAGAGAGTTTAGCAGCTAAGAGAAGAGGTGATGATGAGCAGAGACCCTTTTGGCAGCAGGGGAGCCAGGGTAGGTTGTAGGACATACACCTTTACAAGGAGTGCACCCACGTGGACCCAGCCAGCAGATTCGTTAGTAAGCAACTTTTTTTTTTTTTTTGGTTTTTTCAAGACAGGGTTTCTCTGAATATCTCTGGCTGTCCTGGACTCGCTTTGTAGACCAGGCTGGCCTCGAACTCACAAAGATCCGCCTGCCTCTGCCTCCCAAGTGCTGGGATTAAAGGTGTGCGCCACCACCGCCCGGCTAGTAAGCAACTTTTAATTTATTCTATACTTGAACAAATGTCCAGTTGTCATCAGAGCAGGCCCCCTGACAGTGATTTTCAAAACCTTCCCCCCCTCCAAAACCAGGGGAGTTTGCTTTTAAATGAAACTATATATAGTATACTTGTGTATGAAATGTCCCCAAACATTGCTGTTTGGTTGACTAAAGATTCCAGAAGAGGTTTGTAAATTGAAAATTTCCTGAAGTAAATCTGCCTACCATTCTCCACAGCCAAGAGACCATGCTCCTGTCCTCGTTGATCAATCCACTGTCCACTTCTACAGAAAGTGCATTTGACAATGTAAAGCCAAGAAATAGAATGGTAGCTAAATGAGTTGTGGGAAATCTGTAAGATAATTCCACTTGTATTGTGGTTACAGATACTACAGTAAGCTGACATCAGGTATGGCGTAAATAAATTCACTTAACTAAAAAAAAAAAAAAACAAACACACACGCAAACAAAATTTAGGACAAAACATAAAAGACCATGTAAAAATCTATATTAAAAAAACTATAAAACTTAACCACTACACAAAAACCCTAAATCTCCCTCCCTCCTTCTCCTTCTCTCTCTCTCTCTCTCTCTCTCTCTCTCTGTCTTTTTGTGTAGTTGATTCTGATCTTTTTAATGGAAAACAAAATGTACAGAACATCCAACACCATCTGTCCTAGTTTCATTTATCTTGCTGTGACAAACACCCCGGCAAAAAGCAACTTAACGGGGAAAGAGTTTGCTTTAGTTCACAGTTTCAGACCACAGTCCACCACTGTCATGAAGCGGGAATTCACACCTGCTAGCCACGTCACCTACCGTCTAGAACAGAGAGAAATGGGTGCATGATGGCTTGCTTGTGCTCAGCTCAGATTCTCGAGTCATGATGGATCCTCTGTCTGGGATCCTCTGTCTAGGGAACGGAGCTGCTCACATTAAGGGTGGGTTTTCCCACATCAGTAACATCAGTATCTAAGACAATCCCCCACAGACTGGCCCACAGGGCAGCCCAGCATGGACGGCAGTTATCTGGGAAGAGTCTTAACTGTGAACGTCAACCATCGCGCCATCTTGCTAGTTATCAAACAGACACTAGGACTTTAGTAGTTAAGAGCATTCCCCACATAGTAACAGTTCAGTGGAAGAGAATATAAAGTTCTAAAAAACAAATGGAGATTTGATAGACATTTTGGGTGGAAGTTTAAATCAGGAGAGGAAAAACAAAGCTGCCATAATTGTAAACTATCGACAATAAAGGAAATTTATATTTAAAGGCATTGCTCAAACTCACCAATATTCAGAACAGTGAGGAGTACACTAATAAAGTGCTATTGTTATCTACTGGCTTTGCTGGAAAACCACTAATATATGGTGGTGGTGAAGACTGAGGAAGTAGGCATGCCTGTTATAATTGGTGAAGGTGTGAATTGGTGAGGCCTTGGGAGAATGCAATTTTGTTCAAGCTGTTTTAATTTATAGCAATTCAACTTACAGTTATTTTTTCCAAAGAAAGACTTGGATAGGTTCCAAAAGTTTTATATACAAGCTTCATTACTGCTGTACTATTATGGTGATGGCAGGGGGAAAAAAGAAGAAGCAAAAGGAAGCAGTAGGGGAGAGAATAAACAAGCTAGGATGCTACAGGCTCTACAGCAGTTTTAATTATGCAGCAGTCAGAAGGAATGGAGTAGCTTGTGGGATAGTGCGTGCTTAGCATGTACAAGAGCCTGCATCCAGTCTCCACCATCCACACAAATTCTGTGTGTACTGCCACTGAAACACTTCCAGTGGGTCAACCAGATGGCTCATCGAGTGAAGATGTGTACTACACAAAGCCTAACGAACTGACTCTCATCCTGGAAGGCATGTATGGGTGGAAGGAGAGTACTGATTCCATAAAGCTGTCCTCTGACCTTCATGCATGTGCAGTGGCATGGCATTGCCTGGACAAACACATGTACATGCAAAAACACACACACATTTCCCAGTTAGATTTGTTGCATGAATAAAGCAGGTTAAAAGCCAATACATATAGAGGGACACCATTTGTGTAAAATATATCACCATGTAGTTAATGTAGTTATATATCTATAGGTATATAAATTAAGTGTGTTCTAAAAGATACATAGCAGATTGGTTGTAAAGTTTACCCTTAGAGAGGAAAGAAAATTGGGACATTGGTGATGGTGGGGTGGGATGGGACTAATAGTTACAGAAGACACCATAACTCTGGCATCTTTATGTACTAATTTGGCATAAAAAGTACGGCAGCATCATTTTCGGTAAAGGTCAAATCAGATAAATGAGATCATATCAAACTAAGGGACCTCTCACCAGGAAAGGAAACAGGATGGGAAGGTGACCTGGAGAAGATGTTTGTGAACCATACATCTCATAAAGGTTTCTTGATGTGAAAACCAGAGCTATCACCTCACAGGGGACAAGAGGTAGTTTATTTCTAGAGCAAAGTATGAGCGGCTACACTCAAAAGACACAGAGTCAGGATGCCCTGACTACCATGCTCCAACCTGTTAGCAGTTTCATGAACCCATTTTTGTTTTTGTTTTTTGTTTGTTTGTTTTTTAAATAGAATCAGAACAAAGTCATTATGAATCAAGATATTTACCAAGCACATGAGTGAAAACATCAGGTAGGAAGGTACACCCTCAGACACTCCCTGATGACATTCTCAGCCTTTGGGTAGTGGGGCCTTGGGTCTGGTTTGCGCATTCCATAGGATTTACCTAACAGTCACAAGAATGTTGTTAGGTCAGACAGAGGCGGACAATGCATGCCTATTTAAGGGGCTAAGTGAGCCTAACATAACGGCTCTGGATCTGCTGTGCACTGACTTTCCACAATCATGAAAATTTTAATCAGTCAGTTGGCCTTATAAAATGTTTAAACATGGTTATGGATTTGTTGTTGTTGTTCTGGGTACTTCAGTTCACAGGTTAATAGTCAAACTATATAAGGAGTCTGAATGTAAGGAGCTCAAATGACTCAACAGCAAAGCATAAGAAACAAAAAGTAGTCATGGGCTAGGGATGCAGTTCTCTGAGAACACTTGCCAAACATATATGGGGCCATCACAACGACAAACCAAAGATTCACAGCACCTAATATACATTCCCTAAAATAAGATACTCAGGTAGCCAACAGATAAATGAAAGGTGCTCAGCATCACTGTGCTGGTTGTTTTATGTCAACTTAACACAGGTAGAGTCATCAGGAAAGGTGGAACCACAGTTGAGGAAATGCCTCCATCAGAGTGGCCAGTAGACAACTGTAGAAGGGAATTTACTCTGTTAGGGATTGATGTGAGAGGCTCCGCCTACTGGGAGTGGTGTCAGTCCTGGGCAGGCGATCCTGGCATGAGTAAGAAAGGTAGCTAGCTGAACAAGAGCCTGGGGAGCAATCCAGGAAGCAGCACTCCTCCATGGTCTCTGCTTCAATTCCTGCCTCCAGGTTCCTGTTTCAAGTTCCTGCCCTGACCTTCCTCAGTGATGGACTGGGCCACATATGGGCAGGCCAAATAAGCCCTTTCCTCTCCCAGTTGCTTTTGGTCATGGTGTTTATTAGAGCAATAGAAAGCTGACTAGGATAAGCAGTAATTTCCAGGAAAATGCAAATCAAAAAATAATGAAATGCCACCTCATACCTTTTGGAGCAGCAGCTCCAAAAATGCCGGCAAGGAAGTGGAAAAAAGGGAAACCCTGATACGTCGTTGATGAGAATGCAAATTTGAGCATCATTTAGGAAAACAATAGTGAAATTCCATAAAACAGTAATACAATTGGCATATGACCCATCAATGTCACTTCCAAAGAAAAGGAAATCATTATGTACAAGAAAGAACTACACCCCTATATCCATTGCAGCACTATTAATAGAGAGTAAAAAGATGTGGATATAAGAACAATATGAATGAATGTCCATCAAAGGGTGAATGGAGAAAGGAAATACGATTTGGGTGCTTGATGGAGTACTATGTAGTCTTAAAAAAGAAGGGAATCCAGGGAGCTGGAATGATGGCTCTGAGGTTAAGAGCATTTCTGTTCTTACAGAGGATCTAGTTTTGGTTCCCAGCATCCACACGGTGGCTTGCAAACGTCTTTAACTCCAGTTTAAGTGGATCTGCTGCCCTCTTCTGACCTCGGCAGGCACTGCATGCATGTGGAGCACATACATATATACATGCTAGTAAAACATTCTCATAGATGTTTTATGAGAAATAACCAAAACTTATTTTTAAGAAGAAGAAGAAGAAGAAGAAGAAGAAGAAGAAGAAGAAGAAGAAAAGAAGAAGAAGAAGAAGAAGAGGAGAAGAAGAAGAAGAAGAAGAAGAAGAAGAAGATCCTGCCATTGTGATGTCATGAGTGAGCTAGAGAATACTGAAGTAGTTGAACTAAGCCAGATGCAAAGAGGCAAATCCTGTACAATTGCACTAACGTGGGATATAAAATGTTTGAATTCACAGATGGACAGAGCAAAAATGGTGGTTGCCAAGGGTTGCGGGTGCTATAAAGGGAAGATGCCGGCCCAAGTATTAATCTTCAGTTATGCAGGGTGCTAAGTTACATGTGGTAAGCCCTGGAGATATAGCCTGGGGTTCAGAACTCAGCAGTACTGCGCACTTGACAGATCTCAGATGTTCTCACTGCATCCGTGCACACACACAGAGGCGGTGGTGAGCTGATAGATGCTGCAGCTATTGTAAATGTGTTGGTCATTTCTGAATCTATACATTTTTCTCAACATATCATGTCGCATGCCTTAAAAATACACTGTTTGTATTTGTCAATTATATGCAGATAATGATTTTTAAAAATTCATTTTAAAAATCAAGGAAAATATAAACTAAAGTAACTGATTAGTTCAGAAAGTTACAAACATGAGAAACAGAGCAATTTTTTTTTAAGTCTTAAAAGGCAGACAGCCACATGGGATCCTGGAACAGGTTGTGCTTCGGGGAGGGGGAGGAGTTGGTTTTCTTGAACTGAGACAAGACAGAAATCCCATGGTTCTCCCATTGTATGGATCTTCTGTTGGGAACACCAGTTCAGGGCCTGAGGATGAGTGTCCTAGACATTGGTCCTCAATGCAAAGACCTTCTGTCCCCTCTGGGCTTCCTCCTATGTCTCTGGGACGGTGGGCTTCAAAGACTTTGAACAAATGTGCAACCTGCCTCCAGCAGGCCTTGAACAATCAGTCCATACCTACTCACTATTCCTGACTCCTCTTCTGCATGGTACACACTTTGACAAGATGCAAATATTTGAGAAGCATTCAGTGGTCGTCCATCCCACAGTATTCCAGTGTACTCGTCTGTGCGTGAGGCTGTCACGCTGTGTAACTGTAGGGGGTTGGAGACAGAACAGGTGGTGCTCCTGGTGTGCAAACTGGGGGTCTCTCCACTCCATGATGACATTCTTCAGCCACAACTCTAAGCATGTCAGTTGAACAGGCTCACACTGCCTTGGCCTCCTTCTTCAGCCCTCCCCTCCTCTTCCTTCTCTTTACAAACAATTAGCTGGGGATATTGTGTGGTTATTGACAACCAGGATGCTAAGAGGGTGGCTCTAGAGAGGTACCTGAAGCTGACAGCATTTTTTTTTTTTAATCAGCATCTTGGCAGTCTAGAACACAGGGGACAACTGATTTCTCTTTCCCATTTCCCAGTGAGGTTCAGGCATCATGAGAAAGCCAGTGCTAGAGTCACCTGTCTGAGGTCTCAGTTCAACTAAGTGCCAGAATCGGATCTTGGGCCAATTCCTATATTGTGGCTCTGCCCCTCCACCCCCGTCATTCCTGTTGAGGACTCATGGATTCAGTTGATTTCCTTCCATCCCTTCATTTTCTTTGCTCTGCCTAGGCTTTTGGTTCTGGCCAGAAAATTCTTTCTTTCTTTCTTTCTTTCTTTCTTTCTTTCTTTCTTTCTTTCTTTCTTTCTTTCTTTCTTTCTTGAGTTTACAATTCCTTTTTATATTTCCTTCATACAATGGAAAGTGGCACTTTCAACTAGCTCATGTTTTTCTTTCTTTTTTATTTTATTTTATGAATTCCATATCATGCACCCTGTTCCCTCTCATCTCCTACCTCCCCTCAGACCCACTCTCCATCCTTGCAAATTCCCATCACATTAAAAAAAAATCTCATTGTGGAAGTGTGTCTCTGTGTATCCAACAATATTCACTTTTGTCCACATGGCTTTCAAATGTTCATTATAATCACTCCTTGATCTGATATGAGGCCTCTGGCTTCTGCTACTTTCTCAATACTAGATCCTCACTAGGGCTCCTCTCGGATATGCTATTATTATTGTCCTGTGTCATGGAGATCCTGTAAGTTTGGGTCTGTAGAAGTGGTCGTTTCATGCACTCCAGCAGTTAATCCATGGAGTGTATGTTGGTGTGGACCAACTCAAAGCCCTGGTTCTGTGCCCACAACACCCACTTACAGGGCCTGCTCTTTTAAGTGCTGCAGCAGGTAAGGAGTTGGACCAGCTCTTCTGCTTTCATGACCCCATCAGGGCCAACTCTCTCACTTGCTACCTGTGGTGAGGGCAAGAGAGTAAAGGGGGTCTCTTTCTCACCAACACCACAAAGCAGACAGAAGTCTGGGATGGTTTTCCCACACTCACTCCCTCAGGGCTGGCTCACCCACAATCCCCACATCCAGGGCCAGCTGTAGTGTGCTGTCTAGGTAAGATACAGGGCCTGCTCTCCCAAGTGCTGCAGCATATGAGGGACAGAAACCAGAGACCTGTTGTTCACTCAGTCCTCAGACTCCAATGCTAGCTCCAGTACCAAAGTGCTGGTGGATGGTGCTGCCTTGGTGGCCCAAGGCTAAGTGCCCAGGAGGGAACAGGGTCTCCTGACTCCCTGCCAATACCTCTTTGCTATGGCAAGTGTAACTTTCCTACAGCTTGATGCCTCCCACAGTTCTGAACTCCTGGACAATGAATGTGTGTATGAATTGTTCTGTCTTTCTGAGGAAATATAAATTTCCTTTGCAAATTGTACTAGTTGAAGAAGGATTCTTGCTGACTGAATTAGAAGAACTGAAAAGCATCCTGCATAGGCCAGTTTTAGAACCAAAATATCTTGTGACTTATTCATGGGTTTATTCAGCAGTGATTCTGATTTGTTATTTACAGTCAGACCAAAAATACATATTTGCAGGTCAGTAAAATTACTACTTAAAAAATGGGGATTATATATTATTTTGAACGATTATAAAAATAATATGCATCCATGTAAGGAACATTGGAAACACAGGAAAATACAAAGATAGTAAAAATTATCCATGTATGTCATGCAGAGATAATCACTACTAATCGTTTTTTCATTTGCACATATATAACTCAATAGAATGCTTTTAAAAATTGGGATCATACTTTAATTGGGATATCACTTTGTAATTAGTTTTCCACAGTATAGTGTCAACATTCTTATGCCAGGAATCTTTTTTTGTGTGTGTGGTGTGGCCTTTAACAGCTGGACACAATCAAATGACCTAACAATGATTATGCCATTGTCTATTTGCTTCATTAATTGTTGGCTTTTGCTTCCTTGTTTGTAAAACTCGGTTAGGTATACCATTGTGCATTTCTTTTATCATTATAAAATGTTCTTCTTTAGTTCCAGATTGGATATGAAAATAGTGTCTATTCAGATCTCTTATACTGAAATCCAAGGCCTGTGTCCACTGTGTTTTCTAATGGAGGGATATTTTCATGCTCATCTTTGAATGATTGTGATGGTAGCACTTGTTTGAACTCTTGAGGAGTTATTCACGACACAGCTCTGCCAAGCAGAGAAAAAAGCAAGTCATTCTTAGAGGTGAAAACACAGCCAAGGGACCAAGTGTGTTCTGACTAGCAGAGCAGAGCCTGGGTTGAAGTCATCTGATCCCAAGGTCTCTCTGGTGGAGAAGGACTTCTGTGGTGTGTTGGCTAACTGGATCAGAAAGAATGGAAAGGGTTGCCTTGAGAAGGGGAAGCAGGCTGTTGGATGTGGTCCTGTCCTTGCTTGCTAATTTTCCTTGCTTAATTAATTAATTCAGGAACCGTCTGATTGACTAATTGTATATCCTTAATTTTATAGTTGCCTTTGCTGATGAGATGATGTATGTTGAATTACTGCAAGCAAAAAGTTGCTTTGCTTTTGATTCTGATTCATCCTAATGATACAGGCTCATGTTTTACTGGGCTTGAGCTAAATCATTACATTAGCGAAACTGCCATCGGAGATTGCTGTAAACATTTCCGTTACACTAATTGCCATGATTTAGTCCAATTCTGTGAAAAAACTAAAGAGCAAAATGACCCTCTTAGAGACATTCGTTTTTTTGTTTTTGTTTTTCTTAGAACACAAAAATGTACCCCTAATTGCCAGATAGACAGTGTTTAATCTACAAAAAAAAAAAAACAAAAAACGGAATCTTAAAATAAAATAATGACAGTAGTTTAATACGAAGGAGGCATGTTTGACTTTAAGAACCATGTCTTAAAGTCACTTATGCTCTGGAATCTCTGCAGCTCGTTGTTGCTACACTTCAACCCTATGGGATGGTGTGGACGGGTTATGTGAGACCCTTGGGCTGAACTGTATTTGGAAATGCACTGACAGTGTTAAGTACTCCCCGAGATGGACAGAACCAGGGCACCCAGCACCCAAGAAGCATAACACAATACTAGTTACTTACCTCCTAAGCCTATCTAGATTAGCCTGAGTCCCAGGAGATGAGTGAGAGATTTCGAGTTGTGTTGATCCTGGATGGGATGTCTGTAGTCACCAGAGATCATCTGTCCTTCGAATAGATATGTTTGGACATGGTATGCATCAGTGATATTAGCTCCTTTGCCTAAACGGAGAAGGACAGCAGGACCGGTTTGTGATTCTGAGGACATTCTTGCTTCTTCCCTTCCCTCTTTTTCTTCCTTTTTTCCTTCCATCCTTTCTTGAGGTGTTCTTTCCCTGCAGAGTCTGTTTTTCCAATGTTCCTTTGGTTTCATGCAATAATTTGACGTCAGTTAGGCATCCTTTCAAGAACATGGCCTTGTGGGATTATTTAATCAACTAAACTAGACCTTATTACTGTACCACCATACCACACACAAGGCTCTGAGGTCAGGGTGGAGAGCCACAGTACCTTAATTTCTTGGTGGTATCTGATGGCTCATTGGTCTCATTATAGATGTGGATGTTGTTTTCCTGCCTAAGCTGTTACAGCCTGGGATTGGTAAAAAGGGGTCTCTAGTCAGGACCTCACTCTCACAGGGTTGGGAGAGAGGAGAGAGAGCATGGTTTCCTGGAACGGAAACAAGCATCATGAACAGTGTCCTGATAATGTCACCAGGTTATGAAAGTGTGTCGGGTTTACCACATGATCCTAGATATTATCAGCGTGCACATACTTTTCAATGCTCTTGTATTTCTGATAGTAGGTTTAACATAAGTAGGAAGTGCCTAACAGTTTGAGAAAGAGGTGGGGCTTTTGTTAAATGATGGCTGCTCGGTGATGGGGTTGGGGGTTGGTATAGTAGGTATGTAACCTGCATGCCACTACTGTACAGCCTACCTTTGAAGGAAATTGTCTTGGCCCATCAGATTCAGAGAAGGTCCCTTTGTTTTCTCCCAGAGAGGGTATACTACAGGCTGGAGACTGAACAAGGAAGCATTCCATTTGATGCACACACCTTTCACTGTGCCTGGGGCTATCGAATCTAGATTGCTTTTATTTCTCTCTCCAAAGAGTCGCCCTTCAGGTTTATGGCTGTCAGGGCTGTTGGCTCTGTTGCCTATACTGAAGAAGACATACAGAGACCCAATGCCCCTTTAACAGTTCCTCGCCAGTCCACCTCCCATCTGCAGTCCAGGGTATGAGATGACATAAGGCCAGGATGAATGTGACATGGAAGACACCAGAATTAGCCCTTCTTTTAGTACTCCTGAGGCAAGGGGAAGGCTTCCCGGGGCTGCCGAGTCAGACGTCATTTTCCTTTGTTTATCAGCTTCTCAAATTTTGTTTTTGTTGCCTCTACCTTACCTTCTCTCTTTGTATATCTACATGCTTTTGTTTGCTTGCTTTAGAAAAATATTATTGTAGCTTGAGTGACACTTAGGAGAGTTAAATTAGACAAGTTTGTGCTTCATATCTCATTTCCACTTGTTATATCATTATTAAGAGTCTTCATGTGAGCCAAGTGTGGTGGTGCACACCTTTAATCCCATCACTTGGGAGGCAGAGGCAGGTGGATCTCTGTGAGTTCAAGGCCAGCCTGGTCTACAAAGCAAGTCCGTCTTTGTGACAGTCATGGCTACACAGAGAAACCTTGCCCCGAAAAATAAAGCAAACAAAGAAAAATGAGTCTTCATGTGCCAGAAACATGATTGAGTGCTAGGATTTAAAAGGTGAAAAGTCCTTGGTGTGGAGTAGTTCAGTGTGATGGGTTAGGGAGTGGAGCAATGAGAGGCAAACAAATAGCCAACCAGGTGAATAAATAATCAAGATCCTCAGTGATAGTGAGGACAGCTTGTAAGAAGACCATGCCAGGTTTACTGTGGGATCAGCCAGCAGAGCACTCGTGAGGCAGAGGCAGGGGGATCTCTGTGAGTTTGAGGCCAGAAAAAAAAACGGGAAAGCACTTCAGAGGAGGGAGAATCATGGATTTGGCAAGGTTGGGTCACACTAGGGAATCTGACTTAGGGCAGTCCCTGAGACCGTTGGAACCTCCCTGCACTGTAAGATTCCAGGACTGTCCCCATTGCCTCAAACCACATTCCACCCAGATCTGAGTGTCCTAACTCCTAATCTTGATTCCTAACTCCTTTTGTTGTTTTGACTTGCTCATCCCGGGTATTCAGAATAAGATCACATTGCCTGGGATTTCCTTCAATAAATTGCTCTCCTTAGTGGGGGAGCCCTGTAACCCTCTGCCTCAACTTGTCATAACTTCCTGCTTCCCACGCTCTGTAAAGAAAACAGGATTGAGCTAGACGTCATAGTACACACTACCCCAGTGTTTGGGAGTCAGAGGCAGGCACATCTCTGTGAGTTCCAGGCTAGTCTGGTTTGCATAGTGAGTTCCAGGACAGCCAGAGTTACCTAATAAGATGAGAGAGAGAGAGAGAGAGAGAGAGAGAGAGAGAGAGAGAGAGAGAGGAGACTCTTTGGAGGAGACACTCTTGAGGACCTAGTGTATGAACAACAGAACGGTCCAGAGCTGTGAGGGCAGGTGCTTCCTGCTGGCAGACCAACCTCTCTGGGTTTCCCAGCAAGTAAGGCAGCTTTGGTGTTTTTTGGTCAATAATGGACTCTCTAAAAGGGCCCCAAGGTTCTCTTTCTAACATTCCCACCCTTGTTGCATTTTTCCCTCTTTTATCTGTGGTTATTTTCTTTCACTTTCACTATTAAAATTTTTCAGCCATGAAGTTGCCCAAATCCATTCACAGTCTGAGAACTGGGAAGCAGGAGAGCCATCAAGTCATGGAGGTGTTTAATGGCTGCCCTGATCTAACCTGAGGGTCCCCATGTCTGTGACAGGTGAGGACCATTCAGTTCCAGTGCATATAGTTGCTTGCCTGCATGCAGAGGTACTAGCATTCTGCCAGCTGTCTGTGTATGACAGTGGCCCCAGAGTTGTTGAGTCTTGCTGGCTGCTGCTCAGGGCTTTAAGTTTGTGATGGTCGCAGCTGCCTCTGCCCTGTCAAAGCTCTGACTACAAGAAGAAAGGTCTCCACTGAGTCTGACTGCAGTGGGGTTCCAGTTTAGTGTTCCCAAGACACAAAGAGTCACTACTTTAGAAGTTTAGCATCTACCGAGTCTGGAGCTGAGAAAGTAATCAGTCAAGTTAGGGCAAGTTTTAAACCAGAAGAAAGATAGGCCACAGTCTTTGCCTGAACCCTTGTCAGTCTCTCAGTTCTGATATAATTTATTAGATGCACAGTCTATGGTGGAAGGAGCCTAGGATGCTATAAGAAATAGGCAACCTTAACCTATCCATTTATATTTGTATTTTTATATCCATTATCCAAACTGCTTCCTTCCCTAGAGAAGGAATGTAGGCTATCCAGAAGAGATGGGAACCTCCTTTTGTGCCTAGATCTGAAACATTATAATCCCATGGAAAATGTTTTGTTAGTGTAGCTTTCCCCTCTTGGCTTCCTTCCTTTTCTTTCAGGTTCCTGTGTGTCTAAGCACAGAGGGTAGGGCAGGTTAGTCTTCCTTGTTTCTTCTACTTCAATCTAACTAAGAGAAGAAAATCTTGCATATTGATCTCACATTCTATTACTTCTTACTGAGAGGCTCTCGGGAGGCAGAGCCAAAAGCTTGTAGAGAAAGTCAGTTGATTTATCCTGACATATGCTTTGTGTAACTGGAGATGTTAAAAGGCCCTGCATACTTGCACTAAATTGAATACAATCAGCCAACCCTATGGTCACCTGATGTATAATTTAGACAAGTGGATTAGTCAACCTGGGAGAAGGCACCTTCACGCATGAACATGAGAGTGGGTTGCCAAGATACACGAAAGAATGTCGTATGTGGCTACTGGAGCAGGAATCCAAAATTAGAAAAATGCAAATGGCTGTCAAATATGTACTGTGGAAGGATGGGCCTTTGCCAATTTTTCTGGCTCCTCTTTCTGTGTCTTCCATGGAGTTAGGAAGTTGTGGGCCTAATGTTGGTTACTAGTGAGAAAAGGATTCAAGACCCACCAAATTATTCACTGTAAGACCCTTGAAAGGAACTGGCATACCAGTCTGGACAACAAACTGAGGAAAGGCTGTGTGTGAAAAACAAGAGAGAGTAGTCCCAATATCACTCATGGCCTCCCATTGTCAAGAGTCATTGAACATGGGATGTTTCATTGACTTGAATCCTCTCCACATACCATTTCAGTTCTTTCTCTCTTGGAGCTGCCAAATTCACAGGACCTGTCACCCACTAGATACTGAAGTATGTACAACTCTATATCACTCCGTCTGTCCACATGCTTCTGGCTGGAAGGAGAGTGGATTCAGTAAGACCACTGCATCTAACTCCAGGGCGCAGCCATCTTCTGAAGGATGCTTCAGCTTCCTGTAATCTGTCGAGTGGGTAGATTTGATCTCCCAAATCACCAAAAATCTGTGCTTTTCATTTGGCAGAGAATTCTCTGTCACTATTATGATGTTCTAGCTCATTCTCCTTCTTTTCCGTTCTGCATCTGAGTGTGGGAAATATCTACAGACCATGAAGCTACGTACAGGCAACCCTGATAGAGATCGGTTAATATTATTATGCAGGACACTCTGTCTATACAGCAAGTCACAGAAACGAAAGAGGATAAGGAGAAGTGATCCCTGTCAGAAATCTATGTTCAAAGGTAATCTTTCAGGTGAGGCAAATCGCCTTGTGCCCAAACTGTTCCACTGGATAGAAGAATTTCAGGATTGTTTTTCTTGTTCTTCACCTAAAAGCCATAGAAGAAATTATAGAAGTCATTCACAATTCTTATTTTCAATATCTTTTTATGTTTACTTTTAATGGTGTATATGTGCATCTGTGTGTGTGTGAGTGTGTGTGTGTGTGCACACACGCACAAGAGTGAAGATACTCACAGAAGCCAGAATCAGGCATTTGCTGCAGCTATAGTTACAGATAGTCATGAGCCACTTGATGTGAGGGCTGGGAACCAAACTTAGGTCCTCTGGAAGAACAGCAAGCACTCTTAACTGCTGAGACATGTCTCAAGACACTATAATTCTTTTAAAAAATATTTTAAAATTAATTATTCTTAGCATGCAAAATGATGGATTTTTAGACATATATTTTGTTCTTATTCTCTCCCACTCTGCCCTCCCTTATTCATCTTGCCCTTGATCACTAGACCTTTCCCCCCACAGATAGGCCCTTCTTCCACTTTCTCGTCACAGACTCTGTCATCTCCTCTGATTTGGTTCTCCCCCCCCCCCCAATTAGACTTTCTTTCTGTCTCACTCTCCTTTCTAGTTTCATATTGTATATATACTTGCATATATGTTTAAATGTAGAATCCACATAGGAGAGAAAATTGTGTTTCCCTTTTTTAGTTCAGCTTATTTTGCTGAACACAGTGATCTACAGTTCCATCCATTTTTCTACAAATGTCACAAGTTTATTCTTCTTTATGGCTAAATCATTTATTTATCTGTTGATGGGTCCCAGGGCTGGTTCCATCTTTTCACTACAGCACACAGAGCAGCAATAAACATGGATGAGCAAACATCTCTGTGGTATGTGGACTCATAGTCTTTTGGGTATATAGACAGGAATGGTTTAGCTCAGTGGTTCTCAACCTTCCTAATGCTGTGACACTTTAATACAGTTCCTCATGGTGTGGTGACCCCCAACTATAAAATTATTTCATTGCCACTTCATAATTGTAATTTTGCTACTATTATTAATCATAATATAAATATCTGATATGCAGGATATCTGATATGTGACCCTGTGAAAAGATCATTTGACCTCCCCCAAAGGGGTCATGGCCCATAGGTTGAGAACCATTGGTATAGCTGGATTATATGGGACTTCTATTGTTAGTTTTTTGACGAACCTCTATTCTGACTTCTATAGTGACTACACAGGTTTTGCCTTCACTAGCAGTAAATGCACATTGTATACTTACTATGTACTACATCCTCCCAAGCACTTGTTGTGTTATTTTCTTGATGGCAGACATTCTGACCGGGAGAAATGAAATCTCACAGTAATTTTAATTTGAATTTTCCTGATGGTTAAGGATACTGAATCCTTTGTCAAAATTTTTTTTCCATTCAATTCATTAGCATGTGTTTGCTTATTTGATTAGTTGGCTGTTCTTTGTCTTTAGTTTTTGGAGTTCTTTATAGATCTATCAGTGGCGCTCAACCTGTGGGTCACCACCCATTTGAAGGGTTGAATGACCCTTTCCCTAAGGTCACATATCAGATATCCTGTATATCAAAGGTTTGCATTATGATTCACAACAGTAGCAATATTACAGTTATGAAGTAGCAATGAGAATAACTTTCTGGTTGGGGGTCACCACAGCAGGAGGGACTGTATGAAACGTCTCAGCATTAGGAAGGCTGAGAGCTGCTGATCTAGATATTACTTTTCCTTTGGATGTTTCCTGTGCTGTTGAAGTCTTTTTTTTTTTTTCAGAAACTCCTTGCCTGCTCCTCTGTTCTGAAGTGTCTGCCCTATGGTTATCTCTAAAAGTCTCAGAATTTCAGAGCTAATAGCCAAGTCTCTAACTCACTTTGAATTGATCCTCATGTGGAGTGCGGATCCAGTTTCGCCGTCACATGTGGATATCCAGTTTTCAGAACACCGTTGATCCGAAAGGCTATCCTTAATCAAGAGCTGCTGGACAGCTTTGTCACAAGGTACATAGCTGTAGCTGCACGGATTTACTTCTGGGTCCCCTCTTCCGCTCCACTGCTCTGTGTATCTCTGTTTTATTTTCGCTGTTGCTTGTTTTGTTTTGTTTTGCTTTGCTTTGTGCCAACACCATGTTGTGTTTGTGACTATGACTCTGTAGTATCATTTGTAATAGGTGTTGTGATGGTTTCAGTTCATTCTTCCTGCTTAGAATTGCCTTGGCTATTGGGGTGTCTTCTATGTTTCTGTGTGAATATTAGGATTATTTCCACAAATCTTGGAAGAATATGATTGGAAATTTCACAGTGGATTATGTTGGCTACCTATATTGTTTTGGTATGGAGTCATTTTCATAACATTAATTCTTTCATTTGGTCAGCATGGGATGTGTCTTTTCACCTTTTAGTATCTTCCTCAGACATCTATCTTTCTTCAGTGTCCTAAAGTTTTCACCCTAGAGCTATTTTGCCTCCTTGTGAATGTAGCTGTGTCCATGTGCACGGAGAGGCTAGAGACTGACATAGGCTGTCTTCCTCACTCTGCATCTTATTCATCAATGTAGGGTCTCTCAATTAAACACCAAACTTACTGATTGTCTAGGAGCCAGCACGTTCCAGGGAGCCCCTGTTTCTGCCCCCTGAACTCTGGAATCATAGCTGTACTGCCCCACCCGCCTAACTTTTCTGTAGGTTCTGGGGGAAGGAGGGGGATTGGCTTACATAGCAAGTGCTTTAGGCACGGAATCACCTCAGGAGCCCTGCCCCTTTTAAATTATTGTCAATGACAAGTTCATTATTGGGAAAGAGAGAAACTACTAATTTTTCTATGTTGATTTTGTATTTTTGCTTTACTGTATGTGCATCGCAATACCCTAACAGAGCATTACTTTCAACATTTGATTATTTACACAGGAGGGAAGAGGATGATGTATACACTTAGGAATGCCTGTGTGTGTCTGAGCTCTTCCTGTAAGGATTGCTCTCACCCCATGAGGTAGGTCTGTATTCCTTCAATGCAGCACATTCTCTGGTATAATCAATTAGATCAGGGACAGATGCTCATCTTGAGCTCGATTATTCTCATTGTTTTTATTTTCCCCTTGGGAACTAGGAATTAGTCCTGAAAAAAAGTCACTTTATGCAATATCTTTAATTAAAGATGTGCAAATTTGGAAGCTTTGGAAGTGGCCATGTTTGGCTCTGTATATAGAAGAATACCAGGCCTGGCATGGTGGTACACACCTTTAATTCCAGCACTATGGAGGCAGAGGTAGGCAGATCTTTGAGTTCAAGGCCAGCTTGGTCTATAGAGTAAGTTCTCTTTCAAGCAGGAGATTCTGTGGCATCAAGACATATAATCTAGCTGGGTTGTGGAGGCACATACTTTTACTCCCAACATTTAGGAGGCAGAGGGCAGGTAGATCTCTCTGAGTTCAAGGCCGGCCTGGTCTACATAGTGAGCTCCAGGCCAGCCAAAGCTACATGGTGACATCTTGGCTAAAAACAAGAACAAGAACAGCAACAACAACCAAACCCTCTTGCTCCCCAGAAGGTTCTGTTCTAGAGGGAAAGGATCTACCTTGGTTTTTTGGGTTTTTTTTTTAGACAGGCATTTTATTCTTAGCCTTGGCCCATCGATTGTGAGGCCTGTCTCCATTTTCTGTCCAAGTGTTTATCTAACTTGTTTTTTTGTGATATACCTCCCTCTCACCATTGGTTTATTTGAGTGGATCTTGAGTATTCTTGCCAGAAACATCATAATTAAATAAAAATTGGTGAGTTTAAATTATTTCCTGTTCAGAGAGCCTGAGGTTAAACCTGAGAAGATTTTGGCTCTGTGGTCCTCAGTAGCTGCCATCACATCCTGCACGGTGCACCGGTAGTCAGTGGGCAGGTCTGTGGCAGAGCTGATCACACTTAACTCATCAGGTACCACACACTGCATGGACTGACTTAAGAACCATTTTGTAAAGTAACAAATTCTCCTAGTTTGTAGTTCCATTTTCTCTTCAATTTGTATAAAGGATTTCTTGTGAGTAGTACAGAAGACATGATCCATCGTGCCTCTCCTCCTGCCTTTGTGTTGTTCTTACAGACTATGTGTCTGTTGTTTTTATTGTGATTTCAGGGGTAAGCTAAGTAAAGATGGGTAATAGGCAATTCTTTCTGGCAGAGTCTCACTATGTAACCCAGGCTAGCCTTCAATTCATAATCATTCTGAGGTATGTGCCACTATATAGCTCAGGCTATATATATTTTCTGTGTAGTCAAGGATTACTTTGAATTCTTTCTTTTGTTCTTTGTTTTTCTTTCATTCTTCCTTTCTTTCCTTCCTTCCTTCCTTCCTTCCTTCCTTCCTTCCTTTCTTCCTTTATTTCTTTCTTTCTGAGACAGGATTTCTCTGTGTATCCCTAGCTGTCCTGCAACTCACTCAGTTGACCAGTCTGACCTTGAACTCACAGAGATACACCTGCCTCTGTCTCCCCAGTGGTGGAATTAAAGGCCTGTGCCACCACACCCGGCTGACTTTGAATTCTTGATCCTCCTGCCTCTGTCTCTTGAATGTTGGCATTAGAGGTATGTACAAGTATATCTAGTTGAGTCTAGAGTCTAGTTTGTCTTTACAGTGAAGACCAACACAATTCCTCACTGCCTGGGTCAGAGAGGTCTACTTGCAATTGGATCTAGCTAAGACCCATAATGAGTGTTTCTGTATCTAATGAAGTCAAAGCTGTTGGTTTTGTTAATTACACAGTGAACACATATTTCATAAAGTAAAGTTTTGCAACCTTTTCCATGTATATCTTCTCAAACACATCATAAAAATTTAACCAATCGGCTAGCTGACCCATTATTTTTAACTCCAGTTTAAAATTTTTAGGTTGCCATGGGCATATTTATAAGTCTTACTCCCTGATATGTGGGAAACATTTAACACTCAGAGAATCTTACAGCTCATTTTTGGGTAAGAATTGAATATGATTTTTGATATTTTCTTTTTTTGCTAATGGCCCACTGAAAGAGAATTTTTCATTTTCCCGGAGATCAGCTGGTCAACTAGAGAGGACAATGATTCTTCATAGGAACTCCTAGACAGAAGGTGTATGTTCCAGGGCTATCTATAAATTTTCCAGTTCCATTTTAGTAGTGTTCTAGTAGTGTTCAGAAAAGCATCTTTGAAAGTGAAGTTTCAGGGCCAGCAGTGGAGTTGGCGCTGAGAATTGGTTTCCCATTGGATTTCAAAGGTTTTACTGTAGCATCACTTATTCCTTCAATTCCAGGAAACTAAAGTGGACTTTAGTTCAATTTAAAAAACTACCTGTTATAAAAAGTTCAAATAGTCACTCAAGAAGAGTGAGAAATGATGAATCTTTGCATTTTCAGCATTTTGCAGTCTTTCTTTTTTTTCTGTGTGTAATTTACCAGTCTTGTCTTTTGCTGAAGATTTATAAAGTGACTTTCAGACATTGACTTCACCCTGGAACTCTGCAGGAGTGACTCTACTCCTTTCTTACATCAGCACACCACCTTCATGGCGCTCTTTTAGCAAGCCTTCTCACCACTGACAAATGTCCGAGTCCATGGTCTATTGGATCGGAACTTCTGAACCTGTGATGAGCCAGGGCATTAAGCAGATGCGTGTAGTTGTCTCACAGCAGATGGGGGATGGAGGGAGGCAGGACAGAAGAAGTAGGGGAGATATCTAGGAGCTATCAAGAATAAGGCACAGTCCTCAAGAATGTGTCCTCCAGCAACCCACTTCTTCCAGCTACGCCCAAGGTCTTGTAGTTTCCCACTTGGGGACCAGACCTTCAAACATGAACTTGTGAGGGTCATTTCATATTTAAACCATAGCACATCTTGCTAACGATTCCTTAGTATTGTTTAAAATGCCCTGTGAACATTGTACTTTCCAAGTACTCCTCCCAGTTGTTGTAGTCATTCTGTTCAAATTGGGATACCAGTGAGGTTCATGAGTCACTTTTGGTTGTACACCTGCTAAGTTTCTTCAAATCCAGAGCAGTTCAAAGGATGGAGAGATAACTGAGTTGCTAAGGGGCTTGCCACACAAGCATGAGGACCTGAGTTCAATCCCTGGGACCCATGTAAAGAAGCCAAACACAGTGGAGCACATTTGTCATCCTGATGGTGGTGGGGGGGGGGGACAGAGACAGGATGATCCCTGAGGCTCACTCACTATCCAGCTTATTCTAATCGGAGAGCTTTAGGCCAGGGAGAGCCTCTGTCTAAAACAAATAAGGTGGACGGACCCTGAGAAACAGTATCTGAGATTGACCCACAGCTTCTGCATGTTTGAACACACACACACACACACACACACACACGCACACACACACATGCACGCGCGCACACACACATGCACACACGCACACACATGTACACACACACAAAATCTACAGCAGTTCTCATCCATTTCCTTCTAACTCATGCTGTTCATTTAAGGAGAGTCTTTTTCTAAGTTTTTATTGATTCTTTGTGAATTTCACACCTTGTATTCCAATTCCATTCATCTCCCCATTCCTTCATATCTGTCCTCCATCCTCCCCTACAAAAGAAAATAAAAAATAAAAATAAACAAAACAAAACATAAAACACATCTCATCATGGAAGCTGTAGTGTATCACAGTATTTGTTGGTGTGTCACACAGTATGCTCTTTTGTCCACACATCTTTACTTGCAAATGTTCATTACAATGAGTCATTTGTCTGCTACACTATCAATACTGGATCTTCACCGGGACTCCTTTAGGATATCCTGGTGTTGCCCTGTGTCATGGAGATCCTACAGCTTTCGATATACAGGACTGGCCCCTTCACATGCTCCAGCAGATCATAGATGGGCTATATGTTATGGTAAGTCAACTCAAGGCCCTGGATCTGGACATGGGTGGTAGCTGAGTTGGCCAGCCTGCCAGCTCTCCCACACCCACACAATGAGCTCTCCAACACTCTTGCAGCTAGCTCACTCAGTGCTGCAGCCTGCATGGGGCCTGGTTAGCTCTCCCACTCTCACACCCTCATGGCCAACTCATCCATGCCCCTGCCATCAGGGTCAGCTCTACTGTGTTGCCCAGGTCAGATGCAGCATCCTCTGCCACCATCCTCTCCCAAGTGCTGGAGCCAGAGAGAGGTGGGGTCAACTCTCCTGAGTATCACAGAGAGTGAGGGGAGCAAGGCCAGCTTTGCACAGCCGTTGGACATCAATATGGTCCCAGGTAGCAGCCCAGACCAGGTACTTACACATGCATGGTCTTTAGTGGTAATATGAGCCACAGACATTAATACAGACAACTGATGCTACATGTCCATGGACCCAGACATGGCCCTCAGCTGCAGCATGGGCTGGGACTTCACCATGGCCTCAGATGGCAGGGCAGGCTACTCACATCAGGCTACTACTCCTCTCCAACCTCACATCTCCAGTTCTGCCTCTCTTCATAATGCTTAAACTGTTTCGTTTCTCTTTCTCTTCCATCTGTCCACCACATACATGCACCTCATAGTGGCTCCAGTTGCAGGTGGGCCTCTGGGTGTCTTCCCCCGCCCACTTTGCATGGTGGGGTGGTGGGTGGGCCTCTCTCTCTCTATTGTTCTTTGGGTGGACAGTCCAAGTTCTGGTGTTAGCTGGTGTTGAATACATTATCTTTTATGTTTCAATTATGAAGTCTTTAGCATATTGAGGTGCAACATTTGATTTCTTCATGTTATACACATCAGAGGCAGAAAATGTAGGAGTTATCCAAGTTTAGTAATGCCAAGACTTGTCAGTGAGTCTAGCTGGAGAAAGACCCTTCCATTGGGAGTTAGTGGTTTCCCTCTCAGGACTTGAAATAATCTACTGAAAACACCTGATTCTTTATTTTTTCCTGTCTTAGCACCCATGGATGTTTACTACTTTAGCCAGTTTTTTCATTAGGGTAACAATATGAGATTTTTAAAGTTTATTCTTTCTTTCCTTTATTTTTATTATCTGGAATGCTATAGAAAAATTTTCCCATGGGGCTGGAGAGATGGATCAGCGGTTAAGAGCCCTGACTGCTCTTCCAAAGGACCAGGGTTCAAATCCCAGCACCCACATGGCAGTTCACAGCTGTCTGTAATTGCTGGGCATGGTGGTGCACACCTTTAATTCCAGCACTCGGGAGGCAGAGGCAGGTGGATCTCTGTGAGTTCAAGGCCAGCCTGGTTTACAAAGTGAGTCCGGGACACACAGAGAAACCCTGTCTCAAAAAACCTAAAAAAAAAAAAAAAAGTAACTGTAAAGTTTTCCCTCAATTGTCAATTGGTTATTCTGAAATATAGTTCATGTAATAAAGACAGAATAAATGCTTAAATCTTCCCAGCTCATCTGAGTGTTCAGCTCTGGTCACTGAAGCTGCTTAAATAATGGTAGTTAAGATGTCATTGAAAATAGTACATTGTGGTGGTGAGATGGTTCAGCAGGTAAAGACACTTGCCACCAACCCTGATGACCTGAATCCCATCCTTACGGTCTGCAAGGTGGAAGGAGAGAACCCACTCCAGCAAGCTGTCTTCTGACCTCTATACATTCGCTGTAACACATATGCACACCTCCTTCCAATAAATATTGTGATTAAAATATATAAGGCCTCTTCCTTTGGACCGTAATCCAATATGAAAAGAGTGGGATTCTCAAGAAGGCTAACCTCATGCAATAACAGGACAAGGCCATCTGTAGATACCTGTGTAGTGTGGCCTGTGTATTATGAAAAGTTTTGAAGAAAGCAATCTATTCTATCACATCTGTTATGCTCAGAATTATTATTTTTTCAATCATAGAATGATGATATAATAATGATGATGATGATGATGATGATGATGATAATAACAGCACATCAACTTTCTGCTCCTAGCATATGCACTTAAAGGAGAGACATAGAGGCTAAGGTGGGATGCTTGGCATGAAAATAAAGACTCCCTGAATCTTGTCTGGGTTCCATGGGTTCACAAAGTAAAAAGTTCTTTAGCAACAGGCACACAGGCCTTGTCCTGGCTAGTTTTACCTTGACTTGACTCTAGATGGGTCATATGAAAAGAGGAACCTCAATTGAGAGAATGCCTCCATAAGATCTGGCTGTAAGGCATTTTCTCAATCGATGGGGGAGGGCCCATCCCATTGTGGGTGGAGCCATCCCTGGACTGGTGGTCCTGAGTTCTATAAGCATGCTGAACAAGCCATGAAGAGTATGATAGTAAGCGGCGCCCCTCCATGGCCTCTGCATCAGCCCCTGCCTCCAAGTCCCTACCCTGCTTGAGTTCCTGCCCTGGCTTCCTTCAGTGATGGACTACAATGTGGAAGTTTAAGCCAAACAAACCCTTTCCTTTCCAACTTGTTTTCTGGTGTTTTGTGGTGTTTCATCACAGCAATAGAAACCCTGTGTTTTATTTTGAAAAAGGTTTAAAATAGAACATCTCTTCTTCCATAACCACAATGTCCGTGGTATGTAACCAAACAGTCTTATCAAGCTGTTTCTGCTTTGGTTGGCATCTCCACAGCAGCCAGGGCTTAATATTCCTTCTTCCAAAGGCTCACTACATTTTACCATGTGAAAGTAATTTGATAGTGTTGGTGATTCCAGGAATTGAGATCTCATGAGAAATTGTTGGCAAGGGACCTTTTACTTTCTGGGATGTTTGCCAGAAAGTTTATCTGTGTCTGTCTTCACATACTTTATTGACAATCTCCTTCTTAGCAGGTGACAGGTGTGACCTCTTGTCCCTACGTTTCATCACATTTATTTCAAAACTCCTTATCTTAACTATGACCCTGTTGCAAACTTCAAACCAGTCTGGTGGCAAGGAGTAGTAAGATTTGGCTGGAACATGTCAGCTGGACTTACTGCACTCTGTGTTGGCTTCTCAGAAGCTCCAGGGAAATGCTCTGGGACGTCTTCCTGAGTACAGGGAGGTAAACAGGAAACACATCTCTCTCCTTGAGAACTGCAAAGAAGACCCATGTGTTCAGACTGGGAATGCACTACTGTTCCCTCAGAGCAGTCTTGGCAGGGGTTCTGTGGAGGCACGGCAGAGTGCCAGCAAGGATGTAAAGAGGTCCCTCTCTTTGTCACTCTGTGAGTTTGAACCACACTTTCTGCTCTGATATGAATCCTCTTCCTTTTTTAAAGGCAGAAGAGAAAGCTATCTTTGTAAACATAGAGACTCAAGGGCCCTTAAAGACTACAATCTCTATGATAATGGAGAAAAACAGTCAGCTGTTATAATCAAGCACATGTCCTGGTGTAGCATGACTCCCAGATGGAGTTGAAACTACTTCTTCACAGAGGTGATGGGTCTGGGATCTAACAAAGTCTTTCTTGTTTGGAAGCTGACTTCAGCGTTCAAGAACTTTGTGAGCTTGGGAAATACTTAACTTTTTTTCCATATCATATTCTTCACCTCTTTGAAAAGATTGTAATATGGCATGTGGTGCCATGTGTCTATACTCCTAGCACTAAGGAGGCTGAAGGAGGATTTTGAGTTTGAGGCTAGCCTGAGCTACATCGTGAAACTATATCACAAACAAACAAACAAACAAACAAACTCCCAACAAAACCAGATCTTGGTCATTGTACGATCCCAAAGGACACTAGCTATTAAGGAGTCAGAACAGAGCCTAATACTGACCACACAGCAAGGTGGCACTGCCTTTTCTTTTTCCATCGGTGCTACTGACTGATGAGATGGGGTGGCCAGGAGTTGGCATGTACACTGCTTACTTGACATTACATTCTGTGAGTTCACCAAAGTCTTTGGTCTGTCTGTGACTTCATTTCCTCCTCTGCCAAGTGGAGTTAAAAATAGAACTGATCTCATAGGATTATACTGGTGATTAAATGAGGAAAAATGTAAAACACCCTTAGATGTTGCTTAAGGTTACCAGGATTTTGGTTGTTAGGTTAGGTCAGATGGGAGGGAACTAGGAAGATGCTATCCCTTGAACCTCAAGGGAATGGATAGCACAAGAAAGAGACACAGGCATACTTTTATTTTTTTAGGCAAAGTGACAAAGTATTGCACATACTAGAGGGTCATCTTCCCTCACTATTGGAGGAACAAGGAGGAATGTCTGTGTGTTGATCCTACGGAGAATGCTGGATTGGTCCATAGGAACCTGCAGGACACTGTTGATGACATCCGGCATCCTCAGAGACAGAGAAGGACACGACATCTGGAATAAGGGACTTGGAGGTAAGCAATGGACATGGAGATGTGCAAAGAGCAAGGAAATGAACATGGTGACTACTATGTGGTCACAGGGCAAACATGGCCAGAAAAGACATTGTCTGAAGACCTCCAGACATCCCCTGGCTCAAGGGAACTTCAGGAGACTGAAGAAATGTCAAGGGCACGTGAAATGTTGCCAGCTCTCCACTGTGGCTGTTCAGAATCTCTCTGTTCTCTCACTCTTAGTCACTCAGACCTTTTGGGAGGCCCGGTCTGTGTGTGGGAGTCAAACCAGGTATGGGTACACCCAGAGGAAGAACCTAAGTGTGGTTGATCGGCACAGGAGGAAGGCAGGTGGAAAGGAAATCTGATATTTCATTTGACTACCTGACCTTGATGTCAAAAGTTGGTAAGGGAGGAAGACAGCCACCTAAGGTGGAAGGTAGAACTGGAGGATCGAGCTGTGACCCATTAATGGCTCTCTTAGATGCTTTCACTGGCTCATAGCAAATATTTTTTGAGTACCTGCTATTTGCTAGCTATCATTTTAGGATTCAACTATATATCAGACAATTCCTTCCTCAGCCACTTGCAGTTGACAAAAATTACTCTGTATATAAGATGTGTAGAGACAAAGATATACCAGAAATCGAGGGAAAGGCCAACCAATGATGGTCCCAAACTGAGACTTACCTCAAGGGAGAGAGCCAACCTCTATCACTATTAATGATACTCTGCTATGCTTACAGACAGGAGCCTAGCATAACTGTCCTCTGAGAATCTCTAGCCTGCAGGGATCCAAACAGAGGCTGAAGCTTATTGCCAAACATTAGGTGGAGTGCTGGGTGTCCTGTGGAAGAATGGGGGGAAGGATAGAAAGACCCAGGGGGGACAAGAACTCTACAAGAAGACCAACAGAGACAACTGACCTAGGCCCATGGGGGATCACAGACACTGAAGCACCAATCAAAGAACATGCATGAACTGAACCTAGGACCCCTACACATATGTAACTAATGAGCAAACTTGATCTTTGAGTCCCCTAGCAAGTGGAGTAAGAGCTATCTCTTACATGGACTCTGTCTGATGCCTACTTTTTGATCACTTCCCCTTAATGGGGCTGTAGTGCCTGGCCTCAATGGAAGAGGATATGCTCAGCTCTGATGCAACTTGATATACTGGGGTAGAAGGGTGTGGGGCAGGGCTCCCCTTTTCTGAAGAGAAGAGGGTTGTAGGGGGAAGGAGGTAGGAGAGTGGGAACCAGAGGAGGGGAGGGAGGGGCTACAAACAGGATGTAAAATAAATAAATGAATAAGTAAATAGATAAACAAAAAATAAATAAATTTATAAAATTAAAAAAGAGATATGATATTCCTGGATCCTAGGATATGGATATGTTCAGCTTTAGTAAATGCTACTAGCCAATTTTCTAAAGTAGATGTAAGGAGTTACACACACACACACGCACACACACACACACCTTGCTAACAGTGTCTGAAGGTCCATGTACTTGACAGCACTTGGTAGTTTCTTTTTCATTTTAGCCATTGTTTTGTGTCATGGTTTAAATTAAGTCATTTGAGAAGTTGAGCACATTTTCATAGACTTATTTTGCTTTTTCTTTGGATTCCTTCTTTCCCTTTCCATCCCCGTTCTTCCTTTCCCTTCCCCTTTCCTTCCTTCTCTACCACCTCTTTCTCTTTTTCATCTGTGATGTGTTTAATCCAGTACACACATCTTGAAGTGGTTGCTTCTTTTATTGAAGCCAGTCAGGAAAGAGCAGGCTGGTATGGCTCGAGCAGAGGGAAGGGAAACAGTGATCAGAGAAACGTGGAGGGACAGATGGTCTGGCCAGTCACAGTGAGGAGGTGGATAGCACAGGAGTAGAGAGTCTGGATCATTAAGCATGTGAGAACCTCTGCTTAACAGGACCGTTCTGCTGGACAGACTCATGGTTCCCAGAGATGTTTGCGCATTAGTCCCTAGATTCTTCTGGCAGAGGGAGTTAATGTTCCTACTTGTGAGTCTTAAGATTACCCTGCCTTCCCCTAGAGGCATTGCAAATGTGGCTGCTGTGTCACATGTGCATCAGTAGGTGGCAGAGAGGAGACAGGCTATGTCTGCATTCAGTGTTCTGACCTATGAACATCTGAATGACTAGTAGCCTAACATTCCTGGGGAAAAAAATCAAACCAGAAACCAACCCCAGTTTGGTGCCATGGAGCCTGGACAGGGAGCTAGCCTGTGATGACCACCAGACTAACACCAGGCAAGCACCAGATTGTCTCCCAGGACAGGAAGCAAGCCAGAGACTAGAAGAACCCTGCCTGGTCCTGGATGTGGGGCTTGTGGATGAGCCAGCCTGAGGAAGTGGGTGTGGGAGAGCCAGCCTTGCCTTCTGTCTGGTTTGGGGTGGTGTTGGTGAGATAGAGATCCCCTCCCCTCCCTTTTGCCCTTATCACCAGTGGCAGACAGGAGATCTGGCCCTGATGGGGTCTCAAGAGCAGGAGAGCCACCCTTGCCCCTCACATGTTGCATCACTTTGGAGAGTAGGCACTGCACCTAGCCTGGGAAGCACAGTACAGTTGGCCCTGGATGTGAAGGTTGTGAGTGAGCCAGCCCTGAGGGAGTGAGTGTGGGAGAGCCAGCCCTGCCTTTTGTCTGCTTTGTTATGGTGTTGGCTAGGGAGAGCTGCCCTCCCCTCCCTTTTGCCCTCACCACTAGTAATGGGTGGGGGATCTGGCCCTGCCCCTCATATGCTGTAGCACTCAGGAGAGCAAGCCCGGCACAGCTCTTCTGTTGTGTGGACAGCACAGCACATGTGGCCCTGGATGTGGGAGAATGTGTGTGAAATGACTCTGAGGTTGTGAGTGTGGGAGAGCCAGCCCTGTCTTTTGTCTGCTTTTTGGTGGTGTTGGTGAGAGAGAGAGAGAGAGAGAGAGAGAGAGAGAGAGAGAGAGAGAGATCCCCTCCACTCTCTAATGTCCTCAACACAGGTAGCAGGTTGGAGAGTTGGCCCTGATGGGGTCATGAGAGCAGGAGAGATGCTCCAACCTGTTACCAGCTGCAGCACTCAAGAGAACAGGCCTTGCACCTTACCTGGGTAGCACAGTAGAACTGGTGCTGGATATGGGGGTTGCAGGCCCAGAACCGGGGCTTTGAGTTGGCCCACACCGACATACACCCAATGGATGAACTGCTGAAGTGCATGAAGAGGCCAGTTCCACAGACCCAAAACTACAGGATCTCCATGACACAGGACAATAACAGTATATCTGAGAGAAGTCCCAGTGAGGGTCAAGTATTGACAAAGTAGCAGAAGCCAGAAGCCTCATACCAGATCAAGGAGTCATTATAATAAACATCTGCAAGCAAAAAAGTGTAGACAAAATGGAATATTGTGGGACACACTGAGACACCACAGCTTCCACAATGAGATTTTTTTTTTATGCTGGGAGAGGTTTCAAGGGTGGAGAGTGGATCTGAGGGGAGGTGGGAGATAAGAGAGAACAGGGTGTGTGATATGAAATTTGCAAAATAAAAAAAATAAAAAGCAACAAAACAAATACAAACAAACAAACAAAAAAGATTACCCTGGCTGGGTGTGGTGGTGGACACTTTTAATTTAGGAGGCAGAGGCCAACAGATCCCTGTGAGTTCGAGGCTAGCCTGGTCTACAAATCGAGCTCCAGGACAGTCAGGGCTACACACAGAGATGCCCTGTCTTGTAAACAAAAACAAAACAAACAAAAAGTTTACCCTGGATTGTCCTGATGGCCCCCATATGTTCACAAAGGTCCTTATAAGTGGAAGACATAAGTTGCAAAGAGTCAGAGAAGTAGAGGTGAAATGGGTCAGTCAATATCACCAGATCTGAACATGAGGACGGGAAGGAGTCACGAGCTGTAGTGATTCATGTCACTTGCCAACTTGACGGAATCTAGAATCACATGGGATTCTGAGCAAGCCTGTCAGGGATCATCTCGATTATGCTAGTGGGTGTGGAAGACTATCTTAGCTGTGGATGGGAAGGTTCCCTGGGCAAGGGATCCTAGGCTGTATAAGTGGAGAGAGTTGGGGAGGGAGGGAGGGAGGAGTGAGAGAGGAAGGGAAAGAGCTGAGCAGCAGCTTGTATACGTTCACCACTTTCTTCTGACTGCAGACGTAAATGTGAGCGGCTGCTTCAAGCTTCTGCAGCCTTCACCCCGCTGCCATGACAGACAGTATCATGAACTATGAACTATTTTCTTTTCTGAGTTTCTTTTGTCAGGATGTTTTACCACAGCACCAGGAAAACATTCCAGGACACAAGCAAAGGAGTGAGAAAGCCTATGACCTGGGCTCTCAGAGCACACAGGAGGAGCTCACCTTGCAGAAAACTCTGGGTTTAGTCCATTGAGACCTGTTTGAGACTGCAGCTCCAGAACTCAACTGTGTTGTTTTCAGTCACTAATACTATAATAATTTGTTACAGCAGCAAAAGGAAACTAATGCATCCATTATGGGTGCTGTACTGACTATGCAGTCCAGGGGACATGTTTAATAGGAAGAAAAGAGAAGAAAGCACACTTAACCAAATGAGAGGTGGAGACATCTCGGGTCAGGAAGAATAGGAGAAATTGAGGCAGGAAGGTAAAAGGAACATCATTGAACATTTAGATGCTCCCCCTTCATCTTCACATGATGAGAATCAGGGAGTGGTGGGGCTTCCTCAAGGTCTATGGAAGGAGAGCAGGGTTCACACCTAGATTCCAAGAAGTCAGAGCTCTTTGTTTTTGTTCTTGTTGAGTTCTTTATATTCTAAATTGTTTTTACTGTGCTTTAGAAGGGCCAGCCAGAGGGAGAGTGAAGTCTGTGTATTTTTTTTCAGGAATGAGTGAACCTCCCAGTGCAGAATCTACAGGCCCTTGCCCTTTCCAAGATGGGAGTCTCCCTCCACCATAGTTTACACAGAGTTTAGACTTGATTTAGCTAAAGAAGTCTCTGATAGAGAAAACAGCCTGTAAGGACACAACAAGGTAACTGTTGTAATTAACACTGACCCAAGGAGCCAACCCAGGAATTTCTCTGTCTATAAGAAATGCATCACAGACTCCTTTTATGGGACAATGTGAAATCACATACTTAATTAAAGCTTATTCATAGAGGTCGGTTTTTCAGGCTACTTTGGGACCAAAGTACCAGGTTCATGGTTCAGGCCAGCAGCAGATCTCACACATACAGGTGTATATGGATGCTAGATCTGCTCAGCCGGGGAACTTGGGATCAGAAACGTGTCTCGTCTCAGTGGCAGGCAGCACACAGTTGTCTCTCCTGCTGCTGATTTGTAAAGGTTACTTGGGGAAAGTTGAGCTGCTTACCCTGTTTTCTCCACCTTCTGAGTCCACAGGGCAGGGAGAGCCAGAAGCACTCATGAAATTTTCTATGATTTTCTGGATGGTTAGTTTTGAAATATACCAGATCTTGAGGCAAGACCTGAGCCTGCCTCAGGTAGCTGAGGCCTGTGCAAAGTTAAAGGAATTCTCCACAATTTCTTACTTTCTCTTGAACAGTTCAATATTGGATATGCTCAGAAAGGGTATTCAGCACCGTCTTATGAACGCTGGCTGCCATTGGATTAGGTTCTCGATAGGACAGTGGTTCTCAGTCTTCCTAATGCTGCAACCCTTTAATACAGTTCCTCATTTGTGGTGACTCACAACCATAAAAGTATTTTGCTGCTACTTCATAACTCTAATGTTGCTACTATTAAAAATCATAATGTAAATATTTGTGTTGTCCAATGGTCTTAGGTGACCCCTGTGAAAGGGTCATTCGACCCCCAAAAGGGTTGAGACCCAGAGGGTGAGAACCGCTGCCCTAGTGTGTGTTTTATAAGACTCAGTAGACAGTTGCACACTGGTAGATATTAGTGTTTCCCTATTATATGGGAGTGGAAACCCACATTCAACTAAATCAGAGGACTTGCTGAAGATCAGCAGTCACCTTGGTTATGGGATGCCTCGCCAGTCATGCAGGTCCTTGTTATTGACTTCACAACACTCTTTTCCTCCCATGAACTGCTGCTGCTTCTGCTTGACAGTGGTGTTCCGTTAGGTGGGACAAATGCCTTCTCTGCAGCCTTAAAGGGTGCACAGAAAGGCCACTTTCCCCAACTTCTGTTGTAGAGATCTTGGAGCAGAGACAACGGAAAGTCCAGGATGCGGGGTGGGAAAGAGAAGAGCATTGTGCCGGAAGGTATTGCTGTCTCTAAAAAGGGAACGCAGAGGCCCACAGAGCCACGAGTGGCAGTTACATCTTTGATCACACATGGGAGACTTAAACACACACAAACTTGTGAGCATATTGTCATTTATGCCTATTTTCTCATTCACAAAATTAAGTCATTATGTCCTTGGGGAAGGGGTGCAGGAGGGCAAGTCACAGCGTTGGCTGTACAGTGTGCAGCCAATATCTCCACAGGGAGCAGATTGTGTTTAACAAGCCATATGGGTTGTAATTGTCCAAGTATGATTAATTCATAATGTTTGTTCGTTTTATGTCTTATATTATGGTTTGTTATTATTTCATTTAATTACAGCCTAAGTCCCTTTTCTAGGTACTGTTGAAAACCCTCAGGGATTTTAATATTCCCCAAGTAACAGCAAATGACCTCTCCTGTCTCTTGACTCTAACTGAGACGCCTTCCTATGGGCAGAAGGGCCACCAAAGAATGGCCTGAACTTGGAGCAGATGGTGCATCTGTCCGTTGCTGAACTCTGCTTGCAGACCAGAGGAAGACTCTATACTGAAGGCGCTATAATGGTTTTCTGCTCAGTTTGTTGTCAGTTCTAAATGGGGTGACTAAAGGCTGTAACGAGCAGGATTGTTGGACGCCTCTGGCTGAAACATCTGGTGATTGCCTTCGCTAACTGACAACTGTTAGTCTTGGCCTCATGGGAGTGCCGCCAAGACCCTTGGTTTTAAGTAGGTTGTAGATTAGCCTGGAAGCAAGTATCACTAGTTCATGTATCAGAGGCAAAAAAAAAAAAAAAAAGAAAGAAAAAAAGAATACTGCTTATAATGTTGTTTCCAGGATTGGTAAAGGCATAGCCTGTGTATGCTGTCATGGAAGTGCTTGAAAGCCAGATTTTTATTATAGGTTTTTAGTTCAAGAATTTAAATTGATATTTCGAGCCTTGTGTAACCTCTCTCAGAGACAAATCCAAACTGCTAAAGTCACCAGGGAGATCTAGAAAAATTGGCCTACTGTCCTGAATTAGTGAAGCCGATGCAGCAGAAAGAGGCAGTTTGCTTTCTGGAGATAACTGTAGGGGTTAGATAAATTAGATTTAGAAAATATATAGGAGTTTCTGATACTGTCTCTTAATTCGGGGCCTGAAGAGCATTATCAGCATGAAGTCAGCAAAAACAGGAAAGACTTAATAGACTGAAAAACAAGGTTGAAGTCAGGAAAACAGGAAAGACTCAATAGACTTGAAGAAACAAAGTATCTGGCCTGACATTGTTTTCAGCTGCTAAGTGGGCGGAGCCCAAATTAAGCTGAAACAGAGTTCCTCCGATTTAAGGACAGTGCATGGAGCCCAGAAAGACAAGAGGCCCCTGATGTTAGAGAGCTCCAAGAGTCCTGCTGAAAAAAGGGCTGGCCATTGATGGCCAGCTCTCTCCCTGAAGCAGAAAGAAGTCGGTGAGCAAAGAAAGCCTGAGCAAGACACCAAAAGGCCAAGGACTGGACCCTGTGGCTCAGCTTTTGCCTGGAGGGGTTTGATCTGTCCGATCAGTGGCCTAGGGGAAACGGTGCCTGGCTTTAAGGACTGAGGCAGAGCAGCTGAGTTCCTGATTCAAAAGAAGTAAGTTGGCCTGCAGATGGCTGGGGTCTCCCACAGAGAAGAAAGCATGAAGCCTTATTTAAGGTGAGACTGCAATAACCAACTTACCCTGACGAACCTGCATCTGAGAGATCCAGAAAAAGGACTGCTAAGTGCATTAAAGAATCTACAACAAAGACTGTGTTCCTGACGACTGAGGACCTGCCCCAGAGACTGTATCATTCTAAAAGGTTATGAAAGTAGTTGTTATAATTATCAATAGGTTTAGTGGATAGGTTAAAGGGGTTGTAAGAGTTTATGGGATTAATAGTTAAGAAATTGTTGGTGTTTGTTATAAGTGAAATTAGTAATAAATAAATAAGTGTTAAATAATAATTTAAAAGTTCGGTTACAGATAACAGATCATGGGAGGGAAATGTGGCTCTCAGCACTGAAAGCTCCATTAGCCAGTAATTTAAAAGCACTACAATTTAAGAAATAAGAAAATAACAATAAGATATCTAGAGTAAATGTTCCTGCCACTAAGGTTATGCTAAGGTCCTCTCAGACTAGTCCTTGGGTGATTAATATGTTTAAAGTAAGAATAAAAATAAGATTCTTAAAAAAAATTATCACAAGTTAAAAAAATTAAATAGTATTCTTTCTTATCAGTTTTATGGTCACTAAAGCATCGTTTTAATTGGTTATCCATATTTATTTTCTTTGCCACTTAAAAGATTATAACTCCTGGGGTGTGTATATGGAGTGTGGGGAGGTATGCATGAGTGTGTGTGTGTGGGGGGGGGGGGGGGATACAAGCCTGTGATCCTCTGGAGGCTGTGGAAGAAAAACATAGTGGTTTAAGGTCAGCTTAGGCTACATCAAACTCAGGGCCAGTGTGAGTTATATCATGAGATCCTGTTGCAAAACAAAACAAAAGAAAAAAATTAAAAATCCAGCAAAACAAAACAAAAACAAGGGCCGGGCTTGTGTCTCTATGGTAGAGTGCTTGCCTGGGTTTATTCTCCAGCATAATAAACAAAACATTGTTACTGAATGGAGGGACCACTAAATGTTGGTGTCTTTTTGTCCCCCCTGATAGAAGCAAAAGTTGTTTCATGGAGAACTTAGAAAGGGGAAGGGAGGAGTCAGGGAGGATGGGTTTGGATCTGCACACTGAGTCTCCAAAACTAAGGCTATTGGCACAGTTTAATCTGGAAAGATCCAGCCTGCAACTGAACATGCTCTCCATGAAATAAACGGAGACATTTGGAAGTAGGGACAAAAGTGTCTCGGGATTGTCAAGTGAGTGAAGGGCTGCTCTCACAAGGCCACAGCCTCCTTGAAGAGTAAAATTAGAGGATATTTTTCTCTAATGTCTAGAAATGCTTCCTCCTTGGCAATAGAAAACCAAATGCTCAATCCTCTCATCGTCAAAGCTCCTGCCATGTCTGCTACCAGATATCACAGTTTTATTTTCTGCTCTGCCAAGATGCCAAGCCATGAGAATCCAGTGCTGTAGATGAAAGCTGGACTGGTGCTGGGACTCCGGTTGTTGATGCTGCTGACGTTTAAAAGATGCTTCTGCTGCTGCTGCTGAGAATGCTAGTGCTGTTGGAGAGGATAGCAAACCTTATCTGATGGTGATTTTTAAAGAGCTCAGTGTCCAAGTGGCCCTTTTTAAATGTTAACAACTCATGATAGGAACTCCACCAGTAAAACTGATATTTCGAATCAGCTGTCTCCAGAAATCAGTTTTGACAGTGCCCAGAATTTATACTTAGGGAAAAATGGGTTGAACTGCATGTGTGTCCTAAAAATATTGTGTGTGTGTGTGTGTGTGTGTGTGTGTGTGTGTGTGTGTGTGTGTGTGTGAAAACAGCATCAGTGGTTCCTCTCACTTTGTCATTGTAACAAGGGAGACTGAGATTTAGAAAGATGAAGGAACTGGGTGACCCCAGGTCACCCAACCATAAATGGTGGAACTAAGCTTTGAACCTGTCTTTATAATAAACTCATCAGTTCTCAATCGTGACCTCAACAAAATTGCAAAATTATAGGTCAGATATCACCACCTTTCTGGGCATGGGTGATGGCTACAAATGAATGTGGGGGCAGAATGGAGAATAAAGGATGCTACCTAGGATTCAGAACAACTCTGTCACTCACGAGGTGGTCAAGTCGTAGGGCTTCTAAGAGATTCGCTTTCCTTTACTGCTAACAGAACATTAGAGTAGATGATCTCCAGGTTCTCCTTGTTCTAAGGTGCAGGATTTTAAGAAGGTGGAAGCCACAGGTCATAAGTGGAAATAGCCCTTAGTGTTTTATGCCGTTAATCATATTAATGAACACACACTTCAAGACAAGCAAACAGTATTTTAATACAGTTTGAAGACAGTACAAGGCAAATGGTGGGCCCGTGAAGTCTTTCTTTTCCAGACTTGGATTCACCCCTCTGGGATGGGCCAGAGAGGCTAGCAACTGCCAGTTTTCCTAAAAAAGGGTTGCAGCATAGTTATGCCAAGAACTCTGTGTCAACCTGGCCACAATCCTGAGTCGCTTGTTCTTGCCTGTTCCTGCCAACTGCTGCTTTCTGCTCTAGCTGTTTGGAATCTGGGCCTGGCAATATGGGTGTGCCTTGGCATGCCCCTCAAATGTCTCTTTCTGTGTGTGCCTGTGTACGTGTGTGTGTCCTCAGACTCGGCATGCCATAATGGAGAGGAATAAAAACGGTGGCTGGATGTGGGGCTTCATCTTTCCCTGCATACTGCCAACTCAGGTCCCAAATTTGACTCTCCCTCCTCGATTCCTTTTACAGTTGAGCCAGCAAAACAAGCAGCAGAGAGAAAGCAGAGACCCTCTCATAGTCTAAGCTAGCTGGTGGCCCAGCATGTAAAGAGAGTTGATCTCAGAACATCTGGAGAACTGTGTGGGCATCTCGTGCCTTCTGCTCCTTAGAATTTTGCCTGTAGGGTGTGCTATAGGGACTTAGGGTCCGAGGCATTAGGTAGGGTCTCACCAGCTGTACCGGGGTCTCCATTGGGAGTTGGAGGGTGCCTTTCTGGTTCTGGAAGACCTCAGAAACAGTGCTGGCTAAGAGGGTATGTGGGTAAGTTATAAGGATAGCCCAGGTCCTGTAGCCAATAGTGATCTCTTTGTGCGTGGGCTTTTCAATTGTCAATAAAAATGAGCATTTCCTGTGATTTCCAGGTCAGTCTCGGGTGACTGGGAGAAAAAAATATAAGATAGCCAACATTGACTATAATTTTGTGGGAATTGTGGATTTGACAAATTTTTTTCTCTTCTTGCTTATTTTTTGGGGGTGGGGGGAAGTGTTTAGAAATGAGCCCAGGGCCACAAGTACACCAGGCAAATGTTCTACCATTACGTTGTAGCCTTAGCCTGATTTATTTCCTTTCTTATTGGTATGCATTTGCTCTCTTTAATATATTTTAAAATCTTACCTCTTTACCACCCCTCACTCCTGAGTTAATTTCTGTTGTCCTTTTCTATGCTGGGACTTATTTTAGGGTTTTGTGCACAGTAGGTAAGCTCTGTACTGCTGAGACACACACCTAATTTTCAAGATAATGTTTTCCATGTTAGCTCTGCTTGCCCTTGAGTTTACTATGCAGTCCAGGCTGACCTTGAACTCAAAACTGTCCTCCTGCAGCCTCCTGCCTATTGGGATTACAGGCCTGTACCATCAGACCTGGCCCCTCCTCTTAGTTGCTCTGATGATGGGTGTGGGCAAAGTTTCAACAGTTGATTGTTCTCTCAATTAGCCCATGTGGGCGCATCCACCAGGAAGACAGAGATTAGCAAGAAGACACCTGTCCTCTCACAACTTAATTTTAACAGAGAACAAGCCAGGTGATGCAAAGCAGGAGATGCCAAAAACAAACAAACAAACAATCTAAGGGAACACCGAAGTAGAGTATTCACCAAGTGCTGTGTTCAGCCCACAGTGTACCAGGCACAGAGAAGCCTGCTGAAGACAGGGGCAGTCAGGTCCTGCCTTAGACATCCCAGTCTGGGTGAGGAGACCATTGAAAATGCAAGGAATGGAAACCACTGGGAGGGATGACGTCACAGCCCAGATGCATTTCAGTTGCTTGTTTCCTCATCTCACAAAACGCTTAGAATTTGGCCTACTCACTTGCTTCCTAATTATAGAGTGGAACTCAGAAGGGTTATGAGGACCCGGGGATTGTACTGTCATATAACAAATCTGTACAGGTGTGTAGCTTTTCTTAAGTAGCCCCTGAGTTCAGCGAGGGCCGTATCCATGAACAGCAGTGCTTCGTCTACCCAGCCATTTGCCTCATCTGTAGCAGCGACTCAACAGCCCCTTGTGAAATAAGCGTGGGACACCACAATTCCTTCTTTTCATTCTGTGAAAAAATCCTAGAGCACGGGAAGATGAGGGATTGCAGCTACCCAGGGGCTGCAAGTTCTAGACTCACCCTCTCCCCTCCCTGTGGCTGTTTTCCCGGCTAAAGTCACCAGCTGATGCAGCTCCACACCTGGAGTGGGGTGAGTGAGTGTAACTCCTTCTGCCTATAGCATTCCCAGCGCAGGGGCAATCTCATAAGCATGAGAGGGGATAGAGTGTGACAGTAGACAGATGGGCCATTGACAAATGTGTCCCCTTGTGGTGCTCCTGTCACAACTGAATTACTCTGTCACTTGTGCTGTCACTAGATCAGGCTGAGCCAAGAGGAGGAAAGGCAAGTGTTTCTAGTGATTCCTAGCCACAGGGAAATGACTCTGGGGCGTGCGCATGCGCACTGCTCTCCAGCATTGGGACCTTTTATCGCGTTCAAGGAATCCAGAGAGAGGGCAGGGAGGAGATGGAAGGATGTGACCAAATGGCTGGGGCTGGCGGTGGTACTTTACATTGGGTCCTGGTGAAGTGTTCTTTTCTGAGTCAGACTCAGTCCTGTGTCCTGCCTGCCTACATGGAAGGAACCTGGCTTGGGAGCATAGTTGTGCTGGATGACGGCCCTCACTAACCAGCCATACGGCCTTCATAGTATGCGTACTTTACCGCAGCTGTACCTGGGAGCCCTCACCTGCCAATCTCCAGTGCCCGCCTGAGTAGGACAGAATCCACTCAGGAACTTTCCATCCCACGTTGCTGGGTCATGCTGCAGGGGCAGGTATCCTAGGCCTCTAGGAAACTCTTGGAAGAAGGAAGTAGCCACCACATCTGTGTTCCTACTACAGTCTCTGGAAGTGACTGTGATTCCAGTCCTAGCAAAGGTGGCATCCATGGGGAACGTGGCCTGAAATAAATGTAGTAGGGCAGCTTCAAAGTCAGGTCCAGAGGATGCTAATGTGCTAAGCACACTTAAGAGTCACATTTTAATTTGTCTTTCTGTGTGTATGTCAAACTGCCATCTTTATATCTGTATAGGGCAACAATTTAAAAAATGTTTACATTTGTGTGTGTGTGTGTGTGTGTGTGTGTGTGTGTGTGTCTGTATGTACTTGCTTGAGTGAGCCAGGACACACGTGACATTAAGAAGAAAACTTGTGGAAGTCAACTCTCTCCTTCTCCTTTATGGGTACCAGTGATCAGACTCAGGTGTTCTGAGTTGGTAGCCTGTGTCTTTACCCCTTGATCCATCTTCCCAGTTTCATAGTTATTTTTTGCATTGCTCATTACATTCCATTTCATTGAAGTTTTTTTTTTCAATTATCCCAATAGTCCCACTTGTTCATTTTCTATATAGACTTTCTTTTTTTTTTTGGTTTTTCGAGACAGGGTTTCTCTGTGTAGCCCTGGCTGTCCTGGACTCACTTTATAGACCAGGCTGGCCTCGAACTTGCAAAGATCCGCCTGCCTCTGCCTCCCAAGTGCTGGGATTAAAGGCGTGCGCTACCACTGCCCGGCTCTATATAGACTTTCTATGATCCATCAAGATGAAGTTTCTAATGTTGTAAAGGCTGTTAATCAATCTAACAGATGCTTTCAACATTCCTACTGTATTCTAGGACTACAGGAGTGACTAAATGCTCATCTTGACACCCAGGAATCCAGCAAACTGTCTAGCTAGGATGACCACAAAAGGCTTGTTGACTGGTAAGGAGCTGGTCACTTTCCAAAGCATCTCAACACTGGGAGGCTCCTGGGGTGAGTGAACAGATGTGTGTCTTAGTGTACGTGGGGGTGTATATGGAAATCTGAATATCGTGTTGTAGAGCTCAGTTCTTCCATACCTTAAATTCTCTTTGTAATAAGTATTTCTTTATATATAGAAGAGGAAGCTATAATGCCTCATGATCTTATTGGCTTTAGGACTTCCTTATTAATCATAGTCATGAGCTTATTATTTGTGTTTTTCTTGTGATCTGATACAAAATATGGCAGCCATTTTGATGTGTGTACGTGTGTATGTCTTCAATTACAGAGGCTTAAAATGGACAATCCTATGCATCTACACATGTGCATTTAAACCGTTTTAGTTTACTATTTATTTATGGAAAAATTGAAAAGTTTAGAGGAATAAGGGATATAGTAACAGAAAATCCACCTATCCACCATCAGCCTCAAGAACCATCATTAAGGCCAATCACACTACATCTGTAACTCTTTTTCCTCTCTGCTTCATGTTATTTTGAGGCAAATCCAGATGTGTCATTTCATCTGTGAGCATTTCTGCACTCACAGGTATCCCCACCCCCTGGCACCCACAGTGCTCACTGCTGTTACATGTGCAGCCCCAAAGCTTTAAGGTATATGACTCTGTAACCCTTTCTCTCTCTCTCTCTCTCTCTCTCTCTCTCTCTCTCTCTCTCTCTGTGTGTGTGTGTGTGTGTGTGTGTGTGTGTGTGTGTGTGTGTGTGTCTCTGTCCCCTCCACTCCTATGTTGCAGCCATACGTAAACACCCTGGCCACAGTGCTGATTTCAATCTTAGCTGTATCTTTACCTATCGAGTGAGCCAAGTTTTCTCTTCATCGGGCATTCCTCCATTTCTATGTGCATTTGAACACGCTGGCTCACTTTGCTCTCTCTGTGCAGCCTGATGGAAATGGCTTCCAGGACTTACCTTGAAATGAACAATAACACCACTTACTCTACGTTTTGCAATCTTATGCCTGAACTTTGAAAGGCAAGTAAACCAAAATAATTATAATAATTTGAAGCAGATGCCTCAATCTAAGCTGCCACTGTTACCTTTCCCACTGCTATTAGCGAGGTCCGTGACGGTGAAGCCCACACATCAGCCAGAGTGAAATCCTTTGAATTAGTCTCTTTCCCAGCAATTGCAGAGCATAAGGCCTGTTGGCCATCGGCAAGCTACCTTTCTCAGAGAGAGCCAAGACATCTTAGTGGAACTCAAGCTGGAGAAAAGATGTTGCCAGCTGTGTTGGTGTTGGTCTGCATGGTATAACTGGATAACAAGAGAACTTATAGACTACATAACCACACATGTAAGTCATACAACATGCATCTATTATATTTAGCAATATTATGCTATATACTATTCTCACAATATTATGTAATTATATAAACTTACTGTTCTTGAAGAGGACCCAGGTTGGGTTTCTAATACCCACTGGTAACTGGCTGTAATTCCAGTTCTAGGGTTTCAAATAGCCTCATTTGAGCTCCTTGGGTTCTTGGCATGCAAATAGTGCTCTTACATATACACAAACACTCATACACATAAAAATTTAAAAATTAACCTTTAAAAATATAGAGCAGATGAGAGACTTATTACTGCCATTGTTGGTTTGAGCCAAGGTCTTAGTCTGTAGGCTAGGCTAGCTCAGACTTGAGCTCCTTCTGCCTCAGACTCCCTGAATGCTGGCATTGTAAATGTGTGCCACTATGTCTGGCAAGAGACTGGTTTTTCCGTAGTTTGGTGTTTTATTGCCTTTATTTATTGCTTTAATGCAGTTTAGAACCATCACCAGTGTGGCTGATGTTTAGTACTATCCCAGATCAGCTGTTTCCAGGGAGCAATTTTAATGTGTTTACAATTAAAGTCAATGTGAATAATGGGCCTAATTATGTCAGTTCAATAAAAAGCTGACTTACTTGGTGCACACTTGGAATCCTATCACTTGGGAAATTGAGGCAGGAGAATTTCCTGTTTGAGGACAGCCTAGGTTACATAGGGAGACACTATATAGTCTTGATAAAACAAAACAACAAAACACAGACAAGAAATCTCTGTGTTCCTTTGGTAAACAAGAGGGGCTGGCTGGTATGAGTTGGGAATTGTGATTAGACCCTGGGCTGGGCGCCTTCCATAATGATGTGCTAATTTGCTTTTATTTCACTTTCCTGAAAGTGTAGCACACCACTTTTTCTGTCTGTATTTGGCCTGCTGCTGTGGCCTGTGACCTAAGTGGAATCACAACAGGAATGGCTGTGACTTGCCGTGGAATCACAACAGGAATGGTTGTGACTTGCGGTAATTCTTTAACTGGACTGATCACGTAGAGAAGTGCTTAGATTAGAAGAAATACCAAGGCTTTATGGATTTCCTCATCTTTAGCCAGAGATAAAAATTTTTGACTCCTCAAGCTCCCTGGGAACTTCTTGTGAGATGCCTTGTGCACTGTAGCCAAAGACCCAAAACATAAGGTGGCATTTAGGTAACATCAGGGGCTTGGTGATGTGAATGGGAGATTGGCGAGCTCTGTAGTTAAGGGTTCAGACTCTGGCTCAGACTGACTGTGGACACCCTATATGATCCTGGTTAAGCCACTTAGCCGCTTGGAGCCTTAGTGGCTGGGGCGGTAACTGAGGTGACGTGTGCAGAAGTCTGTGCACTTGGCACTAACTCCCAGGCTGACAGATATTAACCAAACCAGATCTCCTTTGCCTCTCCCCATGGCCTCTGCTTGCTTGTGATATTTGTCATTGAAAACCACAATCCATGTCATAATGACACTGACAAGGTTAAGTCTTTTATTTTGGATTTCTATTTCCTTTTCTGATTTCTTTTGCTTTTCCTCCACCATTATAAACTCACCTTGGAATTGGGAGGTGGGGAGCAAAGGGCACCCTCGGTCCCTGGAGCTGTGACTAGAGAAGTTTCCTGGTCCTGTCTCTGCTAGAAGGCTTCCAAGCACAGTAGATTGCTGTGTACCTGACTTCAGTTTCTGAGTCCATGCCTAAAGGGCAGGGCTTCATGTATCTGATTTAGTTGAGTTTTCTTTCTCAGGCATGTACACATTCCATTGCTGTGTGACCATCTTGTCCAGGTGTGTAAGAGGAGTGTGTTGAAGACTACTACCTAATCATTAAAAAAAAAAAAAAGTCCCCAAGTCCCCAAACCTCTTCTTGCCCGATTTAACCATTCAGCATGTTGTGCAAATAAAATATAAAACCCATCTTTGTGATTTCTCCCATGGTGAACTTTGCTTGATTTTTGACAGGGTTAAGTCAACTGCTTTCATAAGTTCTCCCGTGGCTGGATCCTTTTACTTTCAAGTATAATTATGGCAAGAAGACTTCATCATGGTATCTGAACCACAGATACATCCTGACAAAGGATAGTTTTTATAGTCTCCCATTTCAAAGATTTATGTCCTTCTAACACCTCTGACTGGGTCCAAATAGTCTTTATACTGGGTGGTGGTGTAAGCCCTGGCTTCCAAAGACAGAAGTCAGAAGTTCACAGTACAGCACACAGACTGAGCAGGGACATCCTGCTGTCCCACTGCCTATGAGGCATGGATTGTGTGGCTTGTATTCTGCTGGGAAATAGTGATTTTACAGTATCATGGAAGTGCATAGTCTGTGCCCTACTCTTTATTAAATCTTTTTTTTTCCTATATGTATCATTTCAATACAAGCTCTTTAAATTTTGGGTATTTTCTTATTTTGAAGATATTCTTGATTCAGGATTGGAGAGTCTAAGTACCTGGTAAATGATCTGAAAGTCTGATTCATAATAAAGACAATCTTGGGGCTGGAGAGATGGCTCAGTGTTTAAGAGCATTGGCTGCTCTTCCAGAGGTCCTGAGTTCAATTCCCAGCATCCACATGGTGACTCATAACAATTTATAATGAGATCTGGTGCCCTCTTCTGGCATGCAGGCATATATGCAGAGAGAACACTGTATACATAATAAATAAATTTTTAAAAAGAAAAAAGGAAACAAAAATAAAAAAGACCAATCCCCGCAAAAAAAAGCCATTAAAAATTTTAAAAATAAAGACAATTTTAAGACATTGTATTATCCAATCTTAGCTCTGAAATAAATTAGGTTGCACCCTAAAAAGAAGGTACTTTGACAACTAGAAGAAAATTGAGTAATCAATGTCCAATGAATTATGTAGTTTACAAAATATTCTTCCACATAATGACATGCCTTACTGTTATCTGTTCACAGAAGGACTGTATCTTTTGTGTGGACCTTCACATAGCATCTTCATTCTAAGCAATTTAGAGACCAGGTGGAAACACTTATTTTTCTATTTTTCTTACATTAATTATTCATTCATTTCATGTGTTCGTTTGTGTCTGGGCACATGGCCAGATGTCAATGGTCCTCTGAGAATGAGAGACTCATGACTTGTATAATCAGAGAAGCTGGACGAAGGTCATCAAGTGATCTTCCTAGGTTTTGAGATCTGCTTCTGGGAGGAGGTGAGGGAGGTGGGACTGGCCATCCTGGTTTTCTGCTTCCTCAAGTTTGGAGGTGTGTGTCCTGACCGACAAGACTACCAGGCAGGTTTCGACACTCAAGAACCCTTTCCATCGTCTTTGCTCAGTGGATGGTAACTGTGACCCCAGCATGCTCTATTCTTTTTTCCCCAGCATTTTGTTGAGGGGAGGTGGCAGGAGAGAACTGCTTGGACCAGAAAGAGGGAACTGAGTAGAGCAGGTGCTCTTGGCCCTCGAGACTGCACCTCACTGTCGTCTATAGTTTGGGTCTGGAATATGCCCCACAAGTCCCTGTGTTAGAGGTCAGGGCCCAGCCTGTTGGGTTCCTGGAAGTGGTGGAACCTTCAAGAGATGCAGCCTTGTGGAAACTCCTTGGGTTTCTGAAGGTGTGTTAAAGCGCACTGGGGGACCCCAAGCACTTCCTCTCTCTGCTGTCATGCACCCCTATGAGTTCCTATAATGTCATGCTGCCTTGCCACAGGCCCAAATCCGCTGCTCTATCAGCTATGGATAGGAACATTCATAACTTAGACTATAAGAAACCTCTCTTTCTAAGTTTTTGTCTTAGTACTTACTACAGTTACAGACAGCTGACTCATACACCACTCAAAAAGTACAGAGTTTTGTTAACACAGAAATTCCATTCATAGTCACATACAAAACTGAAAAAGTAATCATATAGTGCCCAATTATGAAATGAAGAGAAAAAAGTCACATAGAAGAAAATCTTCATTTCCATGTGTAAATGCAGAATGTCTATTTATAGTCATTCTGTCTGTGACAGTTACAGAGGTAGGCTGACACAAGACTGTCAGGTCAGAGCACCAGGTACCTATGGCAGCATGACAGGAGAGCCTCTACTGTTATGAAGTGACATTCTGAAACAGTGACAACTCTTGGTTAAAGTCGCAAAGAAGAGAATACTCATTCTCCAACCAACTGGAAAAATTCAGAACATAAAGCTATGTTTATATGTAACATGGAGGAAGGTTCAAGGCTCACAATATAAAATGGCATTCATTTTGATACATGAATTTGATCATTTGAATGTCAAGGACGTGGATGGATGTTGTGTGACAGACTTTTCCTGGGGAGACACAACACACACGTCTATCTACTCACACCAGAAAGGGAACCCATGACAGGCCAAAGTAATGATTGTCCAAGTGTCCAACTAGATGAACCAATGAGGTCCTAGTGGGGTTATTAACAAGAGAACATATAAGGGGTTACTTATAGGAGCAGTGTCCTAGTTAAGGTTTCTACTGCTGTAATGAAGCATCATGACCAAAGCAACTTGGGGAGGAAAGGGTTTATTTGATTTACAGTTCCGCATCGCTGTTCATCATCAGAGGAAGCCAGGACAGGAACTCAAGCAGGGCAGGAAAACTGGAGGCAGGAGCTGGTGCAGAGGCCAAGAGGGTGTGCTGCTTACTGGCTTACTTGGCTTGCTCAGCCTGGTTTCTTATAGAACCCAGGGCCACCAGCTGAGGGATGGCACTACCCACAATGGTCTGGACCCTCCCCATCAATCACTAATTAAGAAAATGTGAAGAAAATCTCTGAGGCTCCCTTTTTTCAGATGACTCTGGCTTGTGTCAAGTTGACATAAAGCTAGCCAACACAAGCTGAGATGACTCAAAAGTAGCCACACATCACCAAAAGTCCCACCCCAACCAGGATGACAGCTCCCAAGTGCCTGGAGCTCTCTGCACAACTTGCAGTCTGAGACTCTCTCTGCAGCTTGGCCGGTCAGAATCCTCCCCCGAGCACTTGTTTACTCCATTTTTGAAGCCAGGGACAGGCATTCCAGGATCTTCTACGTCTCTATTTCCCTTTTGTTTACCTCAGAGTCTCATGAGCCTTCCCTTCTCTTCTGGAGGGAATGTTTCAATCTGGAGGAGACTACTGTACAACAAAGGAAGACTTGGCTGTCATTTGGGAACATCTGTGCATTGCACGACATGCAAGGCCCAGGACCTTGACCACTAAAGACATGTAAAAACTGCCACCTTTAATTATTTTAGCATTAAAAAGTACCCTCACACAAGTTCAAAACATGCCTATGTGGTCACTCCAGACCCCACAAGAACCCCTTCTGGCTAGCCTGGGCATCCTGCTTTGACCAAAATACTCCAGGGAGACCACTGCTCTTGCCACTCTTTGTCCTGATGTATTCCTCAGGGAGCACTCAAGCTAGGTGTGATTGTTGCATGTATTTGGGCAAGGCTTCCTTAGCTCACCCCTTGGAGGTTTTCAACAAAAACCTGACTTCCAGGAGCATGTCACTGGGTGGTTTTCAGAGTAAGCACCTTTAAGATTTTGTTCTTAAATTGGCAACGGGTGAAGAACACTGACTTGTTATCTTCAAAGAAGAGTGTAAAGTTTCAAACCCAGATGTCTAGTCACCTCTCCTCACTCTCTACCTCCACACCAAGTGAAAAGTGTTGCAAGCTTCCTGTGGCTTCTGATACCCAGTGTTCTGCAATGGTATCTGCCCTCTTCCTTCTTGGATTTGCTTTTGCTCATACTGTGAGACCCACACGAGCTTTGTGTTTTGTTCAAAGGCCAAGGTCAGGGTGTTGAAATGAGCCAGAGAGACCAGGGATGAAGTTTCTTAGAGTCTGAGCCTTCCTGTCGGTCCTGCCATTCCCATGACTGACAGGACCGAGGTCTCTGCCTGCTCATCTGTCAAAATCCATCAGCTTTGCACAAGGCTAAAAGATGTGAAAATGGCCAATATAACCAGTGCAAGATGAGGACTTGCAGAAGCTGAGAACTGCTCTGACAATGCAGGAATTTGAAATGACTTGTGAGACCAAGACCCCTTTTGACAGAGAATCTCTGTTGCTAAGAGCCAGGAGCAGCAAGGCTGGGAGATGGAGAGTGGGGATAGTGGAGACACCTAGCCTCCTGCTTTGTTCTTGACTTCCATAGGTTCTATTTGCCCAGCGGGGTTAAGAGCAAAAGCTCACCAAGCCAAGGTTTTCTCATTTATAGCCATAGTCCTAAACCCAGTTATCAAAAACTAATTTTGCTCATTTGTGTGTGTATGGTATGTGTGTACACGTTCATGCAGATATGTGCCCAGATGTGTGCAAGTGTACAGTACGTGCATGTATGGGGAAGCCATTGGGTGATTTCTGCAACTATTCTCCATCTTGGTGTCTGAGACAGGCTCTCTTGTTGAACCTGGAACTCACAGAAGCAGCTAGGCTCATTGGGTTGGCTCGTGAGTTCTAGAGAGCCACATATCTCTTCCTTCCCAGGACTGCAGTTGTAGAACTGTTTTTATGTGGGTGTTGGAAATTTGAACTTAGGTACTCCTGCTTGTGTGGCAAGCACTTTATTGGCTGAGCCCTCTCACCAGCGCACAGGGAATTTTCAAAGCACTAAGTGCTCACTAGCTGACCATTTCATTTCTGGGATCTTATCTCCCCATCCCTCCTGTACAATACGCCATTTCTTTGTTTCTTTAAAAAATGGAATTGGGGGAAGGCACAGTGCTGCAACCTGCACAGCTTTGAGGATGACCTGAATGCACACTGATGGAGATCCATCAAACCCTGGAAACACAGTGCATTTATTTTAAACATCTGCATGGAGGAGTCAGGGTTAAGTTCATCTCAGCAGGAGGAAGTCTATATAGGGGAGCAGTTTCAGGTTGCAGGAGGAAGCTGTGGTTGGTGCTTTTTTGTACACACTGTTAACATCTGCACAGGGACGGGGGAAGGCTTTGCTATTTGCCTGAGCTGAGCCAGGCAAGGCTTTGCCATTTCTATGGGTCTGAGGCACTGGGGTTCTTGACACAGCTGGGTTCATGTCAACAATACACATTCACAAGGGAGGTCATCTGTTCCCCCCAGCCCAGCATCATTAACATCTATTTTTCCTTCCTTAAGTGGTTCATGTCCCCTACCTTCCCAACACATAAGCTAAGTACAGAGCATTGCAAAACAAAAAATATGAACATATTATTCTTCTAAAACTGTATGATATAATAGAAAACTCACAATCTGATTTTATGTATCATACTGACAACTCTAACATGCAGCCCTCAAGGCAGACATGAAGTTTCGTTATCTTGTAATGCTAACCTGAGAATATTTATTTATTCTACTCATTTTTCCATTTTTTGAGGTAGGATCTCACTATGTAATTTTGGCTATCCTCAAACTCAATATGTATATAGACCAGCTATATACATATAACTCAATATGTATATAGGCCTCCAGCTCACAGAGGTCCACATGCCTCTGCCTTCTGAGTGCTGGGATTAAAGGCACCACCATGTCCAGCTATTTACTTTATTCTTAAATTGCATGTTTAGTTTATAATTATACTAATGAGATTATTTTGAGTACTTTTGATTAGTGATCTCCAAATCCTACCCTTTTTCATCTGAAAGCCAGCTTCGCTTCCATTAAGTAGGTTGTTTGGAAAGCCGTGATATTGAAAGTAGAGAAACAAGAAAGTAGCATTTTGGGTAATTCTTATGCTGATTTCTTATAGATACTGTAATGTTTTCATTGTTACAACACAAAACTGGGGCAGGAAAAAACAGATCTTTATAAATTCCAGGCATATCATTGTTAATTTAAAATATTAAACCTCAGATCTTCATAACAATGTCAATACAAAGAAAATGAACTGAAAAGAGTGCTAATAGCAGATACAATTCCTTAGCATGAGAACTTTGACTCTCAAAGAGCTATGTGAAGATCATGGTCCAGTTATCTATTACCTTGTAGGAAATCCCTCTCCAGTTTAACACTTCAACACAATTGATGTAGTTCATGATTTTGCTTGAAGGCTGTAGACTATGATAATTAATAGACTATGTCTATTAATCTATAAACAATGCTGGGGATAACCTTAAGATAAGAACTTAATCCATACTCTCATACCTCGTGGGTTTCTTAACCTAATGGTCTGAGACATTACCTTTGGAAATTAAAATGATTTCTTGAGTCTCCTGTTTAAGTTTTAAAAATAGTGACAGCTAACACCAAATTCTTTTTAATACCTGTAGTCAGAGACTGGTGGTCCACTACCTGAGTTTGCCTCAGACAGCTTTGGTCTCACATTGACTTTAAAAAGATTAGCCAGGATTCAAAAACATTTTCTTAACTTAAGATTTTTTGATATTGAGAATGTCAGCTCCTGACAGCACCCACATTCTACTCCAAGTAAATGATGAGCATCGAAGAATCTCCATTTGGAGATGACTGCATTAGTGGCAAGCTTGTCACTGGGCAAAAGAAAGCCCTTGCTTCAACTGTAGACAGAATGCTGTCCAAAAAAGGACAAAACTTGTAAGCAGGTAAGTCGACAGTCTAGCTCTGCCAAGACAGGGTAGACAAGTCCTTCATAGTTCCTGCTTTACAATTAACGTCTGTCAGAAATACTGGGCCAAAAGGCTGAAGATAGATGCTCTAATGTATTGAGAGAAATTGGGAACTGTCCAGGCAGCCAGTTGTCTGTCATTTCTTAGTTTTGGAAGCTGCTGGCTCTGCACTTCCTGTTTATTCAGATATATTTATCCTTCTCAGGTCTCTGATGTGGTTGAAGACTAGATAGTTATAGGCTCACAGTTAAGTTTTAAGTTGTTTAGGAATTAAAAGGATGTTCTAGGTCTAAGAAGATGTTTTTAAGTTGGTATACAAGTTAGGATGGAAACTGAGTTAGGTATAGAACTTTAAACTCATCAAGATAGATAATAGAATATTAATAGCAGTTGCCAAATATGTATGGACTGGACATTGGGAATGTATGTTATACCTTATGATTTTCATAGTCGTTGCCTAATTGTTCTTACTGTTTTTTTATTGTATTTATTATTATAAGAAAAAGAGCCTTTTATTGGACTAAAAGGGGGAGCTGTTGGGGAGAAAAAGATACACCTTAAATTTAAAAAAAAAAAGCAGACAGGAGGGTGAGGGAGAAGAGGGTAGGAGTGTGGTACTGGGAGGAGGAGGAGGGAGGGCACTATGATTAAGATTAACTTGAAGAAATAAATAAATGTTAAAAAAAGAAGAAGAAAGAAGAAAGAAGAAGAAGAAGAAGAAGAAGAAGAAGAAGAAGAAGAAGAAGAAGAAGAAGAAAAGATTAGTCAGGACCATCAAGATGATTCAGAGGGTAGAAGCACTTGTTACCAAGCCTGTTGACGTGAGTGCAGTCCCTGGGACCTACATAGTGGAAGGAGTAAGCTGACTATCACATGATGGCATGTGATCTCCACACACATGCTGTGACACTTGAGTTCCCACCACGTACAAAATAAACAAATGACGAAAAGTTATTTTAAAAGATGAGCCAATATCTTAGGTTCAATACAAAACCAAACATTTAGCTTCTAAGGGAAAATTTTTGTCATAAAATTTTCATGTGGTTGGACCAGAGCTGAGTAACAGCTGTCCCCACAGAAGACTGATCACCTTTGTACCACTTCTTAGTGCTAAATGCCATTTCCACATGCTTGCAACTGTCCCACCCACCACTTACGGTAAACAAATAAACATCTGGACTCAGCCTTTGTTAAAAACAGTAAAATGTGTGTGTGTGTGTGTGTGTGTGTGTGTGTGTGTGTGTGTGTGTGT
>CAJQZJ010032684.1:1821580-1838379 GCA_907164525.1 Lophiomys imhausi
AAATAAGAGTTAAATAAATAATAATTTAAAAGTTCGGTTACATGTGTGTGTGTGTGTATGGGGTGGATAGTGGAAGAATATTCCAAATGCTCAAAATTCCACTGCCCCTGACCGCATTGCTTAGGTAAGTTAGTGCCTGGCTCCTGCTGACACTTGGATCCCTCCCTTTAGTGACCAAAAGGTATGGCTTTGTTCCTGATGCTGCTGTTTGTAGGGGTGGGGACTGAAGTTAGGGCTTTGCACATGAGACAAATGCAATAACACTAAGACACATCCGGTCCGAGGTTGCCCTTAAATGCTTAGCAGAGGTGCCCCCAGAGCTTACTGAGAACCCAGGGCAGGCAACTGTGAGAGCAAAACATTGTGTTGCAAGAACTCTAGCTTTCACTCTGGCAGTGGTGGCATTATGAAATCAGCACTGAATATAAAAAGATAGAATGGACTGACGACAGATGGACATTTTTTGTTACTCTGACTGGAGAGGTGAAGTCGTGTCACCACCCCTTTGAGTCTGTTTGGGGCTTTACTCCTCAGCATATGGGAGTTAACCTCTTTCATTTCAAATGTGTGACATCATCCTTTCTTTTTCTTGTCCTGTTACGAGGGAACTCAAGAGGCCACAAAGAGACACCTATAGAGGAGAATCCTCCTCACCTGATGATTTAGCATCCACTTCCGGGTCCTGTGAAGGAGCCATCTTGGAAACGGACCCAGGAGTCCTTGCAATCAAGTCACTCAACTGCCACCATGTGGAGAAATGATGAACTGCTCCTGATGAATCTTGCTTTAGTTGTAGTTGTGCACAAATAGATGGTTGCTGTTTTAAGCCACCCATTTAGAGGGATGAGTTACATTGTTCTAGATAGTTTAGAATCTATGGGTGACTAGTGTTTGGATTCCTGGAACCTAGTGTGAGTACCTCTAGTTACCTTATGTGAGCCACTTCTACTCCCCACATGTGTATCCGACTCTGGCCCTGGCTCCAGTGGGGAGCTTTCCATTCAGCTTAGCTAAACCAGAAGTGTTGACCACTGAGGGGTCTCTTGAGCCGGGTGGGTGTGTGGAAGCTGATGGAATGCACCAGATGAGACCTCTGCTGCACTGGAGAGGGGGGTCTCTGTGTTTGCAACTGGATCTAAACCCGAGAGAATATTGAACCTAGAACTTCCAGGAGCCTCCGGGGAGGCACTGAGAATGAAGCCAACATAGCAGGAGATGGTATAAGAGGGAAAAAAACAAAACACAATGGCACTGAGTTTGGTCCAGCTATATCTTAGGTCATCATGGACAACATGGACCAATAATATATATATATATATATATATTGTTTGTTTGTTAATTTTGCCTGGGCCAATTTGAATTGGATTTTTGATCAAAAATCATCTAACCAGGAGTCCTAGGCATAGAGGTTCTTCTGCGTTTGAATCTTGATGCTGTTACCATCTTCTTTTCAGATACATAAAAAATATATTTGACACAATTTTTATTACAGAAAAATTGAAAGAATTATACAAAGGATTCTCATATCCACCTTACCCAGGCCTCCAAAATGTTAGCAATTTTACATTTGCTTTCTTATTATCTCTTACTGTGTACATACATACATGTATATAATGTATGTATGTATGTATGTATGTATGTATGTGTAACTTTTTCTAAATGGACTGAGGATAAATTGAGAGCTCAGTGTTCCTTTGCTCCTAAATACTTCAGTGTGTTTCCTGAATAGAAGAACACTCTCCCACATAACCACAGTGTAACTATTAAAGTCAGGAAATTTTCATTGATAGAACACTATTATTTCATCTACTAGCCTTGCTTAGGTTGCCATTTGATCCCAGCAATGCTTTTTGTAGCAAAAAAAAAAAAGGTTTGGAGGCTGTGCCACACTCACCAATGTGTCTCGTTGGTCTGTCTTAATCTGAAACAGTCACTTGCTCTTTCATAACAGTGATATTTTTTAAGATTACAGACAACTTATTTTATGTCCCTTCCTTTGGGCTTGTCTAAAGTTTCCTCATGATTAGATTTAAGCTATGAAATTTTATAAAGAATACAGCAGAAACTCTGCAGTGAATTAGAGCCAGAAACACATAAACTCCTTTGTCTATTGCTGCTGATGTTAATTTTGAACCTGCGATTAAGGTGCTAATTGCCAATTTCTCTGTTGAGTATCTTGGCAGGACCTTGCATGTATGGACATACCTTGCCATTCCTCACACTTTTACCCATTAATTTTATGAATTTTTACCTCTAAGAATTACTGACTGCTATGGTAGTTACCAAATGGCAACTTCCCTATTTTCTCATTCCTTTATATTTGATTGGCTTTCTAATGTAACAAAGAACATTTTCATCCAACAAACAGTTGATTGATCAATCCCCCCTTTCTCTCTCTCCCTCCCTCCTTCTCATATGGGCTTGTAAACTCAGTTCTGTCAGGGATTTATAATCCTTTACTATCATTGACTTTGATGCAGTAGCCTGAAATTCACCATGTTGTATATCCCAGGCTGGTTTCTCACTCTTGGCAATCCTTCTGCCTCAGCTTCTCAGGTGCTATGATTACAGGTCTGAGCCTCCATACCAGGCTGCATTGTAATTTCTTCAATGCTGATTTTTTTTTTTAATTTTGTCAGTGGAAGTCCCTTCAAGATGACTTCCACATCTGATGCTGTTTCATGAAGGAAATTAAAACAACAAAAACAACAACAACAAAATACTTCACAGTCTTTGAAACCAGACTGCTGAGGTTCTCAAGCTTTAAGTATTAGGCAAATTACTTAACCTCTATCTTCCTCAGTTTTCCCTATGGGAAATGGGCACAGGGGGAAAAAAGGCCACTTCATGGAGGTATAGAATCAGTGTGTGAAGTAACAACAAAAAAAGCAATCAGAACTGTGCATACATTAAGTGCTCAATATTTTAGTTATTATCTTTCTAAGTGTGTGGATTTATCCCAGACCATCGGGGGGTTAATTTTTCTTCACAAAAAATTGAAAGGATACAGTGGGTTATATGTTAGAGAAGTGCCTGGTAGGTACTCTTAAACATCAGCCAACTTTCCTTTCCACTCAGCAAAGACTGAGTAGACATTGTGCACCAGAATTCTCTCCTGAGGTCTTGGCAGACATAACTCAACCACCAAGGAACAGGCTATGAAATAAACAAAAAAGGCCTTGTTCTGCACCACAGTTAGTACCCAAAGAAAAGAGGGGAGAGCGACAATGTACCCTTAAACCAGACCGGTAGATGTCTCTGAGGATTGTGAGGCATGAATCTTCAGTCATCTGTGGGAGAATGTGTGTATACACCTTTACTCAAAACTCCAACCCAATTGGATATTTTCGCATACTTTACTTGGAGCAATGAAAATATTTGCTGTGGTATTTATGACATGAATATCTATTTATATGGATATATATAGGGGTATATGTCTGTGATGTAATGTTACTCGAAGTCACTATGAATGTTTTTGCCAGTTGGATCATATGTGAGTTCAACATCATTCTAAATTTAAAAACAAAAACACTCTAAAGATTCAGCCAATGAAAATTTAATAGTATTGTAGAATAGTCTTATTTATTTGTTTCTTTGGATTTATTTATTTGAAGCAGAATTTTATCATGCAACCCTGGCTGGGATGAAATTTGGTATGTAGACAAGGCTGGCTTTGAACTCACAAGTCCTTGCTTCCCAAATTCTATGATTAAGGGCTTGTGCTACTATATCAAGTTTAGTATCATAAAATTTTAAAGCTTAGAACTGATTAAGTCTCTCAGAATTTGGAGACTAAACTGTAGTAATTCATGTGCCTTCTTATGATGTGAAGCAATTTAAGAAGTACATTGCTCACAGTAATTAATCATAAAGCAGTGTTGAACCATTTCAAAAATGGGTCTAGGCAGGAAAAAACATGAGAGGCACAAAAGTCTGAATTAGATTTGTCCGAAGTACAAATATGAATAGCTTCAGAAAAATTAACCCTAATTCATCTATAGCCCTGCCCTTCAGCGTCTCTAGCTTAGATTTGCTGTTATTAGTCACAGTGAAATTTAACAGATTTCAGTCCAGGCACACAAGAGCCCATGTCTTACCACCTGTCTCCCCTCCCTACTCTGTAGTAGTGAATGCTCAAACCAGCCAGTCACCAGCAAGGAGGGCTGGGTTCGGTCCACAGATATGCCAATCACTATCTGGAACCCCTCACTAATTGGTCCTTTTCTCTACTTCCAGATTTAGCTTCTGTCTTTCCCCATAGTGTGCTTATATTAGTTAGAAATGCTTTCCATAGCAAACAACAATAACAACAGCAGCAAATTAAGGCTTGCTTCCACGCACATTTTCAAAGGTGAGATTTGGTACCCTCCAGAGTAAATTCAGCAGTCCATCTATTCTGGAGGCAATGTCCCAGCCTGGGATCTCCTGAAGGCAGAGTCTGAGATAAAAGCTGGAGTGCTGGTTAATCTAAGAAATGACCTTGGAGATTAAGAGTGAGAAAGTGGAGAGAGTAAAACTATGGGAAGAGGAAACCCTGGAAGCACGTGTGCTGTTGTGATGGTCAACTGTGCAGACATGGGCACTTGGTTCCCCAGTGCCTTCTTCTGCGTAACGTAGAAAATACACTTAGAGTTGCTTTGCCCAGCATCTGCCAACTTCTGTCCCATTGGTTGTAAGTTACTGTTGGCCATTCACTCTCCTTGTCCCCTTCAGTGGTCACATATGATGGCACAGGGTCTCCCACAAACACAGTATGCCGAGATAAAGAAGCCCTGGGGTAGGAAGTAGGAGACTTTTGGGTCCCTCTTGAAGAAAGATGTCAATTTGAACTTGCTTGAACTTTGTAGCCATTCAGGCAGTTGCAGACCCATCTCCTCCCTGGTACAGGAAGCCAGCAATACATCCACTCTGTCCTTAGGCATTTGGGAAGCAATTCCATATTAAATACATCATTCTAACAGGCAAGAACCATCTGCGTATGCCTGCTTATATTGCACTGACTTTGAACATTTAAACATCTTTGTTTACTGAGCTGATCGGAAAAGACTGCCGTCCTCCCTGGGCATGTTGACTGTATTCACCATCTAAATAGGGAGGCCGGGTACACAGAGGTCTTCTTGGGGGGATATTGTCTTTGACTCCCAGGCCAGGTTAAACTCTAAGCTAATGGCCAGTCCCAACCTGCAAATGAGCCATCTGGGAACTGGGTCCTCTGACTCCCTTCTGCCCTGACAAGCGGCCTTGGGTAATGTCACCTGGAACAGAGATGAATGTCCCCTGCTGAGCCTTGCCTAGGTCGAGGATTCTGCAGTACTAATAAATTATTACTGTCATTTTTAACCACTAAGTTTGGCCTAATCTATTATGCACCAGTGAACAACTGGGACAGGTTTTGGTATCCAAAAGAGGCATGCCACTACCACAGAGCCTAAAATCTGTCACAGTATCTTTGGAACTGATAGAGAGCAGAATTTGGAAGGACCTTGAAGAAGTGCTTAGTTGGAGCTTAATGACCTTTGACGATATTGATTGAATTTAAGAGAAAGTAGGGTAAGATTTCTCAAAATCAGTAGAAAGAGGATTTTGCTCAGAGTGACATAAAAAATAGAATACACACATGCTGAATTAGTGCATGACCAAGGAGAGGTTCAGGAAGAATGTAGGAAGTACCAGTTGGAGCAGTGTGCAATGTTTCCTGTCAGCACCACAACACTTGGCCTTTTAATTTTAGATGTCACAGTGTTTTTGTAGTATAGACCGTGAACTTCCATGGTGATTCGTTATGCTGCAACTGGTAACTGGTATGAGATGGAAAAAACAAACCAAAACAAATTCTCCAATTGAATACAAACACAAAACATTCTTATGTATATTAATAGTTGTATTTGTTGAATTAGAAGTAATATATGCATAGCAGAAGAAAGCTCAGTGCCTAAAATTCAAGTGCTGTACAATGTCCTTAAATAGTGTTTATTTTATTCACATCGTTGGGGCTAAGAAGATGATAGCCCTAAGTATACAACTTTGAAACTGGGAGTCTTAAGCCCAAATGGGAGCTTTCTCTGAGGTTCCCTCACCTCCATACGGGAGTTTCCTCCAAACAGAAATCGAAGGCCTCAATCTCCCTCCTTGTAAAATCATCAAACAGGGAGAAAACGATGAAGTCACACCACATCTGTAGCTGAGATATACTTTGTCTCTGGTTATTACCTCTTCTTTCAACCCATTTATCCCCAACAGAGGCCACTTACTCTTTCTCTAAAATTGCCTACTTCGTCCACTTCCCTCTGCCCTATGGAGAGGGTGTATAAGCTTCTAAGTGACATCAAGCTCTGGGATGCTTGCTTCTCAGCCCCGTGATTACCTGTGTGCCTAATTAGTGTGTGTGTGTGTGTGTGTGTGTGTGTGTGTGTGTGTGTGTGTATCTGTCTGTTGTATCCATTTATGCTAGTGGATTCAGTAATTGAAATGTTGAATGTTGGGTAAGAGGACGTTAGTGGGAAGAACATTGGCTCTGCAAGCATGAGGACCTGGGTTTGAAAACCCAGTACCCAATAAAGGCTGGGCATGGCTGTGTGTGCCAGTGACCCTAGCATTGAGGGTTAGAAACATGTCTTAATGGCTTGTCCCTGTCTTTTGGACCACTTGGCTCCATCAGATTTTATGGTTGTTCCAAATAGCTGTCCGCACCAGGTGTTTTTGAGAAGCCAAAGGAGATGTTTACAGAAGCATTGTGAACCACATCTGTGTGGTGATAGGGGTCTCTCTTCCCTGCTGGATCCTAGCAGTGGGTGGGGATCCTGGTACCTAAAGCACCAGTGCTCAAGGGAAGGTGGAGAGGATGCTTCTCCTCTTCCTATTACCACTTGAAGGTTTTTTCAAGCACCATTGTGTGTGTGTGGCACGTGCTTGCTGGGCTTACTGAAAAACAACCCAAGTTCTTCACAAAGAACCAGTGCTCCCTCCTTTCCTGTTGCCCCTAAGACCACCCATGAGCTGAATTTGGGCCTCAAGTAGAAGACAAATCCAGGGTGCTGTGCCCATTCCCTCTCTCTGTCACAGGCTCAATCTCAGAATGTTAGGACCCTTTTTACCTAAGGACAGGCTGTGGACTTCCCATACATTAAACAAAGACTTTTCTGGCAGGCCCGCTTCAATATTTGTCAAATGTTTCCAGGTAAGTTTGACTCTCAGAATTTCTTAACCAAGCAGGGGAACTGTCCTCCAAACACCGATAGCTCAGGGCCATCCTGTCCTATTTTACAGAGCTCTGGTCAAGGGCAGTTAAATGCTCCTGTGTTGTGCTAGCCTTTTCATTGATATTTAATTTCATTTTTGGTTCTATGGAGCTGAATGACACAAACTCCCTCTCCTAGCTAGAAAGCAATGATTTTCCTCACATGGTAGTAACTTTTCTTCATTTGTATAGTTTCTTATTCTGTCTCCATTACAGCAGATTAGTCAGTAAGTACGTGTTAATTCTAAGACACTAATTGAGGTGCCTTGTGTAAAAATAAAAATCGGAGCTTCTTTATGTGTTCTGTGATTTCCCTCTCTCAAGTCCAGTGCTTGAACTGAAAATGTAAACATCTTGATCAAAACTTTTCAGGTGGTTATCTTTGGTTCATTGTGATTCAAACTGTAAGCTCAACATTTGTTGTCTCAAGTACCCTTGGAAGGAGAAATACTCCATCATGTCCTCTTACCGTTCCCCCATCTCCCACCCTCCCCCCACATTTTTCAAACAAAAGCCTTGAACCCGAAGGGCTCATACAGAATTTCAGAAGCCCGTGATTATTCTTCAGAAATTAAAAAAAGAATCCCACATTTGACAGAAATTGTTAAGGGTCTACAATTAACAAATAGATATGGCATTAGCGTTTTTCTAATCAAAATCTATTGTTCTGCGGAGGCTCAGAGCTGTTGTTTTAACTGACAGTGGCTTGCCCTTCCAGGAAGCCTGCGAAGAGAGTGGCACGCAGAGAGGTGAGTGAATGTGAGTGAATGCTCAGCCGCTAATGTGTAATCTATCAGCTCCCTCAGAGCAACCAAACTCCTGCCCTGCCTCACAGGGTACCATTGTGTCCCTCAAACTGACCCTTTCTTTCCTGGATGTCCTCAAAAGAAAAGAGAACAGACTCAGAAGTTCTTGTTGAACCCAAATAATAATACTAACAACAAATTTAAAAAGGAAGGAACAAAAGCATAGAAAAGGAAAAAGAAATCTGGTGGGGAGGGGGCAAGATATGGGCGTATCTAGCAGATGTCTCTTCTCAGAGAGAGTGCACATTCTACCTGGATCTGCAAAAGTCAAGACAAACAAAAGAAATTCTCTTGAAGTCTTCAGGGGTTTGAATAATTAACTGGGCCATATAAATGACACCAAGGACTTCAGATGTTCCTTGCTGAAAGAAAATATGTCAGTGACACAGTTTGTGGGGTAGAGAGATTTTCATAGACATTGATCCACCTTGTTTTATTTAAAAAACAAAACAAAACAAAAAAAACCCATAGCTGCTGAAAATGAAAAACAAAGGGGGAGCAGAAAAGGGGAATTCCTCAATTCAATTTTAATAACAGAAACTGGTGCCCTGTACAACCAATTTGGGTGCTTCTCGGGTGTTCTGCAAGAATGCTCCCAGTTATACTCACCACACTGTGGTGAGGAGGGAATGATACTGAACATCTAAGACCTCCCCCGAAGCCCTATATGTATGCCAACCATATGCTGACAGGCTTCCTGCTGGCCTGGTTGGTAGCAGGGCACAGAACCTGGACCTCCCCTGGCAGCTCCTGCTCAACTCCATCTGACTGGGACCCCAAGGGAGCTTGAAAGTGTTAGTCCCTCTGCCAAAGACTGCTCTTCACCCTTGAAATCCTGTCTGAGGAGCAGGGCCCAAACTGACAAGAGAAGGCAAATTCCAAGGCTGGCTCCAATCTTACCACGTCAGGACCACAAGACCAGGGGATCTATTATAAACAAGACATAAGTGGTTTGTTTTTAAAAAATTAGCCCTCAAGAACAGATCTTTCTTTTCAACATCATTGGAACACTTGGAAGTGGCATCAAGGGAACAACCCTTACATGGAAGCTGCGTTCTGGGTTCTTCCAAAGCACACGGTCCTCAGCTGTTTCCACACCTACCCATTTACCATGCAGACTATGGGATCTTGCTAGTTACTCCTGGGTCACCCTTGTCTGTATTCTCTGTGACTTGCAAACTCAGGCTCCCTGCCCTAGGCCACATGGCACACTGATCCGTGTTCCCGTGATATGTGGCATCTGCCACTGATGCTCAGAGTGGCTCCCTCGGCCTCTCGGGTTGTTCTTTTTATGCTACTGCCAAATGGCTCAGTGATGTTGAAAAGAGAGATCTATCACCCAGCATTTCTGCTCTCTCTTGCAGCAACATTAGGGCATGAGAAGGTCTGGAGCCCCAGGCACTAGATAACTGAAGTGGCATCTAGACAGTGTGTGTTCTAGATCTGGGTTTGCAGCTCCTGGGTAGCATGGGGCCTCCATCTCATGGGCTGCCTGCCTTGAGGAGGATCGTGCCCAGAGGAAGACCATAGCAGGAGCCCTCACAGAACCACAGAAAGCCAGGAAGAGGTCCTTTTTGCTCAGGTCAGGGTATTGCCAAAAGCCACATTCAGTTATTAAAGCTGTGATGGGAATCTGGTGGATATGGTCATATTAGGATATCCAGTGCATCTCAAACAGGGAGATTTGAGCAAGAATCTAGAGGGCAAGGTGGGGCAAGCTCAGAAAGGGACATTAAGAAGGATAACCTGGTGGTCAAGGGGAAATTTTAAGCAGGAGACTGCTTTTAGGAAGAAAAATTGGAGATGTGTGGAATCAGGATGGTGCAGAGACCTTTTAATAGTGTTGGAATTTTAGTAAGCTGGGGAAATTTGGGATGAAGGAAGGCATGGGGTAGGAGTGGCATCAGGGCAACTCGTTGCAAGCCCTTTGAGGGTCGCATCTCAGATAGCCTGCATATCAGACATTTACACTATGATTCATAACAGTAGCAAAATTACAATTATGAAGTGACAATGAAAATAATTTATGGTTGGGGGTCACCACAACATGAGGACCTGTATCAAAGTGTCGCAGCATTAGAAAGGTTGAGAACCACCATTATAGAGGGAAGATAGACCCTCAAAAACTGACAAGAGAGTTGCCAGACTTGCAAGCCCCTCACCCAAGCTATGGAAGTAGTAGACAATTCCTGGGTAGGGAGGCTCTTCTGTGGAGTTACCTGCAGCACCATAAATACAGCTTCCATAAAGGAGCACCCATGTTTGGGAGAGCTTTTAAAAGTGTAGCTGCTGAGCTGGAGAGATGGCTCAGTGGTTAAGAGCACTGACTGTTCTTCCAGAGGACCTGGGTTTAATTCCCAGCACCCACATGGCAGCTCACAACTGTCTGTAACTTCTGTTCCAAACAATCTGACAACACACATGTAGTCAAAATACCAATGTACATAAAATAAAACTAGATAAATTGTCTTCTTTTTAAAAAGTGCAGCTACCTTTTGTCACTCATGCTCCTGTAAATAACTGCAATTAATAGGCAGGCTTCTCTAGAACTGTCTTTGCCCTACCCAGGGTGAATAGATGTTTGTTCCTTTCTCACTCTTCCTTACCCAGTAATGTATAACTTGGGAATCTCCAGCTTGAAGATTGTGGGGAATCATAGTACATTGCCTAAGGAAAGGAGTTGAGGACAAGGCATGGGCTTAGTCTTCATGATTCTTAGCTGAGGTATCATGGGATTGTAAGTAATGAGCTTTGAAATTTTAGGCATTCTCATTTTGAATACAAAGAATATGATCTGGGAGTATGTTGGAGGTTTTGTTTTGGTTGTTTGGTTTTGGGTTTTTTTTTTTTTTTTAAAGAAATTTTCTTTCCAATGCTTGATGGCTAACTAGGACACACACACACACACACCCCAAAGTTTGTTTCCACTATTTATATAGGGCACCCTGTTCCTGTTCCGTTGAAGAGTAAGCAGTCTCTGTAGTAGATAAAATATCAGTTACAGATAATCCAGATAGTCCTTAATTCAAAATGGTTCACTTAGGAATTTTCAAATTTACATCAGCACAAAAATGACAGACACTTGGTAGCAATGATATTTTGGATGTTTTCTTTTGTTTTTGAGACTTTCTGACTATGTAGTCCAGGCTTAATGATCGTCTTCCCTCAGCCTCCCCAGTGCTGGGATTACAGGCGTGTGCCACCACACCTGGCTTCAAAGATTGTGTTTTGATCCCTTCGTGGACTAATGACATGTCGTACTGTATGACTCCCAGTGGTGACAGCTTGCAGCAGCTCCCAGCCAGCCTCGAGTTGGTACCATCTTTCAGAGAGCTGGTTACGGGGCTCAGTGGGTTCGCTGCATTAAACACACTTTCAGCATGTGCTGTTTTCACTTCTGATGTGCTTATAGTGATGAGCCTCTGCCAAGAGCCTCTGCATATCATTAGAGCGGTCTCAGGGACCTTGGCGTGTCAGCATATCCTTTGCTAGGTTCTTAGAAAGACACCACTCGAGGGGCCTTTGACATCTACCTTGCCCACCTCGTAGATACTGTACCTCACTCAGCCTTCAGCCGATGAGTGACTTTGCTGGATTTCCTAAGTGCCGAAGATACTTGGAACAAAAAGCATTTCCCCGCTAGCGTGTAAATTCTGAATAACTAAGAACTCACTGAAGTGCCTAACTTGCAAAAGCAGACAGCCCTGACTAGAACTTTGTTTTCCAGGAGTGTGAGGGTGTAATATGAGAAGCCATTGTAAGCTGGCCATCCCGAAGCAAGCCTGTGCCTCAGCATGCATTGTAGCTTGGGCTTTGAACTGTGAGTTTCTCAAAGGACTTATTTCCCCTAGACAAGATTTTCTTGTTCTCTTTCTTACCTTTTGGCTGGTAGCAATAGGGTGGCATGTTGTTATTTTCCAAGTTGCCAAGGTTAATGCTCATTTTCTGGTTAATTAGAATCTTTTAAATAAAAACACTCCAAGTTCAGGCCATTGTTGTCTTCATTACCATCTCCGTAGTATCTTCGAAGGCAGCAATTATGCGAGGCTGCGGCAATTTTAACACGGCCCTTTTATTCTGTTTGTCTGTATTGAAGACTTGGTGCTCATTACTGGATTGTCTCCTGACAGCCCAGAATACTCCCCCAGATTCTCCTCCTGAACTGTGAGGAATCTATTTTGCATCCTCGAAGGCCTTCCTGGATCAGGTAAGAGACTGCATTAGAAGATAATGAAACCATGGTGACTGCATGCTCTTTCTTACCATGGAGCCCCTTCCGCTTTGTCTTCAAATCTCTCCTATGCTTCAGCCATTGAAGGTCGCCTCCATTCTACAAATATTCACTGCTTGAAGATGGGAGTTCCTATCCTTCTATCTACTTTCCTTTACATTAAGTGTTTCAATACTGTGTTCCAAGAGATGACTGGAGGAATCATTTGGATATGTGTCCTACCTTAGAGTAACCGTGTAACCATGGAGTAACCTACTCTCTGTTTGGTAATTCATAGAAACAGCTTCAACTAAACTGAAAAAAAAAAAAAACCTATCCATGCTCAAATTATTCTTCACAAGAAACAAAGAAAGATAAAATTTGAGTATTTCCATGGATTGTCTACTGGTACCTACCTCTGAGTATACACACAAAGTCTGTGTCTGAATTGAAGTGGACAGGCTTGAATTTGGTCCCTGCCCATCTCAATGGCAAGTCTTCCACAGTGTTCTGGGGCTGGACCTTGAAGCTAAAGGTCCCTGACTTATAGAGCTCCCAGTGGGCTGTAGCTAGGGGAGAGCTGTGCCTCTGGAGTTCCCACTTTGGCTCTCTATTAAGTAATAGCTCCCATAACCATGGGATGTTTTCAGCATGGTTTACTTGCAAGTAGGCAGGAAGTCCAGTTGCTAAGGGAGGATGAGTGGCAGGTTGATCATATTTTGACCAGTGCCAAAGTCTTGCTACTTCTCCTCATTTGCCCACTCTCCTTCTGATTCCTTGGCTTAGCCCCAGGCTTCCAGAACTCCAAGATGTTCTTTCAACGGAATAAATGTAAGATAACACCACTCAAACTAAGGTGTGTTTTCCCCATCTCACAAGGATAGAATCCAGAAAACCCATGTCTTACACTTCCTGTCCTATGTCTTACATTGCATTTTATGTGCCTCTCCTCTTGGAAACCTGTGGGTTAATAAGTGAGCCAATAAACTTTAGCACTGAGGTGTGCCAGGCACTGAACTGGTACCTGGCTGTGCAGGGGAATATGGTGCCCCCAGTCAGACCCTGAGCAGAAAATTCTTTCCAATGTTACCATGAGACAGGAAAGACCTATGGACCCTCTGGGTAGAAAGCTTATGTGTGTTGGAAAATTAAACTGCATATGGTCTCTGGTCACATGGATGTTCAAGATCCTGGTGGTCTTGTATTTCCCATTTAAACCCTGCTCTACTTGGAGTCCCCAATGCTTCAAATGGCCCCTGTGAATATGTAGAAATAAATGTTCTTTGGAAGCCCTGTGACAGTCCTCATCAAAGGCTGATCTCTCTGTCCAAGGGTGAGTTTTATGAGAGGGAGAATAACGGGCAGCTAACCACATTTTATTCTTTGACATTCCAATTACATTAAGCAAGGAAAGCATTAGAGATCAATCGACGGGTTGGCCTACTGATGTGCGGGCAAGAGAGGGGCGGTCACTGAAGAGATGGCACAGGGTGGCCACAGGGCAGTGGTTGGTGCCTCTGAACAGAACTCACCCTCTGTGAGCCTCGGCCTGTGGCTTCTAAAGTACTGTCCCTTCATTACCTCCCCACTGTCCCTTTCTGACAGTCTGAGCCTGTCAATCTGGACCATTGCCTGGGCTAGAAAGCTAGGGTTTAACTAGGGTTCAGCTCACCATTTCAAAAGGAGGTTTCTGTTTGTGGAAATAACAAATGAGCACACTCCCTACTCCTGGGCATATTCCACTGAAGCTGATTGGCCTCCAGCTCAGGCCGCATCAGTCTATTTCTGACTTCACCAGTACAGGTGCCCACAGAGTTTGCCTTTTCTAGAGCAAACTAGCTGTGAGTTCCTTCTTTATTTTACAGCTGATTGACTATGGCATGGAGTTTAGTAGATCAATAAATGAGAACCATAAATTTTCATTCCTAGGGTCTAGGTTTTCATGATTTTGTTGACCCTAGAGCAAGATGTGCCCTTGGGACCAAAAATCAAGCAAGCAAGCAAACAAACAAACCCCAAAACCCTCCGCATGGCCAAAAGGCCAGATGTTCCTCCTAGGACTGATTCAATTATATTTAAAGTTAAAAAGTAGAACAAGAGCTCCCCTCCCCACTCCCCCCACCACTAGCAAAAAGCTAGGAAGAGAGATGGAGAGTAATTGTCATGGTGAAGAGCCTGATGAGCCCTGGAAAATGAGGGTCAATTTGGCTCTCTGGCTGGGGTTCAGGAGGACTCCCCTGAGCTACATAAGGGTTAGCTACATAAAAGTACAGCGACAGGAGGATTGCCTTCACTGTAAGGATCTAAAAGCCTTGTAATTCAATTACGATCCAAATCTAGTGCTTTCTAAATGGGTGAACATCAAAGGAAAGGATGTAGAGTTTAGCAGCCTATTCATAAACACTTCATTACCTTATCTGCTCTGGAAGTTTCTGTATCCCAGGTGCCGGCTATATGCTAACCAGTGTAAGAGAATGTGTAGGAATAAAAGAATATGGTCAGGGTGGAGAGAATCTTGGCCAAAGTCTACTTGCTCTTTAGCTGTGCTGGGAGTCAGTCATAATTAGTATTCCATTAGCATATTTAAAAGGTAAAATAGCATTACTTGCTTATTAGCAAGGCTGTTAGGAGTGCTTGTGTGGCTATCTATCTTCCTGAGTCTCTATTTCAGGCAAAAATGTGCTTCCTTTTGTCCTATGGGACCCTGGCCTGAGAATGACCCTATTCTCCAACAGTCTATCTTGAATTCTTAACAGATGTCAGACAAGGGACCTAACATTTTCGTTTGATCTCTGTACATTATGTGACTGGCCCCTCCATATGGATGGCGTGCTCTGGACTGAGGACAAGTCATTCAGATGAAATCTGGAGTGAAGTCATACTTCTGTTTTTATATATATAATTTATTTTTTATTTCTTCAAGTTACATCTCAATCACAATCCCCTCTCTACTCCCCCCGAAGTCATACTTCTTAACTAGAACCCAAGAGATGTTCGTGCATCTCCCAGAAATTTCTCCTCTCTGGTCAAGATTGTCTGAATGGTTCCTATAACTCACAGTGAAACCTCCTACAGACTGCTCTTGGGAAATGTAATGGGAACGACACAGAAGAAAATGGTGAGTGGTGTTATTCCCATTGTATGCTGGACTGAAACAGATATTTGGTCCAACATGTGCCAATTCCAGTGTCTCACAAACATTTGGGCTTGAAATTGATGCTGGCAATCTTTATAGCAACCTAAAAGAGGGGGAGAAAACTCAAAAACTGCCAGGCAGCCATCTTGCATTGTATGTAGGGAGAAACAAATAAGACCACACTGTCAGCCCGTGAATACAAGGTGAGAGACTGAGATGAGAAGGTGTCATGGAGTTTGGACCCGTTTCTAATTCCGGCGAGTTTGTAGTTTCATTTCCTGCTCATGTTAAAATGGAGCTGTACTTCCCATCCTTGAGTGTCTAGACCTTCCCCCCAACAAGTCCCAATCTGTTTTCAGCTGTGGGGCTTGAACCCAGAACTTTGTACACAACAGGCACATGCTTTGCCACTCAGCTACACTTCTAGCCCCTCTTTTATCTCACCCAGTCCCTCACCAGTGACAGGCAAAAGTACCCAAGCCAGTGTGTTGCTGGTTTTTGTATACTTTAAAGTTTGTATACTTTAAAGTTCCCAAGAGTGGTGACATTTCATTGGTTATGGAACGACTCAAGATGGAGCGTCGGTATGGAAAGTGTTTGGTGTTCTTTAGAAATTGCATTTATCAGGTGACATCATTCAGCTTCTAGTTTTCTAAGATGGAATTCGTGGCTCACAGTAACTGCCACAAGTCATGTGCTTAAAGTCATTTAAAATGTTCATGGTGAAGATGCCATATTAATCGTATAATTTGGGCTAATGTGAATATTTTTATAGGGTTATTAACATTTCAAAGATGTTAGAGCTGTTTTGGAATTTAAAATTAGATTTATGGATTTGAGGAACACATAAAAAATTAATCTGATTTCTTCTGGTTTGAAATCGAGAATGAAAGAATTGAAAGCAGTGGAGTTAGTGAGCAGAATGGAAAAGGCAATTTAAAAGATAAGAAAAAAGGTACACTGAGAGCAGAGAGGGACAGGTGTGAGGATCTGTGAAGATCCTTGTTTCTTGATGGCATCTTTTTGTTTTTACTAATTTCTAAAAAATGTATCCTTTCAGTCACCTATTCATTCTTTGGGGTCATGCTGGTGTTTTCATAGAGTTTGCTCTCTAGTAAGGTTAAAGAGATGGACGAACCCAACATTCAGATTCCCAAGGGGGCAGAAGATTGGAAGGGGATACCCTGTAGCAAGCATCCGCAGGCTCCACCCTCTTTGTCCCTCTCAGTCTTTGCCACAGTCTGAGCCCAGAATGATTTTCCACTGCTCGAAGTGGCCAGGGAGACCAAAGCTCATGGAGCCCAGGGGAGCAACACTACACAGGAGCCCAGGGGAGCAACACTACACATGGAGCCCAGGGGAGCAACACTACACAGGAGCCCAGGGGAACAACACTACACATGGAGCCCA